>JASPKZ010007497.1:397500-632026 GCA_030220185.1 Diploptera punctata
TTACTTAAAAAGTAATATCATAATTAATATGATAGGTTTCCCCATTCGGAAATCTGCGGATTAATTTGTATGTGCCAATCCCCGCAGCTTATCGCAGCTTATCACGTCCTTCGCCTCTCAGAGCCAAGGCATCCACCATACGCCCTTAATTAGCTTTTTTATTTTTTCGTTATTGTATATTATGTATGTCAAAGAACTTTTTTTAAAAAAATGGAGAATATCGGAGTCGAACCGATGACCTCCTGCGTGCAAAGCAAGCGCTCTAGCCAGCTGAGCTAATTCCCCAATAGTCTCGCGCGGAATTGAACCGCGGGCCTCTACATTATCAGTGTAGCGCTCTAACCATCTGAGCTACGAGACTGATTTGATTAAGAATCAATCTCCTTATGTTTAAAAAGTTTCCAGCCTAATTCCTATTTAAATTTTAATAAGTTAAAAACTCTAAAAAAGAGATGTTCCAGCCGCACCTTCCGGTACGGCTACCTTGTTACGACTTAGCCCCAGTTATCGATTTTACCTTAAGCAGCTCCTTTTATGGTCACCGATTTCAGGTACCCCCGACTTCCATGGCTTGACGGGCGGTGTGTACAAGGCCCGGGAACGTATTCACCGCATCATGGCTGATATGCGATTACTAGCGATTCCAACTTCATAGAGTCGAGTTGCAGACTCCAATCCGAACTGAGATCGGCTTTTAGAGATTAGCTTCTGATTGCCCAGTAGCGACCCTTTGTACCGACCATTGTAGCACGTGTGTGGCCCAAGGTATAAGAGCCGTGATGATTTGACGTCATCCCCACCTTCCTCTCGACTTACGTCGGCAGTCTTGCTAGAGTCCCCGACATAACTCGCTGGCAACTAACAATGAGGGTTGCGCTCGTTAAGGGACTTAACCCAACACCTCACGGCACGAGCTGACGACAACCATGCAGCATCTTGTACTCCGTCCGAAGACTAAACTATTTCTAACTTATTCGTAGTACATTTAAACCTTGGTAAGGTTCCTCGCGTATCATCGAATTAAACCACATGCTCCACCGCTTGTGCGGGCCCCCGTCAATTCCTTTGAGTTTCAGCCTTGCGACCGTACTCCCCAGGTGGATCACTTATTACTTTCGCTTAGTCACTGAAAAAAATCCAACAACTAGTGATCATCGTTTACGGCGTGGACTACCAGGGTATCTAATCCTGTTTGCTCCCCACGCTTTCGTGCCTCAGCGTCAGTATAGACTTAGTAACCTGCTTTCGCGATTGGTGTTCTGTGTGATATCTATGCATTTCACCGCTACACCACACATTCCAGCTACTCCAATCTCACTCAAGTTTATCAGTATCAATAGCCATTTTAACAGTTAAGCTGCAATATTTCACTACTGACTTAACAAACCGCCTACGCACCCTTTAAACCCAATAAATCCGGATAACGCTTGTGTCCCCCGTATTACCGCGGCTGCTGGCACGGAGTTTGCCGACACTTATTCGTATAGTACATTCACAATTTTTATCACGTAAAAATTTTTATTCCTAAACAAAAGCAGTTTACAACCCGTAAGGCATTCTTCCTGCACGCGGCGTGGCTGGTTCAGAGTTTCCTCCATTGACCAATATTCCTCACTGCTGCCTCCCGTAGGAGTCTGGTCCGTATCTCAGTACCAGTGTGGGGGATCACCCTCTCAGGCCCCCTACCGATCATTGCCTTGGTAAGCCTTTACCTTACCAACTAACTAATCGGACGCACGTCCATCTTTTGCCGTATTTCTACTTTAACAATAAAATCATGCGATTTTATCATACTATAGAACATTAATCCAAGTTTCCTCAGGCTATTTTCTAGCAAAAGGTAGGTTACGTACGTGTTACGCACCCGTACGCCGGTCGCCATCAAAATCTACTTGCATAGATTTCATGTTGCCCCTCGACTTGCATGTGTTAGGCCCGCCGCTAGCGTTCATCCTGAGCCAGGATCAAACTCTCCGTTGTAAAAAAAATTAATATCAAATACGTAAAACCTTATTAAAATTTCTAAAGTATTAGGCCTAGAAACTTTTATATGCAAAAAAAAAGAACAATAAATTTGAGTATACAAGTATACATTTTTTTTTCAAAAAAATGTTTGTTAAATATATATATATTTTTTCATTAGAAAAAAAATAATCTAATTTTAATAAATAATGAAATATTTAAATTTCATAATTTATGAATATGAGAACTTCAGATTTTTATTTTACATCTCCTTTAAATCTTCTCGCTAAATTTCCTACACAAGAAAGAGATGAATCAAAATTAATGGTTATTCACAGAAAAAACCAAAAAATAGAACATAGATATTTTAAAAATTTATATGAATATTTTAATGAAGGAGATACCATAATTTTTAATAATACCAAAGTATTTCCTGCAAGACTATTTGGAAATAAAGAAAAAACAGATGCAAAAATAGAAGTTTTTTTACTTAGAGAATTAGATTTAAAAGATAGAACATGGGATGTATTAGTTGATCCTGCAAGAAAAGTAAGAGTAGGAAATAAATTAAATTTTGGATTTGGATTAACAGGAGAAGTTATAGACAATACTACTTCTAGAGGAAGAATTTTACAACTTAATTTTAACGGAACACATAAAGAGCTTATAAAAAAAAATAAAAGAATTAGGAAAAACTCCTTTACCAAAATATATTAATAGAAAACCTGAAAAAAACGATAAAGAACGTTATCAAACTATATATGCTAAAAAAAGAAGGATCTGTAGCTGCACCTACAGCGGGACTACATTTCTCAAAACATTTATTAAAAAAACTAGAAATAAAGGGAATTAATTTGGTAGAAATAACTTTACACTTAGGATTAGGAAGTTTTTTACCAGTAGAAGTAGAAGACATATCAAAACATAAAATGGATTCTGAAAAATGTTCTATAAATGAAAATGCATGTAAAATAATAAATTATTCTATTAGAAAAAAAAAAAGAATTTGTGCAGTTGGAACTTCTTCTATGAGAGCTATTGAAAGTTCTGTTTCTTCTAACAAAAATTTAAATCCATTTTGTGGATGGACTAATAAATTTATTTTTCCTCCTTATAATTTTAACATAGCTAATTCTATGATTACAAACTTTCATATGCCAAAATCTACATTACTTATGATGACAGCAGCATTTGCCGGTTTTGATCTAATTATGAAAGCATATCAAATAGCAATAAAAGAAGAATATAGATTTTATTCTTATGGAGATGCTATGTTAATATTATAATATTATGAAAATTATTTTAGAAAAAATAAAAACTTCCATAAAAAAAGAAATTATGGAATTTGAAAAACAATTTGCTAATATTATAAAAAGTAACATTTCTTTTATAGACAAGATTACTCATTATATCATTCATAGAAAAGGAAAATTAATTCGCCCTATATTTGTTTTTTTAATTGCTAAAATGTTAGGAAATATACAAAAAAAAACATATCATACGGCTTGTTTAGTTGAATTAATACATACAGCTACACTTGTACATGATGATGTTATAGATAACAGTTCTCTTCGTCGTGGTTCATTTTCTATTAATGCTATATGGAAAAATAAAATAGCTGTTTTAATTGGAGATTATTTACTTTCCAAAAGTCTTTTAATTGCAACAAATAATAATTATTATGATTTACTCAAAATAATATGTGAAACCATAAAAGATATGAGTGAAGGAGAATTATTACAAATGGAAAAATCTAAAAAATTAAACATTACTGAAAAAATTTATAATCAAATTATTTATCATAAAACAGCAAGTTTAATTGCCGCTTCTTGTGAAGCGGGAGCACGTTCAGTTAATACTGATGAAGAAACAGCATTAAAAATGAGAAAATTTGGAATTTTTACGGGTACAGCATTTCAAATAAAAGATGATTTATTTGATTATGAAGAAAAAAATGAAAATTTAACGGGAAAACCTGTAGGAATAGATTTAAAAGAAAAAAAAATAACACTTCCACTTATTCATACTATTCAAAAAGCTTCTAAAAAAGATCAAAAATGCATATTAAATTGTATAAAAAATTATGATGAAAAAAAAAGACATAAAATAATTTTTTATGTAAAAAAATATGGAGGATTAGAATATGCTACTAAAAAAATGATTAAATTTCGAAACAATGCATTAAGAATTTTAGAATTCTATCCAGAAGGAACAATTAAAGAAACGTTAAAAATAATGGTAAACTTTATTATCGAAAGAAATCAATAAGTTTCAAATTAAATGAAAAAAAATTTAGTAATTGTAGAATCACCTACTAAAGCACATACAATACAAACATTTCTTGGAAAAGATTATTACGTAGTATCTAGTTATGGACATATTATAGATTTACCAGAAAAAGAAATAGGAATTCAAATACAAAAAAATTTTGAGCCTAATTATGTCATAATATCTAGAAAAAAAAAAAATTATTCAAAACCTGAAAATATTAATAAAAAATCATGAAATTATTTGGTTAGCTTCTGATGAAGATAGAGAAGGAGAAGCTATCGCTTATCAAATTTATAAAACGTTTAATATACTAAAATATAAAAGAATTGTTTTTCATGAAATAACAAAAAAAGCTATCTTAAATGCTATAAAAAATCCAAGACTTATTGATTACAATTTAGTTTATGCCCAACAAGCAAGACGAATTATAGATCGCTTGGTAGGGTTTCAATTATCTCCTATTTTATGGAAAAAAATTAATACAGGTCTTTCTGCAGGAAGAGTTCAATCTGTTGCTGTAAGACTAATAGTAGAACAAGAAAATAAAATTCAAAATACCACTCCTACTGCAGTTTATCAAATAAATGGAACATTCACTAATCCCAAACAAAAAATAATCTTTAATGCTAAATTAGAAAAAAAAATAGAAGATAAAAAAAAAATAAAAAATATTTTAACATCATGTATAAATAGTACTTTTACAGTAAAAAAAATTCTTTTAAAAAAAGAAAAAAAAAAACCTCCACTTCCATTTACTACTTCTTCTCTGCAACAAGAAGCTTGTAATAAATTACAATATTCTATATCTAAAACAATGTTTTTAGCTCAAAAATTATACGAAAAAGGATTTATCACATACATTCGCACAGATAGTACAAATTTATCAGAAAGTATATTATCGGATATAAAAAATTTTATACTTTTTTCATACGGAAAAAAATATTTATCTATAAAAAATTTTTCAAAAAAAAAGAATAAATTTTCTCAAGAAGCTCATGAAGCAATTCATCCGACTATTATTAATTCTAATCAAACTTATTTAGATTCTTTAGATACGTTTCAAAAACGTCTTTATAAACTTATATGGGAACGAACAATTATGGGACAAATGAAAGATGCAATTTTTGAAAAAAAAGATGTTTATATTCAACCTTCTCAATTGAAATATTGTTTCATTCATACAAATAAAACTGTTTTATTTGATGGATTTACGAAAATATTAAATAAAAAAGAAAAAGAAAAATCAAATATTAATGTTTCGTCAATAAAAATAGGTTCTTTTTTGGAAAAAAAAGAAATTATAGCTAAACAAACTTTTAAAAATCATTTATATAGATATAATGAAGCTAGTTTAGTTAAAAAATTGGAAAAATTAGGAATAGGAAGACCTTCTACTTATGTTTCCGTAATTTCTACTATACAAAAAAGAAATTATATTGATTTATATAAAATTTCAAAAAAAATAGAAACACATGAAATTTTTATTCTAAAAGGAAACTTAATTACTAAAAAAAGTAATCAAAAAATTGATATAGAAAAAAATAAATTTTATCCTACAAAAATGGGAATTATAATTACTAATTTTTTAAAAAAGAATTTTCATGAAATAATAGATTACAATTTTACTGCAAATTTAGAAAATAATTTTGATAATATAGCTAAAGGAAAACAATCTTGGATTGAAATTATTAAAGATTTCTACAATAATTTTTACAAAAAATTACAATATGTTCAAAAAAATGTAGAAAAAATTCATAAAGAACGTTTTCTTGGAAAAGATCCAAAATCTGATAAAAAAATTTTTGCTAAAATAGCTAAATATGGTCCTGTTATTCAAATGGGAGAATTTGGAAAAAAAAATAGACCCAAATTTTTTCCTTTATTAGATAAACAAAATATAGAAACAATTTCTCTTTTAGAAGCTTTAAAAATTATAGAATTACCTAAATTAATAGGAATATTTGAAAAAAAAGAAATTTTATTAAAAATAAATAAATACAAATATATATATTAAATATAACAATAAATCAATTCCAATTGATGAAAAAATATTCTTCAATAATTCACTAAATTTAGAACAAGCTATTAATATCATAATTAAAAATCAAAATAATTAATTAATATTTTAATTTTTAACTATCAAAATATCTTTGATTCAAATAAGTTGTTGGATAAGCTTGATCATGTCCTGTCCGTTTAATATGATCTAAATATTTAGGAATATAAGATAATGCCTTAATTTTATCAGACAAGGACATTCCATTCCATATATTTTCAGCCATTCTTTTTTTTCCTATTTTATATTTATAATCAGTCCAAAAACGATTAAAAGATAAATCTGCAGGAATTTCCTCTATCGAAAAAGCTGCTCGAGCACTTTTCATTTTATTTATAATAGATTCATTATAAGGTAAATATTTTCCTATCCACATATAATGAGATAAAGAGAGTTTTTCAGGAAAAATAATTTCTCTTAAAAAACCATTTAAATCATATTTAAATATAATATATACAGACGCTAAACTACTTTTAAATATATATTGTTTTCCTATCATTATTATTAATTTCATCGGCATTAATTAATTTTTAATGCATCACACTCAATTATAAAATAATTATTCAGGTTTTACGATGAAATTTCTAATTTTATTGTAATTTCTTGTTTTTTAAAAACTCTATAACAAAAGTTATGGTTTTTTATTTTTACAATAAAAACTTATTATATATTTTTTTCCATAATTTCTTTATATGTTATATATAGTGCCTACTCCTATAGGAAATTTAGAAGATTTTACTTTTAGAAGTTTACGAATATTAAAAGAAGTAGATTTGATTTTAGTAGAAAATTATAAAGTTTCCAAAAAATTATTGAATTTTTACAACATAAAAAATAATATAAACAAATATCATATTTACAACGAACATAAAATAATTCCTTCTATCATAAAAAAAATTAAAAAAGGAAAAAAATTAGCATTAATATCTAATGCAGGAACTCCAAGTATATCTGATCCAGGTTTTTTACTTATAAAATCTTGTATTAAAGCTTCCATTACCATAGAATGTTTACCTGGACCTACAGCTTTTGTTCCTGCATTAGTTTGTTCAGGAGCATCTACTAATGAATTTATTTTTATTGGTTTTTTACCTAAAAAAAAAAGAAAAATAAAGTTAGAAAATTTGTCTAAAGAAAATAGAACCATTATATTATATGAATCTCCTCACAGATTGTTGCAAACATTAAACGATATAAAAATTTTTTTCGGATCAAAAATCAATATTGTTCTTTGTAAAGAAATATCCAAATATTTTCAAAATATTTTAAGAGGAAATGTAGAAAATATGATCATGCATTATAAAAATGTAAAAAAAATATTAGGAGAATATACAATTGTTATAGAAACAAATTTTAAAAAGTGATTATACATATTTTTTTTCTATTAAATATTCCGCAATCTGAATGGCATTAGCAGCTGCACCTTTACGAAGATTGTCTGCTACTATCCAAATATTTATAGAATTCTGAAATGAGAAATCTTCTCGTATTCTACCCACAAAAACTTCATTTTTTTTATGAGCATATAATGGCATTGGATAAAGATTTCTTTCTGGATGATCTTGACTATTATTCCTTTTGTTTTAGATAAAATATTATGTATATGATTTATATCAGGTTTTTTTTTAAATGTAATATTCACACTTTCTGAATGACCTCCTATTACAGGAACACGTACAGCAGTAGCTGTTATAGCTATATTATAATCATTCATTATTTTTTTTTGTTTCATTTATTAATTTCATTTCTTCCATTGTATATCCATTATCTGTAAAATGATCACAATGAGGTAAAACATTTTGATAAATAGGATGTGGGTATATTTTAAATGAAAAATTTCCATTTTGTTCTTTGTATAACTGATCTAAAGCTTTTTTTCCGGTTCCTGTTATTGATTGATAAGTTGATACAATTACTCTATTAATTTCATATTTTGTATGTAAGGGAAATAAAACCATAACCAATTGTATTGTAGAACAATTGGGATTTGCAATAATTTTATCTTGTTTACATAAACAACAAGCATTGATTTCAGGAACAATTAATTTTTTACTAGAATCCATTCTCCATGCAGAAGAATTATCTATAATTATAGATCCTATATCTGAAAATTTTGGAGCCCATTTTTTTGATATATCAGATCCTGCTGAAAATAAAACAATATCAGGCTTATTTAATAATAAATTATGTATACTAATAACTTCATGTATTTTTTTTTTAAAAAAAAATTTTTTTCCAATAGATTCATTGGAAGCTGAAAGATATAATTTTCCTAATGGAAAATTTTTTTTTTCTAAAAGATCAATCATTACACGACCTACCATTCCTGTTGCTCCTACTATTCCTAATTTCATTTCATATAAATTTTTATAAAAACTTAATTTTCCATGATATCAAAAAACAAAGTTAGATAAAATAATGAAAAAAGGAAAAATGATTATTTTGTCAGGTCCTTCTGGATCTGGAAAAACTACAATTTCACATTATTTACTTTCAAAATTTCCGGAATTGAAATTTTCAATTTCATGTACTACACGATCTATTAGAAAAAATGAGGTACATGGAAAAGATTATTATTTTTTATCTACAAATTCTTTTATTTCTAAAATAAAAAAATATCAATTTGTAGAATGGGAAGAGGTTTATCCTAAATTATTTTATGGAACATTGAAAAACGAAATTTATAGAATTTGGAAATCAAATAAACATATTCTATTTGATATAGATGTAAAAGGAGGATTAAATTTAAAAAAGCAATATCCTAATAATTCCTTATCCATATTTATAATGGTGAATTCTATAAAAATTTTAAAAAAAAGATTAATGACAAGAAACCAAAAAAATTCAGATTATGCAAATTTAAATATTCGTTTAAATAAAGCTAAAGAAGAAAAAAACTATGCTAAATTATTTGATTTTATTTTATTAAATATTGATTTACATCAAACAAAAAAAAAAGCAATTCAAATAGTTTCAGACTTTATTTATGAATAAATAAAATCGGGGTGACTGGATTTGAACCAGTGACCACACGCCCCCCAGACGTGTACTCTAACCAATCTGAGCTACACCCCGCGTAACTCCTCAGGCTGGATTCGAACCAACGACACCCTGATTAACAGTCAGGTGCTCTAACCAACTGAGCTACTGAGGATTTTATGTATTTTTTTCACTCTTATTTCATGTCTTCCTCCTTCAAAGTTTGTTTTCAAAAAATATTGTTACAATTTCTATAATTTTATTTTGATTTACAAAACGTGCCGGTAAACTAATAATATTAGCATTATTGTGTTTTCTAGCTAATATAGCTATTTCTTTATCCCAAACCAAAGCTGCACGAATTTTTTTTATATTTATTAGCAGTCATAGCTGCACCATTTCCACTTCCACATATAATAATTCCAAAATCAGCTTTTCCTTCATTAACAAATTTTGCTGTAGGATGAATAAAATCTGGATAATCAACTGATTTACCATGTTCAGAATATCCAAAATCTTTGATTTTATATCCTTTTTGAATTAAAAAATTATTGATTGTGTATTTATAATGTATTCCTGTATGATCAGATCCTATTGCTATTATCATTTCATTTTAAAAAAAAAGAAATAATAATAAATATACATTAAAAATTTATATAACAAATATCATTATATTTTTAATATTACTAAACTTTAAATATTCTACTATATTATGATAGAAGAAATAAAAACTATTAATGATTTCAATTTTAAAGATCAAACAGCTTTAATTAGAGTTGATTTTAATGTTCCTATAAATAAATATTACGAAATAATGGATGATACACGTATTCGATATAGTATTCCTACCATTAAAAAAATTATTTATGAAAAAGGAAAAATTGTTCTCATTTCTCATTTAGGAAGACCAAAGGGAATTCCTTCTAAAATTTATTCTTTAAAATTTTTAATTCGTTATTTATCTGAACAATTAAAAACTACTGTAAATTTTTGTGAAAATTGTATAGGACAAAATGTTTTAAACAAAGTTTCTGAATTAAAAAATGGTGAAATTTTATTATTAGAAAATTTACGTTTTTACAAAGAAGAAGAAGAAGAAAATATGAATTTTGCTTACGAATTATCAAAATTAGGAGATATTTATGTAAATGATGCATTTGGAGCCGTACATCGTTTTCATACTTCTATTACTATTCTTCCAAAATTTTTTGGGGAAAAAAAATGTATTGGTTTTCTTATGAAAAAAGAGATTCAATATTTAAATCAATTTTTACATGGAAAAGGAAAAAGACCTATTACTGTTTTATTAGGAGGAGCAAAAATTTCTTCTAAAATAGAGATTATTGAAAATATTATCAATTTTTCGGATCATATTTTGATAGGAGGAGGAATGTCTTATCCTTTTATTAAAATAAAAGGAGGTAATGTAGGAAGTTCTTTAATTGAAAAAAATCGAAATATAGAAATGATTTTAAAAAAAATTTTCCAAAAATATCAAAATAAAATGAATATAATACATCTTCCAAAAGATGTTGTAATCGCTGACTCATTCAAAAATGAAGCTAATACTAAAATTGTATCCATTGATTCTATTCCAAATGGATGGATGGGATTAGATATAGGTCCTTCTTCCATAAAAAACTTTTGCAAAATCATAGAAAAATCTAAAACAATTTTATGGAATGGACCTGTAGGAGTTTTTGAATTTTCAAATTTTTCTTTAGGAACTAGATCTATAGCTAAATCTATAGCAAATATAACTGAAAAAGGAGCAT
Source organism: Diploptera punctata (assembly GCA_030220185.1). Taxonomy (NCBI): domain Eukaryota; kingdom Metazoa; phylum Arthropoda; class Insecta; order Blattodea; family Blaberidae; genus Diploptera; species Diploptera punctata. The sequence goes on from JASPKZ010007497.1 coordinate 408,544, forward strand.
TTTCTTTAGTAGGAGGAGGTGATTCTATTGCATCACTAAAAATGGAAAATTGCGAAAAAAAAATAAGTTATTTATCTACCGGAGGTGGTGCCATGTTGGAAAGCTTAAAAAATAAAACACTTCCTGGAATAAATGCAATCATACAATAAATAAATACCAAGGTTTTTAATTATATTTGTTTACCTAATATTAAAAAAAAATTATGTCATTTAAACTTCCAAAATTATCATATTCATATAATGATTTTGAACCTTATATAGATAAAAAAACTATGAATATTCATTATAATAAACATCATGCTACTTATACTAATAATTTAAATAAAGCTATTTTGGATACGAATATGGTGAATCTTTCTATAGAAAAAATTTTAAAAAGAGCTCATATTGAATCTGAAATAATACGTAATAATAGTGGAGGTTTTTACAATCACAATCTTTTTTGGGAAATATTAATTCCTCATATTAAATACACTCACCCAAATACAGATTTTATTGAAAGTATACAAAAAAACTTTAATTCTTTTGATTCTTTTAAAGAAAAATTTTCTAAAATAGCAGCTAATCATTTTGGTTCCGGATGGATTTGGTTGTGCGTAAAAAAAAATAAATTAACAATTTGTACCACTGCAAATCAAGATAATCCTCTTATGTATGGAAAAGGTTGTGAAGGAATTCCAATTTTAGGATTAGATGTTTGGGAACATGCTTATTATTTACAATACCAAAACCGTCGTTTAGATTATATTTCTTCTTTTTGGAATATTGTAAATTGGATAAAAGTGGAAGAAAATTATAGAAAAGCTATGATAAAATAATATTTTTTTCATGGGAAAAATTGTGCTAGAAAATATTAAATTATTTGGATTTCATGGATGTATGCCGGAAGAAAAATATGTAGGATCTTATTATACGATTTATTTAGAAATTGAAGTAGATTTTCATAATGTATTTATCAATGATGATTTATCCAAAACTATTAATTATGTAGATTTGTATAGTCTTGTAAAAGAAGAAATGAATATTAATTCCAAATTAATTGAACATTTAGCACAAAGAATAATTCAAAGAATTAAAAAAAAATTCAAAAAATCTCTAGTAAAACATGCAAAAATAAAAATTTGTAAAGAAAATCCTCCATTACAAGGAAATGTAGATAGAGTATGTGTTATTTTAGATGATTATTGTTAATGGCACTGTGGCCGAATGGAAAGGCAGAGGTCTGCAAAACCTTTTATAGCGGTTCGATTCCGCTCTGTGCCTTTTTAAGACTTTTTTTATATTAATTTTCTGTATACATTTGCGGTCTTAAAACCTAAAAAATTAATTCTATTGTATAAAAAAGAATGAAGATAAATAATATTCTGATTTCACAATCTCTTAATAATACTTATAATACTCCGTATATAAAACTTAGTCAAAATAAAAATATAAATATTGATTTTCGATCTTTTATAGAAATAATAGAAGCTTCATCCAGTGATGTTAGAAAACAAAAAATTAACTTTTCTGATTTTACTGTTGTTCTTTTTATTAGCAAAAAATCTGTAGATCATTATTTCAGATTAGCAGAATCAATGCGTTTTAAAGTTCCTATTTCTATGAAATATATTTGTCAAACAGAAACAATAGCTTATTATTTACAGAAATATATTTTATTCAGAAAAAGAAAAATTCATATTGGAAATAAATCATTTAAAGATATACTTCCTTATATTGAAAAACTTCATAAAGAAAAATTTCTTTTACCCTCTTCAGATATTTTAAAACCAGAAATTCCTGATATGTTGAACAAAAAAAATATTTTTTGGAAAAGAGTCATTTTATATAAAACAACCTCTAGTGACTTATCTGATTTAAAACATATCCCCTATGATATTCTAGTTTTTTTTAATCCGGCAGAAATCAAATCTTTATTTGATAATTTTCCAAATTTTAACCAAAAAAATATTAAAATTGCCACTTTTGGAAAAAATACTTTAGATGCAGCTTATAAAGCAGGATTAAAAATTGATATAAAAGTTCCAACACCTGAATTTCCTTCCATGGCTATGGCTCTAGAAAAATATATTAAAAAATTAAACACAATTAAATATTGAAATAATGAATAAATTATTCTACTGTTACTGATTTTGCTAAGTTTCTGGGTTGATCCACATTTTCTCCACGTATATAAGCTATTTGATAAGCTAATAATTGAAGAGGAATGACAGTTACTAATGGACTAAGTATTTCAGAAGTATTTGGTATTTTTATTACGTGATCTGCTAACATATTAACTTGAATATCCCCTTCATTGATTATAGCTATAATTTTTCCTTTCCTAGCTTTAATTTCTTGAATATTTCCAATAATTTTATCATAACATCCTTTTTTTGTAGCAATAATAACTACTGGCATATTTTCATCAATTAAAGCTATAGGACCATGTTTCATTTCTGCTGCAGGATAACCTTCTGCATGAATATAGGATATTTCTTTCAATTTTAAAGCTCCTTCTAAAGCAACTGGAAAATTAATTCCTCTACCCAAATAAAGAAAATTATTTACATCATAATAAATTTTAGATATTTTTTTTATAGAATTATCCATTTCAAGTGCATAATTGACTTTTTCTGGAATTGATCCTAATTCTTTACATAAAAATTGGTATCTACAATCATTGATTGTAGATCTATATTTTCCTATAATTAAAGCTAATAAAATAAGAACCGTAATTTGTGCAGTGAAAGCTTTTGTAGAAGCAACACCGATTTCAGGTCCTGCATGTGTATAAGCTCCTGCATCTACATTTCGTGCGATGGAAGATCCTGCTACATTACAAATTCCAAAAACAAAAGCTCCTTTTTTTTTTGCTAATTTCAAAGCAGATAAAGTATCTGCTGTTTCTCCTGATTGTGAAATTACAATAATAACATCTTTCTTTCTTACAATAGGATTTCTATATCTAAATTCAGAAGCATATTCTACTTCTACTGGAATACGAGCAAGTTCCTCTAATAAATATTCTCCAATTAAACTAGCATGCCAAGAGGTACCACATGCTATTATAGTTATACATTTAGCATTAATAAAAACATCTTTATTTGATTCAATTCCATTAATACAAATAATTTTTTCAGGTATTAATAATCTTCCTCGCAAAGTATCTAAAATAGTTTTAGGTTGTTCATATATTTCTTTTAACATGAAATATTTATATTTTCCTTTTTCTATTTCTTTTAAATTAATTTGAAGTTTTTTAATAATCGGATTTAATCTGTGATTATTTCTAATCTTTCTAAGATCTAATTCCTGATTCTTTTTAAGGATAGCCATTTCTCCATCTTTTAAATAAAGAACATTTTTAGTATAATCTATAAAAGAAATAGGATCAGATGCAATAAAAAATTCTTTTTCTTGAATTCCTAAAGATAAAGGACTTCCCAATTTTGCAATAATAATTGTTTCAGGATTTGATTTTTCTACTATAGCAATAGAATAAGCTCCTACTATTTCATTTAAAGAAATTCTTACTGCTTCTTCTAAAGATAATTTATTTTCTTTTTTAAGAAATTCAATTAAATTAACAAGAACTTCTGTGTCTGTTTTACTTTTAAAAGTAAATCCATTTTTTAATAAAATAATTTTAATAGCATAGTAATTCTCTATGATTCCATTATGAATCATAATCAATTCATTAGAATTAGAAACATGAGGATGAGCATTAATATCATCTGGTATCCCATGGGTTGCCCATCTTGTATGACCTATTCCTGTTTTTCCTTGTATTTTAAAAGAAGAAATTTTTTTTTCTAATTCAGAAACTCTTCCTTTAGTTTTATACAAATTATATCCATTATCATAAAAAACAGCAATACCCGAACTATCATATCCTCTATATTCCAATTTTTTCAATCCACTAATAAGAATAGGATAAGCTTCTCTATGCCCCAAGTAGCCAATTATACCACACATTCTAAATAAAATTAGAAGTTTTTATCTATTTTACTTAATTTATATGCTCTAAAACTGTTTTTTTATAAAATTGTTGATAAACGGTTTCTATTTTTTCTACAGGATAATATTTTAATACTAACAATTTATTTATTTTTATATAATCTTCTATTTCTTCTGGAAAAAAAAGATCTCCTTTTATAATAGCATCTGAGAAATACATACATAATTTTATCAAATTAAAATAATTAGGATTTTTTAACAACTGTAATTTTACAGATTTTATACCATCTAATTTTATCTTTTGAATAATATTATTATTTAATAATCCTTGAAAAGGTTTATTATAAATAGATACAATAATTTTTACATTTTGATATATTGGATCATTTACATAAATATTTTTAATGTACAAAGGAATAAAAGAACTCATCCATCCATATATATGAATTATATCAGGTTTCCAATTTTAATTTTTTTACAGTTTCTAAAACTCCTTTTGTAAAAAATAAAGCCCTTTCATCATTATCTCTAAAAAAAATTCCATTTTCATCTTCATCTACTGCTTTTCTTTTGAAATATTCTTCATTATCTATAAAATAAACTTGTAATCTAGCATCAGGAATAGATGCTACTTTTATTAATAAAGGTTGATCAATCTCATTAATTGCTAAATTCATGCCTGATAAACGAATTACTTCATGTAATTGATGTCTTCTTTCATTAATGATTCCAAAACGAGGCATAAATATACGTACATCATTTCCTATTGATTGCATAAATTTAGTGGCTTTCAATACAGATAAAGAAATAGGATTCTCTGAAGAAAAAGGGAACAAATCCGAAGAAACATATAATATACGTTTATCTGTCATCTTAAGAGTTATTTTTATTTTTTATATATAGTAAAAAAACGGAACATTGCAAATATAATAAATAAAATTCTAAGTTTAATAATAAAATATAAGGTAATTCCTTTTGTCTAAAATATTAATGTTTTGTAGATTTTTATTTATTTATAGATAGATATATATATGTTTTTGTTATGAAAAAAGAAAAAAAAATAAAAAAAAAAACATCATAATAATTTATCCACAGGATTTATTAATATAACTCATCATGGATACGCATTTGTTCATATAAATGAATATGATAAAGATATTTTTATTCCAAAAAATAAGACAAATAGAGCTTTAGAAGGTGATTTAGTAAAAATTAGATTTTCTTATAAAAATCGTAGAAAAATAGAAGGAGAAGTTTTAAAAATTATTAAAAGAAAAACTAAACAATTTATCGGAATATTGAAATTTAATGTTCAATATAATGATAAATATGGAATAGTATATAATAATAATCTACATGTAGATATTTTAATTCCAATAAAAAAATTGAAAAAATGTTATAATAATAATAAAGTATTGGTAGAAATCATCTCATGGCCTAAAAAATTAAAAAATCCTTTAGGAAAAATTGTAAAAACATTTGGAATTTCTGGAGAATACAAAACAGAAATTTGTTCATTATTAGAAGAATATGGAATATCCTATCAATTTTCTAAAAAAGTAAAAAATGAAGCTCATGAAATTTTTTCTAAATCAATTTTAGATTTAAGTTTTAGAAAAGATATGCGACATATTAATACTTTTACCATAGATCCTTTAGATGCAAAAGATTTTGATGATGCTCTTTCTATTAGAAAATTAAACTATAATACTTGGGAAATAGGAATACATATATCTGATGTCTCTCATTATATAAGAGAAGGAAGTCTATTAGATCAAGAAGCATATTCACGTGCTACATCTGTTTATCTAGTAGGAGAGGTTATTCCTATGCTTCCAGAAATATTGTCTAATAATCTTTGTTCTCTACAACCGGAAAAAGACAAATTAAGTTTTTCTTATGTTTTTAATATAGATAAAAAGGGAAAAATTCTTAAAAATTGGTTTGGAAAAACTATAATACGATCTAATAGAAAATTTACATACGATGAAGTTCAATACATTATTGACCAAAAAAAAGGAGACTATTATGAAGATATTTATGCTTTATTTTTATTTTCCAAAATTTTAATTCAAGGTCGATTAAAAAATGGATCTATTTATCTAGAAAAAATGGAAGTAAAATTTCATTTAGATGATAAAAATAATCCAACTTCTTTATATCTAAAAAAAAAATAATGATGCTCATCGTTTAATTGAAGAGTTTATGTTATTGACTAATCGAAAGGTTTCAGAATTTGTTAGTTTAAATTTTAATGGAAGTCCTTCTAATAAATTATATATTTATAGAATACATGATAAACCTGACCTTCAAAAAATTTTTTTTCTCAAAAAAATTATAGAACCTTTAGGTTATTCTTTAGATTTAAAAAATTTAAAAACTTCTATTAATAACTTAATAAAAAAAAATTAAAGGAAAACCAGAACAAAATATGATTGAGAATTTAATTCTTCGTGCAATGAGTAAAGCTAAATATTCCACAAAAAATATAGGACATTATGGGTTATCTTTCATTTATTATAGTCATTTTACTTCTCCTATAAGAAGATACTCAGATATAATAGCTCATCGTTTATTATATTATTATTTGACTAATAATAATAAAAATGAAAAATACAAACTTAAAACAACAGAATTTTACGAAAAACAATCTCAATATTGTAATGATAAAGAACGTTTAGCTACAGATATAGAAAGAGAATTTATAAAATATACACAAGTTAAATATATAAGAAAATTTATAGGAAAAGAATTTGATGGAGTCATTACAGGATTTACCGATTGGAGTGTTTATATTGATTTATTAATATTTCAAACTGAAGGAATGGTAAAACTCCGTGATATTAAAGAAGATTCTTATATTTTAAATCTAAATAATTATAGTATAATTGGAAAAAAAAAGAAAAAAATCTATCATTTAGGAGACAAAATAAAAGTAAAACTTATAAATGTTAATATAGAAAAAAAACAAATTATTCTTGATTGGATTAATAATATATAATTTTATATTCTAACAGTAGAAGGAACAAATATAGTATAATCTCCTCCATTTTTTATAATCTCTCTTACAAGAGAAGAATTAATATGAGATCTATCATGGGAAGAAAAAAGAAAAACAGTTTCAATAATATCTTTCTTATACAATTCCTGATTAGTTAAAAATATATTTTTTTCAAATTCAAAATCTAATTGATTTCGGAGTCCTCTTAATAAGAATCCAGCTTTTTTTTTTTATGCAAAAAGAAATAGTTAATTCATGAAATGAATCAATTTCTACTTTTTGTGATAATGATAATTTTAAAAAAGTTTTTTGTATCCACTTTTTTCTTTTTTTAAAAGAAAACATATTTTTTTTTTTAAAATTTTTTCCTATAGCTATAATAATTTTATCAAATAAATTTAAAGCTCTGATAATAATATCATAATGTCCTAAAGTAATGGGATCAAAAGATCCAGGAAAAACTGCTATTTTTTTTATTCATTTTTTATATTTATATTTTTAAAAAATGAGAAATATAATTTATTATTTGTTTTTTTTCTAAACTAAATAAAATAAATGGAAAACAAATCATGCTTTGATTGTTTAAATAAATGTTCGAAAAAAGAAAATGTTTTTCAAAAAAAACAATGTTATAAATTTAATACATTAGATTGGTTATCCAATATTCAATCTCCTTTTGAATGGCAAAAATATGATATTGTAGAAATACATTTTAAAAATGATAGAAAAGAATTCTTTTTTAATCAAGAAAAAATATTCCTTAATAAAGGAGATTTTGTAACTGTAGAATCTAAGTCTGGTATAGGATATGATATTGGCATAGTTTATTTAACTGGAGAATTGGTCAAATTACAAATAAGAAACCAAATTATTCATTCAAACACTTTTAAAAAGATATATAGAAAGTCAACATATAAAGAAATAAATGCTTGGAAATTTTTTAGAAAAAAAGAATTTACAACTCTTTTAAAAGCCAAAAAAATTGCAAAAAATTTTAATCTTTCTATGAAAATTTGTGATGTAGAATATCAAGGAGATGGAAAACAAGTTACTTTTTATTATACAGCTGAAAATAGAATTGATTTCAGAAAATTAATTAAAGAATTTGCTTTACACTTTCATACACGTATAGAAATGCGACAAATAGGATATAGACAAGAAGCGGCAAAAATTGGAGGAATTGGTTCTTGTGGACGTGAACTTTGTTGTTCTACTTGGTTAAAAAATTTTAAAAGTGTGACTACAAATTCTGCAAGATATCAACAATTATCCATTAATATTCAAAAACTAACTGGACAATGTAACAAACTAAAATGTTGTCTTAATTATGAATTAGATACTTATTTAGATGCTATAAAAAATTTTCCAGATATTAATAGTAAAATTCATACAGAAAAAGGAATTGCTCAATGTATGAAAATTGATGTTTTTAAACAGGAAATGTGGTTTTCTTACGTAAAAAACCCTAACACTTGGTTTAGAATAAAAGTAAAAAAAATTAGAGAAATTTTAGAAAAAAATAAAATAGCACTTTCTTTAGAAAAATTATCAACTATTCATGCTATTCAAAAAACAGAATTAACATTTAAAGATTTACCTATATAATGCTAAAAAAATAATTTTCTCGTGTATAAAACAAGTACAAAAATAAATTCTTATTTTCGTAAACTGATTTTTTATTTTTGGTTTTTCTTTATTATAGGAATAAGCACTATCATTAGTATTTTTTATGCAGCTTCTAAAGGTTATTTAGGAATATTGCCTAATACTAAAAATATAGAGAATCCTGCTATGAAAGTAGGATCAGAAGTGTATGATTCTAATGGAATATTATTAGGAAGATTTTTTTCTGAAAATAGAACTTTAGTTGAGTATCAAGAACTTCCAAGAGATCTTGTAAATGCACTTCTTGCAAAAGAAGATATTCGTTTTAAATATCATTCTGGAATTGATGCTAAATCTTTTCTCAGAGCAATTCTTTCTTTAGGAAAAAGAGGAGGAGGAAGTACCATATCACAACAATTAGCTAAACTTCTTTTTACAGGGCCATCTGCAAAAAATAAACTACAGAGAATTCATCAAAAATTGTTAGAATGGGTAATGGCTATTGAATTGGAAAAACGTTATACAAAAGAAGAAATTATTACAATGTATTATAATAAATTTGATTTTTTATATAATGCAAAAGGAATAGAAACAGCAGCTCATACCTATTTTAATAAAAAAGTATCTGAACTTAATTTAGGAGAATGTGCTACATTAGTTGGAATGCTAGAAAATCCTTCTTTATATAATCCCAAAAATTATCCTTATAGAGCAAAAAAACAAAGGAATTTAGTTTTATATCAAATGAAAAAATATAATTTATTAAATATACATAGATATAAAAAAGAATTAAAAAAATCTATAAAAATAAATTTTAAAATACAAAAAAAAGATTTTGAATTACTCACTTATTATGGTGAATTTCTAAAAAAGGAAATTCAAGAGGCTTTAGATGAATATGAGGAAAAAACGGGACAAAAACTCAATCTTTATTCTAGTGGATTAAAAATATACACGTCTATTGATGCAAAAATGCAAAATTATGCAGAAGAAGCTGTAAAAAAACATCTGAGCCAATTACAAATTTTATTTAATCGTATTCAAAAAAAGAATAAAAATGCTCCATTTTTTAATATTTCTCCAGAAAAAACAAAACGAATTTTGATATCTGCTATGCGTAGAACTTCACTTTATCAAGATTTAAAGCAAAAAGGATTAACAGAAGAAAAAATTTTGGAAAAGTTTCAAAAACCACAATTAATTAAGTTATTTACTTGGAATGGATCTAAAAAAGTATTCATGTCACCATGGAATTTTATTCGTTATCAAAAGAGTATTATACAAGCGGGAATGTTGTCAATAGAGTCCTCTACTGGATTCATTAAAGCATGGGTAGGAGGAATAGATTTCAATTATTTTCAATATGATCATGTGGCAAAAACACAACGTCAAGTTGGTTCTATTTTTAAACCTATTTTATATGCTACGGCTATTAATGAATTACATTATAATCCCTGTACGAAAATTTCAAATGAAAAATTTCATTTAGGAAAATGGAGTCCTAGAAATTCCAATGGAAAATATGGAGGTTTTTTAACTTTAAAAGATGGTTTGGCATTTTCCGTTAATACTATTTCAGCTCGTTTAATTTCACAAGTAACTCCAGCTCCAGTAATTAATTTAGCAAAAAAAATGGGAATAGAATCTATAATTCCAGAACATCCGTCTATTGCACTTGGTTCTGCTGATTTGACTTTGTATGAAATGACAGGAGCATTTAACACATTTACTAATTATGGAATTTATATAAAACCCTCTATTTTAGTAAAGATAGAGGATGAAAATGGAAACTTAATTAAAGAACATGTAGATCTTAGTAGAAGACGAGTTTTTAGCGAAGATGTTGGTTATATTTATGTTGAAATTAATGCAAGGAGTAGTTCAATATGGAACCGCAAAAAGATTACAATCATATAATATTTCAGGAGATATAGCTGGAAAAACAGGAACAACTAATGAAAATTCGGATGGATGGTTTATAGGAATGATTCCTAATTTAACTACTGGAGTTTGGGTTGGATGGGAAGATAGATTTTCTCATTTTGAAAATATTAAAGAAGGACAAGGAGCAAATATGGCTTTGCCTATATGGGCTTACTATATGAAAAGTTTGTATAAAGATATTAATTTGATCTATCATGATAAATTATTATTTCATAAAGCTAAAAATTATCAATCTCATTGGGATCAATGTAATGAAATTCGTACTAAAGAAGAAAATATCCTCAGTGAAGAAAAGAAAGAAAATGAAAAAAATTATTTACAAGAAATTAAAGATTTTAATGGAAATTTAGATTTAGAAAAAAGATTATGATAAATAAAATATTAATTTTGGATAAAAATCATCCTTTTATTATATACAAACTAAAAAAAAAAGGATTTATTTGTGATGAAAATTATAGTGATTCTCCTGACAAAATTGATATATCTTTATATGATGGAATCATTTTGAGAAGTAGATTAAAAATCGATAAAAAATTTATTAAAAGAGCCAAAAATTTGAAGTTTATTGCTCGTATAGGATCAGGTATTGAAAATATAGATAAAGATTATGCTATAAAAAAAGGAATAACTTTGATTTCTTCTCCAGAAGGAAATAAAGATGCAGTAGCAGAACATGCTATAGGTATGCTTTTATGTATGATAAATTATATTATTCGTTCACACCAACAAATAATTACAAAAAGGAAATGGTATAGAGAGGAAAATAGAGGAATGGAAATTATGGGAAAAACTATAAGTATTATTGGATATGGAAATACAGGAAAAGCTTTTGCAAAAAAATTATCGGGTTTTAATGCTAAAATATTATGCTATGATATATTACCTAATGTTGGAGATTTTTATGCAAAACAGGTAAATGTGAATACAATTTTAGAAAAATCAGATATAGTAAGCTTACATGTTCCTTATACTAAGGAAACAAAAGGAATGATAAATTACAATTTTATAAAAAAATTTTTAAAACCTATTTATTTGATAAATACTTCTCGTGGAAAATGTATTATTACAAGTCATTTAGTAAAAGCATTGAAAAATGGAAAAATAAGGGGGGCATGTTTAGATGTATTAGAATATGAAAACTTTTCTTATAATAGTATTTTTCAATATGAAAAATTTTCTAAAAGTTTTCTTTATCTTATTCATTCTAATAAAATTATATTTACACCACATATTGCAGGATGGACTAAAGAATCAAAATATAAAATGGATAAAAAAATTGTTGAAAAAATTATGACCTTAAATAAAAAATTTAATAAAATATAATAAATTTTTTTTAAAAAGATTATAAATAAATAATATTACATAAAATTTTTACATTAAATTTTTATTATTTAGTTAATATACATCTGTTAAATATCTTCCTTCTTTTTTCATTTTTTTTAAAAAAAGTTCTGAATTACATTTTCCTACTTTTTCTATAACAAGACAAATCATTTTTTCAACATCTATACTCATAGGAATTTTATTTCCACAAATATAGATATAAGCTCCATTTTTTATCCAATGAAAAAATTCGACTCTATTTTCCCATATTTTATTTTGCACATAAATTTTTTTTTCCTGATCTCTGGAAAAAGAAAAAGAAACATAATGAAGAATTCCTTTTTTTTTCCAATTTAGAATTTCTGTTTGATATAAAAAATCTGTATCAAAGTGTTGATCTCCAAAAAATAACCAATTTTTACCCGTAGCTTTTTTGATTTCTCTTTCATATAAAAAAGAACGAAAAGGAGCAATTCCAGTACCAGGACCAATAAGAATTATGTTTTTATTAGAATTAGGCAATTTAAATCTATAATTTTTATAAATAAAAAAAGATAATTCATCTCCTATTTTAAGTTCAGATAAAAAATTAGAACAATGTCCATATACAGAAACTCCATTTAATTGAAAACGGTGACGAGATACAGTAATATGAATTACATTATTGTGAGTTGTAGGAGATGAAGAAATGGAATATAATCTAGGTTTTATAGGTTCCATAATTTTCATCAAATCTTTTAATGGATATTTATTTTTCATAGGATACTTTTTTAAAAGATCAATAAGTTTCCATTTATAATTATGATTTAAAACTATATTTATATTTTCTGATAATGAAGAATACTTTTTTAAAAAATTTTCAGATAAAGAAATAATATTTAACTCTTTTTTAAAAAGAAAAAATATTTTATTTTTTTCTTCATATTCATATTTTTCAAATTCTTTTCTTCTATTTTTTTTTATATATCCGATAATATTGTTTACTTCTTCCAAAGAATTTTCAGGAAAAATACCTATAGAATCTCCTGGAGAATATTTCACTTTTTTTTGAAGACTGATTTCAATATGATGAATTTCTTTTTCAGATCCTTTTTTATTTAAAATTATATTGTTTAAAATTTTACCACATATTTTTTGATTTATATTTTTTGTATTAATTTCATTTTTTTTTTTAAAAAAATTTAAAATTTTATTCAACCATTGATATGCTTGATTTTCATAATCAACATCGCATTTGTACAATGGAATAATTCTTTGAGCTCCTATATCATACAAACGTTTATCTACATCTTCTCCTGCTTTACAAAAATAAGTATAAGATTTATCTCCCAGTGCTAATACACTGTATTTCATATTTTTTAAAAATAGATTTTTATTCTGATGAATAAAATCAAAAAAAGATTTCGCCGAAGTAGGAGGCTCTCCTTTTCCATAGGTACTCATTATAACAAAAAAATAATCTTCTTTTTCTAAATCTATTAAAGAATATCGATCTAAGTTAACTAACTTTATTTCTAATCCTTCCTTTTTAGCTTTTTTATGAACGTTAAAAGCTAAATTTTTAGCATTACCTGTTTCTGTTCCATAAACTAACGTAATTTTATCCTTCTTTTTTTTTATAGTATTTTTTTTACAAAATAAGAAACCAGACATGTATCCACACATCCATACTATCTCATTTTGAGATGATTCTTGTATTAATTTTAAAAACATTTTTTTATTAGACTCGGATAACATCTTAATTTTATTTAATACTATTTAGTTATAAATGATTTTATTTTTCATTTTATAAATTTGAATTATAAAATCATTTAAAATAATGATATAAAATTCTACAATGAAATAAAAATTCCAAGAATCTTTCTAAAATTTTAATTTTAGTTAAATTGAGCAAAATTATTTTTTAATCATAAAAAAAGATTATCAACTGATAAATATCTTTCTCCGGTATCATAATTCAACGTTAATATTGTAGATTCTTTTGAAAATTCAGATAATTTTTTTTCTATAGCAGATAATGAAGCTCCTGTAGATATTCCTACAAGAATTCCTTCTTTTTTTGCTATTTTTCTAACGTAATGAAAAGCTTCTTCTTTAGAAACTAAAAAACTCCCATTTAATATTTTTACATTTAAAATAGATGGAATAAAACCAGCACCTAACCCTTGTAAAGCATGAGGATTTGGTTTTCCTCCAAATATAACTGGAGATTCTAAAGGTTCTACAGAGAATATTTTTATATTTGGAAATTTATTCTTTAATACTTCTCCTATTCCAGTAATATGACCTCCTGTTCCTACTCCTGTAATAAAATAATCTATCCCTTTAGGAAAGGCCTTTATGATTTCTTTTTGCCGTTGTATTCCTATGTATATCAGGATTTGAAATATTATCAAATTGTTTAGGAATCCAAGAATTGGGAATAGTCTCAACTAATTCTTCTGCTTTTTTAATAGCTCCTTTCATCCCATCTTCTTTTGAAGTAAGGACAAATTTAGCTCCAAAAATAGAAAATAATTTCCTTCTCTCAATACTCATAGATTCTGGCATTACTAAAATAAGACGATATTTTTTAACAGAACAAACCATAGCTAATCCTATTCCTGTATTTCCAGAAGTAGGTTCTATAATAATATCTCCTGTGTGAATAATTCCTTTTTTTTCTGCATTTTCTATCATAGATAAAGCAATTCTATCTTTTATACTACCTCCAGGATTATTTCTTTCTAATTTCATCCAGACTTGATAATTAGGAAATAATCTTTTAAGATGTACATGAGGTGTATTTCCTATAGTTTTTAAAATATTATCAACTTTCATTTTTCATTTTTTTATATCATAAAATTAATAGGATCAGGAAAAGGACTATTACTTCTCATTTTAATTTCGTTTTTTTGATATACTATAGAAAAAGGAGGTATACTTTTTGTAACCCAAACGTTACCTCCTAATACACTATCGTGTCCTATTATAGTTTCTCCTCCTAAAACAGTAGCTCCAGCATAAATTGTTACTTGATCTTCTATTGTAGGATGACGTTTTATATTTGCTAATTTTTTATCTACATAAATAGCTCCTAAAGTTACCCCCTGATATATTTTAACTTTATTTCCTATTTCTGTACTAGATCCCTATAACTATTCCTGTTCCATGATCAATAGCAAAAGCTTTTCCTATTTTTGCAGACGCATGAATATCTACTCCAGTTTTACTGTGAGCATATTCTGTAATCAATCTTGGAATAATTGGAATTTTTTGAACCCATAATTGATGTGCGATTCTATACAATGCAGTAGCAAAAAAACCAGGATAAGAAAGGAAAATTTCTTCTATAACTGTTGCTGCAGGATCCGATTTCAATATTGCATTAGCATCTATTATTAACGTTTGATAAATATTAGGAATTTCCTTAAAAAAAATTTGAGTCAAATCATTAGATTTTTGTTCATTTATATTTAATTCAATAAAAATATCGTATAAAAGTTTTTTCAACTTCTCATAATTTTTTTTAAAAAAAACAACATTGTTTAAAATATTATGATCAATAATGAATAAAGTATGAAATAATTTTTTAACAAAATTCTCAGATTTTTTCTTATCAGGAAAAGAATTTTTCTTTTTATTATTTTCAAATATGATTGTTAACAAATCTAACATTATAATACATATATATAATTATTTCCAAACTTAAAATGGTATAAATTTAATGGTTCTAAATACTAGTATATAAAAGACAATATTCAAATAAAAATTCTTACATTTAGACATATGTATAATTATACATTTGATGGAATTCTTCATATCATATTCTTCATTCATTATTAAATGACTAAAACAAAGTATAATAGATTAAAATACAATAACTAACTAATTGCACAAATATAAGAATTTCTTTTTTTTAAAATAAAAAACATGTTATATTTTACACATTACACAACAACAAACTTCTTTAAGTCATGAAAAAAATTAAAGTGAATAATCCTGTGGTAGAAATAGATGGAGATGAAATGGCCAGAGTTATATGGAAATATATAAAAAAATATTTTATTCTTCCTTATTTAGATATAAATATTATTTACTTTGATTTAGGTATAGAAAACAGAAATGCGACAAATGATCAAATTACTATAGATGCTGCTTATGCTATAAAAAATATAATGTAGGAATTAAATGTGCTACAATTACACCAGATGAAAATAGAATGAAAGAATTCCATTTAAAAAAAATGTGGAAATCTCCAAATGGAACTATTAGAAATATTATTAACGGAACTATTTTTAGAGAACCTATTATTGTAAAAAATATTTCACGTCCAATTCCAAATTGGAAAAATCCTATATGTATAGCTAGACATGCTTATGCTGATCAATATAAATCTATTGATTTTCTTATTAAAGAAAAAGGAAAATTATATATTTCTTTTATTCCAGATGATGCAAATAAGTCAACAAAAAAATTTAAAATTCATCATTTTACGGGTTCTGGGATAGCCATGGGAATGTATAATACAGATCAATCTATCTATGGATTTGCTCGCTCTTGTTTTAATTATTCTGTGTATAAAAAATGGCCTCTTTTTTTATCTTCGAAAAATACTATATTGAAAGCATATGATGGAAGATTCAAGAATATTTTTGAAGAAATATATAATAATGAATTCAAATTAAAATTTGAAAAATTACAAATCACTTATGAACATAGATTGATTGACGATATGCTTGCAAAAGCAATCAAATCAAATGGAAAATTTATATGGGCTTGTAAAAATTATGATGGAGATGTGTTATCAGATTGTATTGCTCAAGGATTTGGTTCATTAGGAATGATGACTTCTATTTTACTTGCTCCAGATGGAAAAACCTTAGAATCTGAAGCAGCTCATGGAACTATAACAAAACATTATAGATTATATCAAAAAGGACAAAAAACTTCTACCAATCCTATTGCTTCTATTTTTTCTTGGACTCGTGGACTTAAACATCGTGCTGTTTTAGATAAAAATAAAGATTTAAAATTTTTTTCGGAAAAAATGGAAAAGGCATGTATAGATTTTATAGAATCTGGAAAAATGACTAAAGATTTATTTAAATCATCTTGTGAAGATAATGATAAAAATCAATATTTAAACACTAAAATTTTTCTTAAAGAATTAAAAATATTTTTTGATAAAAATTATCAATAAGACATTTTATGTCTGTATTAATTTTTGTATAATTTCTTTTCTTTTAAACTTATCTAATAAATTATCTGTAAAATGAGGAATAAAAAAAATATTTTTGGGTTTATAAAATTTTTTTTTACCATGAAAAATGGTATCTGGAATATGTAATGGGATAGGAGGTCCTTCAATAACCAATATTACTTTTTCTCCTAAAATTTTATCTGGAATTGAAGATATAAAAAATCGTTTTTCACAAGGAATGAATAAACTAATTTCTTTTTCCACTAATTCAGGAATAATTTTAATTCCTCCACTATTTATAATATTATCATATCTGCCTATCCAAGTAAATGTATTTTTAGATACCATATGAACAATATCATTTGTTTGTAAAAATGAATCCATACAACATGGAGAAAAAATACCTAAACAATTTCTATTATCTGTGCTTAAAAATACATCTTGAAATGATTTATAAAAAATGGATTTATTTGATCCATTAATTTTTTTTATAGCTATATGACCTGAAGTTTCCGTCATTCCATAAGTAGAATAACAAATTGTTGAAATATTTTGTAATTGTTTTTCAAGAAAATTTGATATTGAACTTCCTCCTATTAAAACTATTTTAATATTTTTTAAATTTTTTAAACTAAAAAATACTTGTATAGGAACCATTGACGTAATATCAAAATATTCTTTAATATTTTTCAAAGGATTAGATGATGGAGGGACACAATATATTTTCCACTTGAAAATAATAGCACGTATTAAAAACATTTTAGTAGCTATAAAATTTGGAGATAAACATAATAAACCTCTAATTCCTTTTTTTTTAAGCTTTAAAAATTCTACAGTTTTAATAGCTCTTTCGCACATATATTCTTTACGTAAAGAAATAATTTTAGGAGTCCCTGTTGTTCCAGAAGTTAAAGACAATATAGGTTTATTATCATACCAATTTTTTAAAAAAGAAAAAATAGTTTTTTTCCAAAAATATTCTTCTTTATTTTTTATTTTAAAGAAAAAAGAAGATGTTAATATTTTTTTTTCAGAAAAATCTATCCACATTTATTCAATAATGTCTCTATATTCCATTTTATAAATGGATTATACCAAATAAAACCTTCCTTAATTTCTAAAGGAGAAATCCAATTATTCATGTACAAAAAACCTGTATTTAAACCGTGTGCATTGAAATTTTTATTATTATATTTTTTTTGTATTACAAAAGTCCATTGAGCAATAGCATTAATTCCAATATTACTCTCCAAAGAGGAACTTATATACCATTTGATTTTTCTTTTATTAGCTTCTAATATCCATTTCTCAGATTCATAAAATCCCCCATTAATACTAGGTTTTAATATAATCCATTGAGGTTGAATAATATCCAATAATTTTTTTTTATCTTTTAATCTATTAATATTTACTAATTCTTCATCTAATGCTATAGGTAATTTAGATTTTTTACATATTTTTGACATATCTTCCCAATTCCCAGATGATATTGGTTGTTCCATAAAATCAACTATTTCTAAATCAGAAAATTTTTTTAAATAATATAAAGCTTTTTGAATATTATTAAAACAACCATTTGCATCTATACGTATTTTTATGAATGGATATTTTTTTCCTATTTCTTTTATAATAAAAAATTGATTATTAATAAGATCCATATTTATTTTCATTTTTATAAATGAAAAACCTTGAAAAATTTGATTTTCTATTTCTTTTATTGCGTTTTTTTTATTATAAAAAGAATTCAGCCATATTAAACTATTTGTAGAAATTCCTTTTTTTCCATGAATAAATTCAGAATGGCATAATATAGGAAATTGATTTTCAAAACTTAAAAAAGCTTGTTCTAATCCAAATAAAATAGATGAAAATGAAATATATTTATAATAAAAATATATTTGAGTTTTTTTTAAATTAATAATTTTATTAGAAAGATTTTTTAATTCTGTTTCAAATTGTTCTATATTTTTTAAAGCCCGTTGATCCAATATTGGATTACATTCTCCTATTCCTATTTTATTATTTTGTGTTAAAACAATAAACCATATAACATTTTTTTGAAAAATTCTATTAGAATTAAATACTTTTTTTTTAAAAAAAAATATTTTTTTTCTGAAAAAACAATTAATTTTTTCATTTTCATTCATATCATTAAATATATATGGTCTTTCCTTTTTCCAATAAAATTAATTCTTTTCCTTTTTCAAAAAATTTTTTTTTTGCTTGTTCTCTGTCAATTTTAATATCTTCAAAAGTATCATAATGAACTCCTAATATTTTTTCTGATTTTAAAAAATCAGAAGCCATAATAGCTTCTTCTATATCCATAGTATATTTTCCTCCTATTGGTAAAATAGAAAGTTTTAATTTTCCAAAAGAAGGAATAAGATTCATTTCATACATTACAGATGTATCTCCTGATATATACAAATTTCCTTCATCTGTATGTAAAAGAAATCCCCCTGGATTTCCTCCATAAGTTCCATCGTTAAAGACACTAGAATGAGCTGCCCAAACATATTTTAATTTTCCAAAAGGAAAAGATATAAAAGAACCATAATTAATTCCATATGTTTTTATTCCTTTTTTATGAAAATAATTAGATATCTCGTAATTAGAAATTATTAAAACATTATCAAATTTACACGAAAATAATTCTACATCACAAACATGATCATAATGAGCATGAGTTAGTAAAATATAATCTATTTTTTTAAAAAATTTTATAAAATTTACATTATGAAAAACAGGGATTCCAGAAAAAAAAGGGTCTATCAATAAATATTTATCATGTATTTCTAATAGACATGTGCTATGAGAAAAAAAAGTAACTTTCATAAAGTTTATATTATATAACTGATTCCTATACTAAGAACATATAAAAAAGTGAGTATCACTAATTTTTTTAATTCTGAATTGAAAAATTTTTTTTTTTTCATAAAAATTATTTTTTTTATATGTAATATCAAAAGTATCACAACAAAAATAAAAAATAACCATTGATAAATATTTTTCTGGTTCAAAAAAATAAAATATCCACCTATAAATATTGAAATTAATATAATAAATATATGATACAATTTAGCATATTTTATCCCTAACCATACAGGTATAGTATATTTTCCTTTTTCGTAATCATTATCTAAATCCCTCATATTATTTATATTTAAAACTCCTACATTTAATAATCCTATAGATAGAGAAAGAAAAAGCATATCTTTACATAAAGTAAATGTATACAAAAAATAACTTCCTTCTACTGAAATAATTCCAAAAAAAATAAAAACAAATAAATCACCCATTCCTACTGTATATCCATAAGGACGAGTTCCCAAAGAATATTTTATTGAACTATATATACATATAAAAATTCCTACAAAATATAGGAAAAAAACGAAAATATTTTTATATAAAAGAGTATTATAAACTAATAAAAAACCTGAAAAAAAAGATAATAAGGAAAATAAATAGATTGCTTTTTTCATTTCTGATAAAGAAATTAAACCAGATTGGATTGTTTTTTTAGGACCTATTCGTTTAAAATTATCAACTCCTGTTATACTATCTCCATAATCATTTGAAAAATTTGCTAATATTTGTAATAATAAAGCGGTTATAACACATAAAATATATGTAACGAAACTAACATTTGTTCTATATTTAGAGATAATAAAACTTAGAGTGATTCCAGAAAAAGATAAAGGTAAAGTGTGAATACGAGCTGCATAAATCCAATATTTTAATTTCATAAAAATTTGGGAAATTTTTTAAAATTTGGAGATCTTTTTTCTAAAAAAGCTTTTTTTCCTTCTTGAGATTCTTCCATTAAATAAAACATTAAAGTAGCATCTCCCGTTAATTGCATTAATCCATGTTGTCCATCCAATTCAGCATTTAAACTACGTTTTATCAATCTTAAGGACATGGGACTTCTTTTTTGTATAATTTTACACCATTTTATAGTTTCTTTTTCCAATTCATTTTTTTTTACTACTTTATTAATTAATCCCATATCCAAAGCCTCTTTAGCTGTATATTTTTTACATAAAAACCACATTTCTCGTGTCTTTTTTTGTCCAATATGACGAGCTAAATATGAACATCCAAATCCACCATCAAAAGATCCTACTTTTGGCCCTACTTGACTAAAAATAGCATTTTCAGAGGCTATAGTTAAATCACAAACAACATGTAAAACATGTCCTCCTCCTACAGCATAGCCATTAACCATAGCTATAACTGGTTTAGGTATTTCTCTTATCTTTTTATAAAAATCTAAAATATTCAATCTTGGAATCCCGTCTTTTCCTAAATATCCTCCCATTCCTCTTGTAGTTTGATCTCCTCCAGAACAAAAAGATTTTTCACCAGATCCAGTTATAATTAATACATCTATATCATTTCTATTTCCACATATATTTATAGCGTCTATCATTTCATTTATTGTTTCTACACGAAATGCATTATGACACCATGGTCTATTTATCTCTATTTTAGAAATACCTTCACCAAAAAAAAATAAAATATCTTCATACTTTTTAATTGTAATCCAATCTATATTCATAATAAAAAATTAAAAATTGATGTTTATTTTTACAAAATAACAAAAAAAAAAAGATTTGATTATGTTATGCTATCGGAATATTTTCTCTATATTTATAGGAGTAACAATAAGTATTATTGAAATATTATATGCTATAAAATTCGTAAAAAAACGGTTTTTAAAAATACAATCAATTCCATTAAAAAAATTTAAATATCTTCTAATTAAAGCTCCTACTGAATTTTTTGTAGTACTAATTTTTTTTTATGCTTTTAGTGCTTTATTAGGAGGATTGATGGCTGCCTTTTTTTCAAAAAATGCAAAAAAAGCTTATGCTATATTAACAGGTTTTATTTTATTTTTTATAACATTATTTCATGTATTTTTTTATCCATTTCCATTTTGGTTTAAAATAATAATATTACCTATTTTTTTTTCTTTTTCATATATAGGAGGAAATTTAGTAGAATTTTTACAAAAAAAGAAATGGATAAATTAATAAATAAATAAATCCAAATATATATCCTATCAAAGCAATCCAACTAATTTTTTTTAAGTACCAAAAAAAATCTATTTTTTCCATGCTCATAGCTGCTACACCTGCAGCGGATCCTATGAGAAAAATGCTTCCTCCTGTTCCAGAAACATAAGCAATAAAATGCCATAAATCATGATTCATAGGATATGAAAACATAGCTATGGTAGCAGCAACTAAAGGGACATTATCTATAATAGAAGAAATTAATCCAAATAAAAAAGTTGTAATTTTCCATGTATAAACAGTTTCATTGATCCAGTGAGATAAATTATATAATTTTCCTATAGATTCTAAAGAAGAAACAGAAAGTAAAATTCCTAAAAAAAATAAAATACTAGATATATCTACATTTTTAAATGTATTATCTAAAATGGATTTTGATTTATATTTTTTAGATGCTATCAAAAATAATATACCTAAAGAAAACATCATTCCTATATATGGGGGAACCCCTATAATAGTTTTAAGAATTGGAACAAGTAACATTAGAAATAATCCTATTTTTAATATAAAAAAACCTCTATTTAAAGAATCTTTTGATAGATTATTTTTTTTTATTTGAATATATCCATTAAAAATAGGCATATAAGATGCTATTAAAGTAGAAATTAACATACATAATATGGATGGAATCAATATTTTTTTTATAAGATGAATTGTAGTTACTTTATTAGAAATCCATAACATAGTTGTTGTTATATCCCCTATTGGAGACCAAACACCTCCTGCATTAGCAGATATAATAACTAATCCTAGATAATATAAACGATCTTTATAATTGGAAACTGTTTTTCTTAAAAGAGAAATCATAACCATAGCAGCTGTAAGATTATCTATGATAGCAGATAATAAAAAAGAAACTACACTTATGATCCATAAAAATTTACGTTTTGTGTTTGTGAAAAAAAACTCTTTTAAAGCTTCAAAACCATAACATTCTTCAATAATAGCAATAATAGACATTGCTCCAACAAGAAAAAAAACAATTTCAGAAGTCTTTCCCAAATGAAATAACAATAAATATTTAGGATCTTTTTTTAAAATTAAATGTTGATTAAAATCATATTCATATACAGGAATGTTTAAAAATATAATTAAGGACCAACAAATAGAGGCCATTAAAATAGATGGAATAACTTTATTTATAGAAAAAAGATTTTCAAGAGTAATTAATAAATATCCAAAGATAAAAATTAAAATTACCATTGATTTTAATATTGTTCTTTTCTATTGTTATTAACATTAAATATCAATTCCATTTTGAATAAAAAGAATATTTACCAAGTGTATTTTCAATGCGTAGTAATTGATTATATTTTGAAATTCTTTCAGAACGACATAAAGAACCTGTTTTTATTTGTTCAATATTAAATGCAACAGCAAGATCCGATATAAAAGAATCTTCAGTATCTCCAGAACGATGGGATATTATATTTTTATATTTATTTTTTTTAGCTACATGAATTGTTTCAATTGTTTCTGTTAGCGTTCCTATTTGATTTATTTTAATTAAAATAGAATTTGCTACTTTTTTTTTGATTCCTTTATTTAATTTATTTACTTGTGTGACAAAAAGATCATCTCCTACCAATTGAATTTTATCTCCTATTTCATGAGTTAATAATTTCCATCCTTCCCAATCATCTTGATCCATTCCATCTTCAATAGATATAATTGGATACTTTTTTACCAAATAAGATAAATAACGAATATGTTCTTCTCTTGATTTTATATTTTTATCCTTTATTTTTTTTTCTGATTTTTCAAATATAGAATAATCATATTGATTATTTACACAAAATTCAGAAGCAGCACAATCTATAGCTATTGCTACCTGATCATAAGGCTCATAATTAGCTATATGTATAGCTTCCAATATATAATCTAATACATCTTCAATCCCATTAAAATTAGGTGAAAAACCTCCTTCATCACCTACATTTGTAGAAAAACCTTTTTTATTTAAAAGGTTTTTTAATTGATAAAATACTTTATGTCCTATTTGAAGTGCTTCCATAAAAGTATTTGCTTTAACAGGTACTATCATAAATTCTTGAAAAACTATAGAAGAAGTATTTGAATGCCTTCCTCCATTTACAATATTTATCAAAGGAATAGGAAGAAAACAAGTATAAACCCCTCCTATATATTTATAAAGAGGGATATTCAGTTCATTTGATGCGGCTCTTGCAACAGCTATAGATATAGCTAAAATAGCATTAGATCCTAATCTTTTTTTATTTACTGTCCCATCTAATTCTAGCATTAATTGATCAATATAAATTTGATCTAAAACTGATTTACCTATTAATTCAGGAGCAATAATATCATTTACATTTTGAACCGCTTTTAAAACTCCTTTTCCGAAAAAAATATTATCTTGATTGTCACGTAATTCAAAAGCTTCATTCTTTCCTTTTGATATTCCAGATGGAATAGAAGCACGTCCTAATATATTATTTTCTGTTATAATATCCACTTCTACAGTAGGATTTCCTCTTGAATCTAATATTTGTCTAGCTTGAATACTTTTAATTCTACTCATTATTCATTTTTTTTGTTTTTTTTTCTACTACGTCTTACGGATTTAATTTTCTTTTTAGAAGTATAAGTTTCGTTAAAATCTACCAATTCTATAAAAGAAAGAGGAGCTTGATCTCCAAAACGGAATCCAGTTTTTATTATTCTAGTATATCCACCAGGACGTTTACGAACTTTTTCAAATAGATCCTTAAACAATTCTAATACGGCTGTTTTATCTCTTAAATATGAAAAAACATTTCTCTTAGAATGGAGAGTATTCATTTTTGATTTTGTAATAATGGGTTCTACATATTTTTTCAAAGCTTTAGCTTTAGCTAAAGTAGTAAAAATTTTTTTTTTTTTTATAAGAGAAGATGCCATATTAGAAAGAAGAGATTTTCGATGTCCACATTTTCTTCCTAAATGATTATTTTTATTTCTATGATTCATCAGTTATTTTACAATTTGAATTCTTCTATATTCATCCCAAAATATAATCCTTTTTCTTTCATTTTACTTTCTAATTCATCTAAAGATTTTTTTCCAAAATTTCTCATTTTCAACATATTATTTTTATGACATTTTACTAAATCTGCTATAGTATTTATAGAAGCTGACTTTAAACAATTTTTTGTACGAACAGATAAATCCATATCACTTAATTTAGATTTTAATAATGTTTGCATTCGTATAAATTCTTCGTCATATTTTTTGCTTTTATTGATTTCTTTTTGTTTTTTTTCCCCTATTTTATCATAAGAAAAAATAGAAAAATACTGGATTAATATTTTTGAAGCTTCCATCAAAGCTAATTTTGGAGAAATAGATCCATCCGTTTGAATTTCCAATGAAAGATTTTCAAAATCAATTTTCTGTCCCACACGACAATTTTCTATTGTATATTTCACATTTTTAATAGGAGTATAAATAGAATCTATAGGAATAGTATCAATTGTATCTTCACTATTTTTATTTTCTTCTGCAGGAACATAACCTCTTCCTTCTTCAATCGTAAAACTTATTTCTAAAGAGATTGATTCATCTTTATTACAAATAATCAGTTCATCATTCAAAATTTGAAATCCAGAAATAAATTTATTTAAAATTTTTCCTGTTACTTGTTTTCCTTGATTTATACAAGCATTAACAGTTTCTTTACAAGTCCCTGAGATTTTTTGTTTAAAACGAATTTTTTTAAAATTTAAAACTATTTCAGTTACATCCTCTATTACACCTTCTATTGTAGAAAACTCATATTTCACCCCCTTAATTTTAATAGAAGTAACTGCAAATCCTTTTAAAGAACCTAATAAAACTCTTCTTAATGCATTTCCTAAAGTAATTCCATATCCAGGTTCTAAAGGTTTTAAATGAAAAATTCCTTTTTTATCTGAAAATTCAGATATTGTAATTCTATCAGGTTTTACAAAATCTAGAATAGACATACTACAATTGATTCTATTTTGAATATAATTCGACAATTAATTGTTCTTTAATGTTTTCAGGTATTTGTATCCTTTTTGGCATCATTCTAAATATACCAAACATATTTTTTTCATCCAATACTAACCATTCCACTAATGGCCCTATTTTATTTTGTATAGAATGTAATACTACAGGATGTTTTTTAGATTTTTCTTTTATTTCTATTTTATCTCCCGGTTTTAATCTAAAAGATGGAATATCTACCATTTTATTATTAACAATAACATGTCTATGAGAAACGATTTGACGAGCAGAAGATCGAGATGGAGCAAATTTTAATCTAAAAACGATATTGTCTAAACGACTTTCACATGCTTGTAATAATAATTCTCCAGTAATTCCTTTCTTTCTTGCTGCCTCCAAAAATAAACTTTCAAATTGTCGTTCCAATATACCATAAGTATATCTTGCTTTTTGCTTTTCTATTAATTGAATAAAATATTCCGAACGTTTTCCTCTACGACGATTACTTCCATGTTGACCTGAGGGATATTTTCTTCTTTCAAAATATTTATCTTCTCCATAAATACATTCTCCAAATCTTCTAGATATTTTAGTTTTAGGTCCTATATATTTTGCCATAATTTTTTTTTAGTAAAGGATCAAACTCTTCTTCTTTTTAGGAGGACGACATCCGTTGTGAGGTAATGGAGTTATATCTTTGATCATTGTCACTACAATACCAGAATTGCTTAATGCTCGTATTGCCGCATCTCTTCCTGCTCCAGGGCCTTTTACTTTAACTTCCACTTTTTTTATGCCAGCATTTAAACCCTCTTTTGCTACATTTTCTGCTACCATTTGAGCCGCATATGGAGTATTTTTTTTTGATCCTTTAAAATTCATTTTTCCCGCAGAAGACCATGCAATAACATCGCCTTTTTTATTTGTTAAGGTTATAATTATATTATTAAAAGTAGCTTGAATATGAGCTTCTCCCATAATATCTACTACTACTGATTTTTTCCTACTTGATGATGATTTTACCATATTTATTTCGTAACTTTCTTCTTGTTTTGCTACAGTTTTTTTCCTTCCTTTTCTTGTTCTACAATTATTCTTTGTTTTTTGTCCTCTCAATGGTAGCCCCTTTCTATGTCTAGTTCCTACATAACAACCGATATCCATCAATCGTTTAATATGAAATTGTATTTCAGATCTTAATTCTCCTTCGGTTTTTATATAATCAGATATATATTTTCTAACTTTACTGATATCGTCATCAGACCAATCTTCTATTTTTTTATTTTCATCGATTCCAACAGAATAAAGTATTTTTTTAGATAAACTTTTCCCTATTCCATATAAATAAGTAAGACCAATAACACCTCTTTTAGATCTTGGAAGATCTACTCCAGAAATTCTTACAGACATAAAATAAAAATAAATATATTTAACCTTGTTTTTGCTTAAATCTAGGATTTTTTTTGTTTATAATCCGAAGAATCCTTTTTCTCCTTACAATTTTACAATTATCGGTTCTTTTTTTTAAAGATGCTCTAACTTTCATAATGTATACAAATTTTTAATATCTATAAGTTATTCTTCCTCTTTCTAAATCATAAGAAGACATTTCTAATCTAACTTTATCTCCTGGTAATATTTTTATATAATGCATTCTCATCTTTCCGGATATATGAGCTTTAACTATACATCCATTTTCTAATTCCACACGGAACATTGCATTTGGAGATGACTCAATAATAGTTCCATCAACTTCAATATGCTTTTGCTTAGCCATATATATACATAATAAATAAATAATATAATAATATACAAAAAAAAATTATTATCTAGTATATCTACTACTACGATATTTCATCATCATCAATCCATCATAATGATAGTTTAATAAGTGTATGTTAACTTGTTGTGAAATATCCAAAATAACACCTACTATAATTAATAATGAAGTCCCTCCATAAAATAATGCAAAATTTTGAGTAAAACCCAAACGAAAAACTATAGAAGGTAATATAGCTATTATTGCTAATAAAATAGCTCCAGGTAATGTAATTCTTGACAAAATATCATCTATATATTCAGCTGTTTCTTTTCCAGGTTTAATTCTAGGAATATGTCCACCATTTCTTTTTAAATCATCAGCCATTTGATTAACTGGAATAGCTATAGCTGTATAAAAAAAAGTAAAAACTATAACTAATATAGAAATAGTGAAATTATACCATAATCCATAAATATCTTGAAAAAGATGAAAAAAATTTTTGATTTTAATATTTATTACATAATCGGAAAAAGTTAATGGAAATAACATAATAGCTTGAGAAAATATAATAGGATAACACCAGCTGCTGTCATTTTTAATGGAATATATTGATGTTTTTTATGGATTAATTGAGAATCTAATCCTAAAGATTTGTAATGAGAAACATATTGTACAGGTATCTTTCTAATAGCTTGAATAATAATAACAGAAAATAAAATAACTAATAACCATAATAAAAATTCAAGAAATAAAATTATTAATCCTCCGTTTCCAATTTCTAGTTTGCTAAAAATTTCTTTACTGATAGCATCCGGAAAACGTGCTATGATTCCCGACATAATAATTAATGAAATTCCATTTCCTATTCCTTTATCCGTAATTTTATCACCCAACCACATAGTAAACAAAGTTCCTGAAGTTAAAATCATTATTCCTATAATCCAAAATAGACTTTTTCCATAAAAGGTATTTAAATCAATTAAATAAGCTGTTTTAGAAGAAGAAAAAGGAATAAATTGTTGAGTTAAAGAAATAAGATATACAGGTGCTTGAATTAAACATATACCTACAGTTAACCATCTAGTAATAAAACTAATTTGTTTTCTTCCACTTTCTCCATCTCTTTGTAATCTTTGTAAATAAGGAATAATTATACACATTAATTGTATTATAATAGATGCAGATATATAAGGCATAATACCTAAAGCCAAAACTGACGCACGATTAAAAGCTCCTCCTGTAAAAGAGGATAAAATTTGCATTAATCCTTTAGAACCTGAGCTGAATTTATCGATAAAATCACTAATTCCTAAAGGATTAATTCCCGGAATAGGAACATAAGCTCCAAAACGATATACTAATAATAAACCCAAAGTTATTATTATTTTTATTCGTAGCTCTTTTACATTCCAAATATTATAAAAAGCTGTTGTGAAATTATTCATAATAGTTTTATTGCATAAATATCGCTTCTCCTCCTACTTTTTTTATGCAAAATAAAGCTTTTTTACTAAATTGATATGCATGTATTTTCAATGAAGTATGAAGTTCTCCTCTTCCTAAAATTTTTATAAAATCATTTTTTTTAGCTAAATTTTTTTTTATAAAAAATTGTTTATTTATAACAAAATCTTTCTCTTTAGTCGTATGATTGATACAATTTTGAATTGTATCTAAATTAATTCCAATAATTTTTTTACTGTTGTTAAGATTTCTTTTAAATCCAAATTTAGGGATTCTTCTTTGAAGAGGCATTTGTCCTCCTTCAAATCCCTTTTTTTTAGAAAAGCCAGATCTAGATTTTGCCCCTTTATGTCCTCTACCACAAGTTCCTCCTTTTCCCGAACCTTGTCCTCTTCCTAATCTTAATTTTTTTTTTTTTGATCCATTATTTGGACGTAAATAACTAATATTCAAATAATTTTTATCCATTATGTACTTTTTTTATGGTAATTCCTCTATATTTTGCTATAATATGAACATCTCTCATACTACTTAATGCTTTAATAGTAGCTTTTATAACGTTATGATGATTAGAGGATCCTTTAGATTTGGATAAAACATTTCTTAATCCTGCAGCCTCAAGAACAGCTCTTAAAGGACCTCCGGCAATTATTCCTGTTCCATCAGAAGCTGGTTTAATAAGAATATGAGCTCCTCCATATTTTGCTTCTTGTTCATGAGGAATAGTTCCATTGGAAATACACACTTTACAAAGATTTCTCTTTGCTTGTTCTCCTGCTTTATGAATAGCATCAGGAGCTTCTTTAGATTTTCCAAAACCATATCCTACTATTCCATTTTCATTTCCTTTAATAACAATAGCACTAAAACTAAAATATCTCCTTCCTTTGGTTACTTTACATACTCTTGTTACCCCAACTAATTTTTCTTTTAATTCTAATCCTGTATATTTTATTTTTTTTTCAGACATATTTTAAAATTCTAATCCTACATCTCTAATTCCTTCAGCTAAAGATTTAATTCTACCATGATAAAAATATTTTCCTTTATCAAATACTAATTTTTTTATTTTCAATTTCTTTGCTCTATTTCCTAATAATTTTCCTACTTCATAAGCTAATTCTGTTTTATTTTTTTTATTTTTATGAAATTCTTTTTTCTCTTGAAGAAGACGAAACTAAAGTAGTTCCTGATAAATCATTTATTATCTGAGCATATATTCCTTTATTACTTCTAAAAACGGAAATCCTAGGTCTACTTGAATTTCCAAAAATTTTTTGGAATTTTTTATTTTTCATTTTCAATAAATATTTAAGCAGATTTTCCAGTTTTTCTTCTTACTTCTTCTCCAAAATATCTTATTCCTTTTCCTTTGTAAGGTTCTGGAATTCTAAAAGATCTAATTTTTGCAGCCACTATTCCTAATAATTGTTTATCATAAGATTTTAAAATAATAATAGGATTTTTACCTTTTTCAAATTCTATTTTTATATCAATTTCTTCAGGAAGTTGTATCATAATATTATGAGAAAAACCTAAATTTAGGTCTAGAACTCTATTTTTATAAGAAGCTCTATATCCTATTCCTACTAATTCTAATTTTTTATGAAATCCTTGTGAAACCCCTATAATCATATTTCTAATCAAAACATTATATAATCCGTGTAGAGATTTATATTTTTTATCTTCTTTCTCTCTAATAATTGTTAATTGGTTTTGATTCAAATTAAATTGAAATCCTTTTAAAATTTTTTGACTCAAATTTCCTAAATTTCCTTTAACTAATACTTCGTTATCAATAATTTTTATGTTTACATTTTTAGGAATGAGAATAGGTTTTTTTCCAATTCTAGACATTTTTTAATTATTTTATCAATATACATAACATAATATTTCTCCTCCTATTTTTTTCTTTCTTGCTTGTTTATCTGTAATAATTCCACTAGAAGTAGAAATTATAGCAATTCCTAATCCATTTAATACTCTAGGAATATTTTTACATTTACAATATTTTCTTAGTCCTGGTTTACTAATTCTAATAATTTTTTGAATAACAGAAGTTTTTTCTTTATAATACTTCAAAGCTATTTTAATTATTTTATTTTCTATTTTATAATCTAAAATGTATCCATTTTCCAATAAAACACAAATAATTTCTTTTTTCATTTTAGAAAATGGAACTTTTAGAAGTTTATGTTTTGCTAAACTAGCATTTCTAATTCTAGTTAAAAAATCAGCAATCACATCCATAATCTATATTTTTTCTACCAACTTGCTTTTTTTACTCCTGGAATAAATCCTTGAGAAACTAAATTTCTAAAAACAATACGAGATACTCCAAATTGACGCATATATCCTCGACATCTACCAGTTATGGTGCATCTATTTCTTAAACGAACAGGAGACGCATCTCTAGGTAATTTTTGTAAAAGTTCATAATTTCCAGCCTTTTTTAAGGCTTTCCTTTTATTCGCATATTTTAAAACTATTTTTTCTCTTTTCTTTTGTCTCGCTTTAACAGATTCTTTAGCCATTTTTATTTTTTTTAAAAGGTATTCCAAATAAAGATAAAAGACTTTTAGCTTCTTCATTTTTTTTTGCAGAAGTAACAAATGTAATATTCATACCCATATTTTTCTTAATTTTATCAATATTTATTTCAGGATAAATAACTTGTTCTACAATTCCCATGTTATAATTACCATGATTGTCAAAACTACTTTTTTTTACTCCATTAAAATCCCTTACTCTAGGTAAAGAAACAACAATAAGTCTTTCTAAAAATTCATACATTTTTGTTCTTCTTAAAGTGACTTTTACACCTATAGGCATTCCTTTTCTAAGTTTAAATCCTGATTCATCATGTCTAGAATAACAGAAAATAGCCTTCTGTCCTGTAATATATGTTATTTCGTTCATAGAATAATCTATAATTTTTTTATCTGAAACGTAAGAACCTACTCCTTGATGAATTACTATTTTTTTTAGTTTGGGAACTTCCATAATAGAATTATATCCAAATTTTTTTTTTAAAATGGAAACTATTTTTTCTTTATAAAGTTTTTGTAATTTAGATTGATAAATCATTTTTTTCAAATTCTTTTCAAATTAGATAAATGTATAGGCGCTTCTTTTTCTATAATTCCTCCTTTAGGTTTTTTTGAAGTAGGTTTAGTATGTTTTTTAATCATATTGATTCCACTTATAATCGCTTTGTTTTTTTTTGGAAAAATTTTTACAATTATCCCTTCAGAACCTTTATGGTTTCCTGATAAAATTAACACTTTATCTTCTTTTTTTATTTTCTTCATATAAAAATATTTTTTACAAAACTTCTTGTGCTAAAGAAATAATTTTCATATATTCTTTTTCTCTAAGTTCTCTTGCGACAGGTCCAAAAACTCTTGTTCCCATTATTTCCCCAGAAGGGTTAATTAATACACAGGCATTATCATCAAAGCTTATATAAGATCCATCTTTTCTTCTTGTTCTATTTTTTGTTCTGATAACCACAGCTTTACAAACTTGTCCTTTTTTAACTGTACTACCTCCAGGAACGGATATTTTAACTGTAATTACAACAGTATCACCTAATGAAGCGTATCTTTTTTTAGATCCCCCTAAAACTCTAATAATTAAAGCCTCTTTAGCTCCTGTATTATCTGATACTTTACACCTAGATTCTTGTTGTAACATTATTTTTCATATTTTTCCAATATAGAAACTAATCTCCAACATTTTCTTTTGCTTATAGGACGTGTTTCCATAATGCTGACTTGATCTCCATTTTTAGATATATTTTCCTCATCATGAACCATATATTTTTTATTTTTTGTAATACTTTTTCCATAATATTTATGTTTTACCTTCTTCATTTCATATACTACAATAGTTTTTATTCATTTTATCACTTATAACAGTTCCTTGTCTCTGTTTACGAAGATTTCGAATTTTTTTTTCACATTTATGTTCTTTTATCATTGATTTTTTTATTATATTTAGTTTTTAATTGAGCAATATTTCTCCTAAGAAATCTAATTTTCATAGGATTTTTTAAGCGTTTTAATATGATGATGAAATTTCATATTTTGATAATTTCTTTTTTCCTTATCAATTTTTTTTATCAAATCATGAATCGTAAAATTTTTTACATCTAAACTATTCATAATTTTATTTCATTAGAAAAAATAAATTTCATTTTTATAGGAAGTTTCTGAGCTGCTAATCTTAAAGCTTCTTTGGCTACATTCATTTCTACTCCATTTACCTCAAATAAAATTCTACCAGGTTTAACTACAGATACCCAAAATTCAACAGGTCCTTTTCCTTTTCCCATACGTACTTCTTGTGGCTTTTTTGTAGCTGGTTTATCGGGAAAAATATTAATCCATAATTGTCCTTCTCTTTTCATATATCTTGTAGCAGCAATTCTTGCTGCTTCTAATTGTCTAGAAGTAATCCAAGCGCCTTCTAAAGCTTTAATACCGTATAATCCTCTGGAAAGAAGAATTCCTTTTTTAGCATTTCCACGGATTCTTCCTTTTTGTTTTTTTTTATATTTTGTTTTTTTGGGTTGTAACATTTAATAATTCATTTATTTTTTTTTCTATTAAAATGATGAAATTTATGAGCTTTTTGTTTTTTTTGAATTTCTAGTAAAGGAGACAATTCTCTTTTTCCATATATTTCTCCTTTCATTATCCACACTTTAATTCCTATACTTCCATAAACAGTATGAGCAACCGACATATGATAATCTACATCAGCACGAAAAGTTCCAAGAGAGATCCTTCCTTCTTTATAAGTTTCACATCTAGCCATTTCTGATCCATTAAGTCTCCCAGAAATTTGAATTCTTATACCTTGAGCATTCATTCTTATAGCAGAAAGAATAGATAATTTTATTGCTTTTTTATAAGAAATACGATTTTCTAGTTGTCTTACCAATCCCTTGGCAACTAATGGAGCATCTAATTCAGGACGTTTAACTTCAGAAATATTAATTTGAACTTCTTTTTTGGTAAGTTTTTTTAATTCTTTTCTTACTGTATCTACTTCATCTCCTCTTTTTCCTATAACAAGAGCGGGTCTAGATGTTCTTATTGTTATTGTTATAAATTTTAAAGTTCTTTCTATAAAAATGCGAGAAACTATTCCTTTTGGAAATCTTGCTTCTATATATCTTCTTACTTTAAAATCTTCTTGTATTCTATCTTTATAATTGTTACACCAACTAGACTGCCATCCTGTTATAATTCCAAGACGATTAACTATCGGATTTGTTTTTTGTCCCATAAAAATAATTATGTTTCTTTTTTTTGATCTAAAAAAACTATAATGTTACTTGATCTTTTTCTTATTCTATGTCCTCTTCCTTGAGGAACAGGTCGTAATCTCTTTAAAGTTTTACCTTGATTAACTCTAATTTCTTTTATATATAAAAATTCTTTTTTTTTAGAAGAAGACTGATTATATTTTTTTTCCCAATTAGATAATAAAGAAAGAAGTAATTTTTTGAAAATAAGAGAAATTCTTTTTTTTCTGCTATAAGTTAGTAAATCTAAAGCTTTAAATATTTCTTGTTTTCGTATTAAATTTGCTATCAATCTCATTTTTCTAGGAGAATTTCTTATTCCATTTAAAGAAGCGGAAACTACATTAGTCTCTTGTTCCATATTCTCCTAATTTTTTATTTTCAATTTATTTTTAGATCCAGCATGTCCTCTAAAAGTACGAGTAGGAGCAAATTCTCCAAGTTTATGACCTATCATGTTTTCTGTAATATATACAGTAATAAATTGCCTTCCATTGTGAACAGCAAAAGTTTGTCCTACAAAATCAGGCAAAATAGTAGAAGGTCTAGACCAAGTTTTAATTATGGTTTTTTTATCTAGTTTAATATTATTTAATACTTTCTTATATAGTTTTTGAGATACATATGGTCCTTTTTTTAAAGATCTTGCCATAATTATGAAATTATTACTTTTTTCTTCTTTGTAAAATATATTTATCAGAATACCGCTTTTTAGAACGAGTTCTAAATCCTTTAGCTGGTTGTCCTTTTCTATTTCGAGGTATTCCGCCAGAAGCTTTTCCCTCTCCCCCTCCCATAGGATGATCTACAGGATTCATAGCTACTCCTCGTGTTCTAGGTCTTTTTCCTATATGTCTTTTCTTTCCAGCTTTTCCATATATTTCTAACTGATGGTCAGGATTCGAAATAACACCAATGGTAGCCATACAGTTTATCATTATCATCCTAATTTCACCGGAAGGAAGTTTAATTGTTGCATATTTTTCATCTTTTGCAATCAATTGAGCAAAAGATCCTGCACTTCTTGCTATTTTAGCACCTTGTCCAGGTCTTAGTTCTATACAGGATATATTAGTTCCTAAAGGAATATCACTTAAAAAAGTAGAATTCCCTATGTTAAAAGGTACATTTTTACCGGAAATTACTTTTTGTCCAACCTTAAATCCTTCCATTGCAACAATATATTTTTTTTCTCCATCTTCATAATGAAGTAAGGAAATAAAAGAAGATCGATTTGGATCATATTCTATAGATTTTACAATTGCAAATTCTAAATTTTTTTCTTTTAAAATCTATTATTCTATATTTTTTTTTATGACCACCTCCAAAATAACGCATAGTCATACGACCTACATTATTTCTTCCTCCAGACTTACATTTTTCCTCTTACTAAAGTTTTTTCGGAATTATCATTTGTGAGTTGATGAAAAGAATTTACAATTCTAAAACGTTGACCGGGTGTTACAGGTTTTAATTTCTTGATTGACATTAAATTTCTTTTTGATTTAAAAAATCAATTTTTTGATTTTCATAAAATTGAACAACAACTTTTTTTATTTTATTAGTTTTTCCATAAAGAAATCCTTTTTTTGTATACTTAGATTTATCTTTTCTAGGATAAATCATAGTTCTAATTTTCTTTATAGAAAATCCCAATAATTTTTTGATCTCTTTTTTTTATTTGAATTTTATCACAATTTATATTCACAGAAAAAACATAACAATTATATTTTTCTCCTCGATAAGATTTTTCTGTAATAAAAGGTTTGATCAAAATCATATTTTCAAAAATTGAAAAATTTTTTTATAGAATTTTCAGAAAAAATAATATATGGAAAATTCATCAATGAGAAACAATCTAATTCATTTACGTTTAATAATCTAAAATTTTTCAAATTTCTAGAAGATAAATACAAATTTTTATTTGTTTTTTCAATTATCATTAATGACTTTTTTTATTTTCTAATTGCAAAGATTTCAATAAATTTAAAAAAAATTTAGTTTTTGGAACATCTAATTTTAGATTTTCTATAATCAAAATTTTATTTTGAATTAATTTTTGTTCAATGATAAATTTTTTAACTATATTTTTAGTACGTTTGTTTAATTTTATTAAATATTTCCTTGGTTTAGGACCAAAAACTCTTCCTCCTCCTCTGAAAATAGGATTTTTTATATCACCTTTTCTAGAACCTCCAGTTCCTTTTTGTCTATGTAATTTTCTAGTACTTCCAGATAATTCTCCTCTTTCTTTAGTTTTATGTGTTCCTTGACGTTGAGCTAACAAATATCTTTTAATTTCTAAATATATAGAATGATTGTAAGATTTTTTTAAAAAAACATTATCACGAAATTCTATTTTTTTATCAGTATAATTTCCTTTTATGTCTAAAATTTTTAATTCCATTCTTTTTTTTGAATCATTAAATATGAATTTTTATTTCCTGGAACTGCCCCTTTTAAAATCATAATATTATGATTAATGTCTATTTTCAATATTTTTATATTTTTTGATGGTAACACTTTTATTTCCCATTCTTCCAGCCATTTTTTTTCCTTTAAAAACACGTGATGGATCAGATCCAGCTCCTATTGATCCTGGAGCTCTTAAACGATTATGTTGTCCATGAGTTCTTTCCCCCACTCCTGAAAAATTATGTCTCTTAATTACACCTTGAAAACCTTTTCCTTTAGAAATTCCTTTTACATTAACTAATTCTCCTTCTTTAAAAAAATCTATATTAATTAAATTTCCTAAAATAAAATCAGATACTTTATTTACTTTAAATTCCAATAATTTTTTCTTGGGTGACAATCCTGCTTTTTAAAATGATTTAACAAAGATTTATTAATTTTCTGAATTTTTTGATCATCTATCCCCAATTGAATAGAAGAATAACCATCATTTTCTATTGTTTTTATTTGAACAATATAGCAAGGTCCAGCTTGTACAAGTGTACATGGTACATTTTCTCCATTCTTTAAAAAGATACTAGTCATTCCTATATTTTTTCCTATTAATCCTACCATATTTTTATACTTTTATTTCTGCTTCCACTCCACTAGGCAATTCTAATTTCATTAATGCATCTACTGTTTTAGATGAAGCATTATGAATTTTGCAATAGTCTTTTATGAGTTGGTAGAAAAAACTGTTCTCTTGATTTTTTATTCACATGAGGAGAACGTAATACCGTAAATATTTTTTTTTCAGTAGGCAAAGGAACTGGACCATTCAATACTACTCCCGTAGGGAGTACAGAATTTACAATTCTTTCGGCCGATTTATCTAATAAATTATAATCATATGATTTTAATTTAATTTTTATATCATGACCCATAGTATATTAATTTTTTTCTACTATTATTTTTTTATTTTTTTGTTTTGATTTTTATTTTCTATAATATTATTTATAACATTTTCAGGAACCGTTTCATAATGAGAAAATTCCATAATAGAAGTTCCTCTACCAGAAGAAAGGGTTCGTAATACAGTAACATATCCAAACATTTCTGATAATGGAACTAAAGCTTGAATTACTTTTATATTATTTTTACTATTCATATCTTGTACAATCCCTCGTCTACGATTTAAATCTCCTATTACATCTCCCATATTTTCTTCTGGAATTAAAATTTCCAATTTCATAATTGGTTCTAACAAAACAGGTTTAGCTTTTTTAGCCGCTTTCCTAAAACCTAATTTACCGGCTAATTCAAAAGATAATTGATCAGAATCAACAGAATGATAAGATCCATCTAAAATAGTAACTTTAGCACTATCAATTTCGTATCCAGATAAAGGACCATTTTTCATCATTTCTCTAAATCCTTTTTCTATAGAAGGAATATATTCTTTTGGAATATTTCCTCCTTTTATTTTATTAATAAAATCTAAACCAGATTTACCTATGTTTCCGGGTTCTAATCTAAATAATATATCAGCATATTTTCCTCTACCTCCTGTTTGTTTTTTATAAATTTCTCTATGTTCCACTAAATCCGTTAGAGCTTCTTTGTATTCTACTTGAGGTTTTCCCTGATTAACTTCAACTTTAAATTCTCGTTTCATTCTATCTACTATTATCTCCAAATGAAGTTCTCCCATTCCAGAAATAATGGTTTGACCTGTATAATTATCCGTTCTAACTTGAAAAGTAGGATCTTCTTCCATTAATTTAGATAATGCCAAACTCATTTTATCTATATCTGATTTATATTTAGGTTCAATAGCTAATCCAATTACTGGATCAGGAAATAATATTTTTTCCAATAAAATTGGATATTTTTCATCACATAAAGTATCTCCTGTTTTAATATTTTTAAATCCTACTACAGCTGCTATATCTCCAGCTCCAATTTTATCAATTGGATTTTGCTTATTTGCATGCATTTGATATATTCTAGAAATACGTTCTTTATTCCCTGACCTTGCATTAAAACTATAAGAACCTGATTTTATTTTTCCAGAATAAACTCTGAAAAAAGCTAATCTACCTACGAAAGGATCACTTGCTATTTTGAAGGCTAAAGCCGAAAAAGGCTCATTTTCACTAGGTTTTCTTTTTTCTTTTTTCTGACTAATAGGATTAATTCCTACTATATCTTTGACTTCAAGAGGAGAAGGCAAATATCTACATATAGCATCTAATATGGTTTGAACTCCTTTATTTTTAAAAGAAGAGCCACATAAAATTGGAATTACTTTCATTTTTATAGTATTTTTTCTTAAAGAAAAAATAATATCTTCTTGTGAAAGAGAAGAAGAATTTTTATTTCCATATAAAAATTTTTCCATTATTATATCATCATGTTCAGATAATGTTTCAAGTAGTTGATTTCTATAATCATTTACTATATTTTTCATATTATCTGGAATAGGAATTTTTTGATAAGTCATTCCATAATCTTTTTCATCCCAAATAATAGCTTGATTAGATATCAAATCTATGACTCCCTTGAAATCGTCTCCTATTCCAATAGGAACTTGAATAGGAACTGAATTTGCTCCTAGAATCTTTCGTATTTGATAACAAACATTGAAAAAATCAGCACCTTGTCTATCCATTTTGTTCACAAAAGCTATTCTAGGAATCGAATATTTATCTGCTTGTCTCCATACAGTCTCAGATTGAGGTTCTACTCCATCTACAGCACTAAATAAAACAATCATGCCATCCAAAATTCTCATGGATCTTTCCACTTCTACAGTAAAATCAACATGACCTGGAGTATCTATAATATTGATTTGATATCTTTTTTCATTATATATCCATTCACAACATGTTGCAGCAGAAGTTATGGTAATTCCACGTTCCTGTTCTTGTTGCATCCAATCCATAGTAGCAGCTCCATCATGAACCTCTCCTATTTTATGATTTATACCTGTATAAAATAAAATTCTTTCTGTAGTAGTGGTTTTTCCCGCATCAATATGTGCTGCTATTCCTATATTTCTTGTATACCTCAAATCTTTTGCCATAAATAACTAGAATCTAAAATGCGAAAAAGCTTTATTTGCCTCAGCCATTTTGTGAATATTATCTTTTCTTTTCACAGCTTCACCTTGTTCTCGAAATGCATCCCATGTTTCATAAGCTAATTTATGAGCCATTGTTTTTTCATTTCTAACAGAAGCACAAGATATTAATAATTTCATTGCTTTTGTTATTTTACTATTAGAAGAAACAGGAACGGGAACTTGAATGTTAGATCCTCCCATACGACGGCTTCTAACTTCTACATGAGGCATCACATTTTTTAATCCCTCTTTCCATATTTCTAATGCAGATTTTTCTTCTTTATCCTTTATAATATCTATTTTTTCCATAGCATTATAAAATATACTATAAGCTATATTTTTTTTACCATTTTTCATCAAATGATTTACAAAACGTGTAACTAAAGAATCATGAAATTTAGGATCTGGAAAATATATTTTTTCTTTTTTTCTAACTTTTCTCATTAATATTTTAATCTTTTTTAGTTATTTTAGCTCCATATTTACTTCTACTTTTTTTTCTACCATTCACTCCAGCTGTATCTCTAGCTCCTCGCACTATTTTATATTTTACGCCTGGTAAATCCTTTACCCTTCCTCCTTTTACTAATACTATTGAATGCTCTTGAAGATTATGTCCTTCTCCTGTAATATAACTAATTACTTCTCTTCCATTTGTAAAACGAACACGAGCTACTTTTCGCATGGCAGAATTTGGTTTTTTCGGTGTAGTAGTATAAACTCTAGTACATACTCCTCTTTTTTGGGGACAAAATTCTAAAGCTATAGATTTTCGTTTTTTACAAATGGGGACTCTTCCTTTTCTAATTAATTGCTGTATGGTAGGCATATTCTATATTTAAAATGCAAATTATGTTATTTAACAATAAGTTACAAAACTTAAAATTAATGAATATTAAATATTATGTAATATGAATTTTTTTATTTTGAAAAAAATCTTCTTCTAATGATTTAATATTAAGTTCTTTATATATATATTGAAAAGTTGAGAGTAAACAAGGTAATCCATCTACAATAGCTACATTGTGTTCATAATGAGCTGAATTTTTTTTATCTAGTGTAGTCACCGTCCATCCATCTTTATGAAAAACAATTTTAGATGAGCCAATATTTACCATTGGTTCTATGGAAAGAACTAATCCTTCTTCCAACTTAAGTCCTTCTCCCTTTTTTCCGAAATTTGGAATTTTAGGATCTTCATGCATATTTTTACCTAATCCATGACCTACAAGATCTTTTACTACATTATATCCATTTTTTTCAATAAAAGATTGGATTGAATAACCTATATCTCCGATATTATTTCCATATTTACAATTAGATATTCCAATATAAAGAGATTTTTTAGAACAATCTAAAAATTTTTTTGTATTATAAGACACTTCACCTACTTCAAAAGTATAAGCATGTTCTCCATAAAAATTATTCATATAAACACCACAATCTATAGATAGTATATCTCCTTCACATAAAGGATCTGGATTTGGGATTCCATGTACAACTTGATTATTTGGAGAAACACATAAAGTGTTTGGAAAATTATATAATCCTAAAAAAGCTGGAATTCCATTATGATCACGAATAAAACTTTCTGCTAATTTATCAAGATAAAGGGTATTTACTCCTGGTTTTATTTCTTTAGCTAACATTCCTAATGTTTTAGAAGCTAAAAAGGCACTTTTTTTTATTAATATTATTTCTTCAATAGTTTTCAAGTGTATCAAAATATTGTTATTTTTTATATTTTCTAATCATAGAAGTTCCACTCATAATTTTAGGAATAGGAAGATCCATTAATTGTAAAATAGTAGGTGCTACATCTGATAAAACTCCTTTTTTTCTTAAAAAAATATTTTGTTTTTTTATATCTTTTCCTAAAAGAATAAAAGGAACTAATGATGTAGTATGTGCTGTATGAGGACTTCCGTCTGAATTTATCATGTATTCTGCATTTCCATGATCTCCTACTATGATTACTGTATATGAATTTTTTATAGCTTCTTCAGAACAAGATTTAACACATTGATCAACAAATTCACACGCTTTTATTGTTTCTTTCATTTTTCCGGTGTGTCCTACCATATCTGGATTTGCAAAATTCATACAAATAAAATCTGATTGTTTATTATTTAATTCAGGAATAATTTTATTTACTATATTTTCTGCACTCATTTCAGGTTTTAAATCATAAGTAGCAACTTTAGGAGATTCACATAAAATTCTTATTTCTCTATCAAAAGGTGTTTCTTTTCCTCCTGAGAAAAAAAAAGTTACATGTGGATATTTTTCTGTTTCGGCTATACGTATTTGTTGTTTTCCTTCTTTTTCTAAAATATCTCCTAAAGTATTCGATAAATATTCTTTTTCAAAAAGAACATGAATTCCTTTATATTTAGAACTAAAATTAGTCATAGTTATATAAGACAAATTTAATTTTTTAGTTTTTGAAAAAATAGTATTTTTTTTCTGTAAAAAGTTCTGTTATTTGTCTAGAACGATCAGGACGAAAATTAAAACAAAAAACAACATCTTTATTCTTTATTTTTGAAATAGGAACTTCATTTTCATCAACAATTATTAAAGGAGATAAAAATTCATCTGTTATTCCATTATTATAAAATTTCTCTATGGTTGAAAGAACATTTTTAGTATAAATTCCTTTTGAATAAACCATTGCATCGTACGCTTTTTTAGTTCTTTCCCATCTCTGATCTCGATCCATCGAATAATATCTTCCCATAACAGTAGATAATTTTCCAACATATTGTTTATTTATATTTAAAAGTTTTTTTATATAAAAAATACTCTTTTTTGGAGAAGTATCTCTTCCATCTGTGAAAGCATGTATAAAAACATCTTTTATTTTTTTTTTATGAGCTATTTTTAATAAATAAAAAAGATGATTTATATGAGAATGAACACCTCCATCAGATAACAATCCAATAAAATGAATTCTCTTTTTAGAAAGAGAGATTTTATCAAAAAAAATATTTATTCTTTTTAGAAATGAATTATCTTCTATAGAAGTATTAATTTTTTCTAAACTTTGAATAATTTTACGTCCAGATCCCAAATTGATGTGACCAACTTCAGAATTACCCATTTGTCCTTTAGGTAATCCAACATCATATCCAGATGCTTTTAATTTACTACAAGGATAATTTTGATAACAAAAATCAATAAATGGAGTATAAGCTCGTTCTATTGCAGAAGAATAATAATTTTTAGAAGAAGAAAGGCCCCAACCATCCATAATTATTAATATTAATCTTTTCATTAAATTCTTAAATATTTATTCTTTTAAATATATTTATTTTTATATTTTTATCGTATTTATCTAAATATTTTTGAACAGATATTTCATTATTTTTTATAAATTTCTGATTCAAAAGGGTATTTTCCGATAAAAATTTTTCAATTTTACCTTGTAACATTCTTTTTTTTATAACATCAGATTTATTTTTTTTTTGTATTTGATTTTCAAAAATTTCAATTTCTTCGTTTATTAATGATCTAGGAATTTTTTCTTTATTAATAGCTATAGGATTCATAGCGGTTATATGCATAGCTATATTCTTAGCTACAGATATATCATTTATTTTATTTGAAAAACCTACTAATGTTGCTATTTTATTAGTATGATGAGTATAATTTATCACAAATGGAGCATTAATTTTTTTCAAAAATTTTTAATTCTAATTTTTCTCCTACAATTCCCATTTGATTTATAATCATTTTTTGTATAGTTTCATATTTATCATACGAACTATGTAAAAAATCAATTTTATTATTAAATAATAATGAATGTTTAGAAAGTATGGATAAAAAATATAAAAATTCAGAACTTTTGGATAGAAAATCGGTTTCACAACTAATTCCTATGATTGTTCCACAAGAATAATTAGAATTAATAGAAGAAAGAAGAGCACCATCTTTCATATGAAATGAAGAACGGGTCACTGCTATTTTTTCTCCTTTTTTTCTTAAAGTTCGGATAGCATCATCGATATTTCCTTTAGAATAAATCAATGCTTTTTTACAATCCATAACTCCAATTCCTGTTATTTTTCTAAGTTCATTAATTTTATGAATGGAAATTTTCATAATTTTTTATTTTTATCTTCACGTTCATTTTTATGAATGGAAATTCCATGTTGAATAGCTTTTGATATAAATTTTAAAATAATATCTATAGACTTGGAAGAGTCATCATTAGAAGGAATCGGATATTGAATATCGTTAGGATTTGTGTTAGTATCTACCATAGCAAAAATGGGTATTTTTAATTTTTTAGCTTCAGTTAAAGCTATTTTTTCCTTATTAGGATCCACTAAAAAAACCCCACCTGGTATATGATTCATGTTTGAAATACTTCCTAAATTTTTATATAGTTTGGTGTATAAACGATCAATTAATAATCTTTCTTTTTTAGACAAGGTATCAAAAGTTCCGTTTTTTTTCATTTTTTCTATATTATTCATTTTTTTTACAGACTTACGAATTGTTGTAAAATTAGTGAGTAAACCCTCCTAACCATCTTTCTGTTATGCAAGGCATATTTATACTTTTTGCATAATAGCATACCTTTTTCTCTAGCTTGAGCTTTTGTCCCTACCAATAATATTTTTTTTCCATTTATTACTATTTTTTTTAAAACATGGCAAGCTTCCTCTAATTTTAAAATTGTTTTTGTTAAATCTATAATATGAATTCCTCCCTTTTTCATAAAAATAAAAGGACGCATATTAGGATTCCATTTTCGTGCAATATGTCCAAAATGAACTCCAGCTTTCAATAAATCTTGAGTATTGATTTTCATTATGTTTTTGTTAATTTAATATTCT
Organism: Diploptera punctata; assembly: GCA_030220185.1. Taxonomy (NCBI): domain Eukaryota; kingdom Metazoa; phylum Arthropoda; class Insecta; order Blattodea; family Blaberidae; genus Diploptera; species Diploptera punctata. The sequence goes on from JASPKZ010007497.1 coordinate 453,495, forward strand.
AACGTTTTGAAAATTGATATTTTTTTCTGGCCTTTTTTTGCCCAAATTTTTTTCTTTCTACTTCTCTTGAATCACGTGTTAACAATCCTTCAGACTTTAGTTGACTTCTATTTTTTATATCAAGTTGACAAAGTGCACGAGATATAGCAAGACGAATTGCTTCTGCTTGTCCATTAAATCCACCACCAAAAACTTTGATATTTATATCAAATTGATTTAATTTTTTTACTATTTCAATAGGATATAAAATTTTTTTGTGAAGATATTTCGGAAAATATTGATCTAATTCTTTAGAATTTATAGTAATTAATCCATTTCCTACTTTTAAATATATACGTGCAAGAGATCTTTTTCTTCTTCCTATAGTATGTATCATAATTTTATAATTTTAATAAAATAGGTTTTTGGGCTTTATGTTTATGTTCAGATTTTGGATATACATGTAAATTTTTTAATATCAATCGCCCTAAACGATTTTTAGGTAACATTCCTTTAACTGATTTATATATTATATTTCTTGAATCTCTATTAAATAAATTTTGAATAGAAATTGTTTTTTTTCCACCAGGATAACCTGTATAATAAATATATTTTTTATCATTCCATTTTTTTCCAGTAAGTTTAATTTTGTCAGAATTAATAACGATGACATGATCTCCACAATTTACGTGTGGAGAAAAAAAAGGTTTGTGTTTCCCCATTATAATATGAACAACTGTAGTGGATAAACGACCCAAAATTTGACTTGTTGCATCTATTATGATCCAAGATTGTATTACGTTATTTTTTTTAGCTGAAATCGTTTTAAAACTCAAAAAATCCATATTATTTTATTTAGTTTGATTAATATAAGAAATTTAAAAATTTTAATGAATGACTTTTTGTCATAAAAAAAAATTTTTTATAAAAGCTTTTTATTGTCAGAGTTTCTATTCCTTTTATTTATAACATTATGGCATAATGATTGGAGTGCTATTCAATGAAATTAACATATGAAAAAAACGTAACAAAATGAGTAAAATTATAGGAATAGATCTAGGAACAACAAATTCTTGTGTCGCTGTTATGGAAATCAATGATCCTGTTGTTATCCCTAATTCAGAAGGAAAAAGAACTACCCCATCTATAGTGGCTTTTGTTGAAGGAGGAGAAAGAAAAATAGGTGATCCCGCAAAAAGACAAGCTGTTACTAATCCTCAAAAAACTATTTTTTCAATAAAAAGATTTATGGGGAGAATGTATTCAGAAGTCACTGAAGAATTGAAACATATTCCTTATAAAGTAATAAAAGGAGGAAATAATACTCCTCGTGTTGATATAGAAAAAAGATTATACGCTCCCCAGGAGATATCTGCTATGATTTTGCAAAAAATGAAAAAAACAGCTGAAGATTATCTGGGAGAAGAAATTAATAGAGCAGTGATTACTGTTCCTGCTTATTTTAATGATGCACAAAGACAAGCAACGAAAGAAGCTGGAGAAATAGCAGGATTAAAAGTAGAAAGAATAATAAATGAACCTACTGCTGCTGCTTTAGCATATGGATTAGACAAAAGTAATCAAAATAAAAAAATTGTTGTATACGATTTAGGAGGAGGAACTTTTGATGTTTCTATATTAGAATTGGGAGATGGAGTTTTTGAAGTTTTATCAACTAATGGAGATACTCATTTAGGAGGTGATGATTTTGATCAAGTTCTCATTAATTATTTAGCTAATGAATTCAAATCCAAAGAGTCCTTGGATTTAAGAAAAGATCCTATGGCTTTACAACGTTTAAAAGAAGCGTCTGAAAAAGCTAAAATAGAATTATCTTCTTCAAATCAAACAGAAATAAATCTTCCTTATATTACAGCTACAGAATCAGGTCCTAAGCATTTGGTTTTAACATTAACTCGTTCAAAATTTGAACAATTATCCGAAAAATTAATACAACGTTCTATAAGTCCTTGTTATAAAGCATTGAAAGATGCAAATTTAACTACTAAAAATATAGATGAAGTGATTTTAGTAGGAGGATCCACACGTATTCCAAAAGTACAAGAAGAGGTAGAAAAATTTTTTGGTAAAAAACCATCTAAAGGAGTAAATCCAGATGAAGTCGTCGCTATTGGAGCGGCTATACAAGGAGGAGTATTAACAGGAGATGTACAAAATGTATTATTATTAGATGTAACACCTTTGTCTTTAGGAATTGAAACTTTAGGAGGCGTTTTTACTAAACTTATAGAATCTAATACAACTATACCAACTAAAAAATCAGAAATTTTTTCTACAGCATCTGATAACCAATCAGCCGTAACCATACGTGTAGGACAAGGCGAAAGACCTATGTTTAATGATAATAAAGAAATAGGTCGTTTTGATTTATTAGATATTCCTCCAGCACCCAGAGGAATTCCTCAAATTGAGGTAACTTTTGACATAGATGCGAATGGAATACTTAATGTATCTGCAAAAGATAAAGGAACAGGAAAAGAACAGTCTATACGTATTGAAACCTCCTCTGGTTTAAATCAAGAAGAGATAGAAAAAATGAAGAGGCAAAAGAAAATGCCCAAAAAGATGAAAAAATAAAACAAGAAATAGAAAAATTAAATGCGGCAGATAATCAAATATTTCAATCTGAAAAACAATTAAAAGATTATGGGGATAAATTATCTGAAAATAATAAAAAAAATATAGAAAATTCTTTAAAAAAATTGAAAGAAGCTCACTTTAAAAAAGATTTTACTTCTATTGAAAATTACATGAAAAAATTAAACGAAGCTTGGACTAATGCTTCTCAAGAAATTTATAATACAAAAAATGCAAATCAACAATCAAATAAAAAAGAAGATGAAGAAAAAAGTAATAAAGGAAATGGAAATGTACAAGATGTAGATTATGAAGAAGTAAAATAAAAAAAATGAGTTTGTTATAAAGGGAGTTTGTTATAATGGAATAATGGAAATCATAGTTATTCCTCCAATAACTTTTTCTCCCTTTTTTACTAAAATTATAGAATTTAATGGTAAGAAAATATCAACCCTGGATCCAAATTTAATAAATCCAAACTCTTCTCCTTTTTTCACTATAGAATTTTTTTTTGCATAAATAATAATACGTCTAGCCAAAAAACCAGCTATTTGTCTAAATAATATTTTTTTTCCTTTATTTGTTTCTATTACTGTTGTTGTATGTTCATTATGTAATGAAGATTTAGGTAGCCAAGCTATTATATATTTTCCAGGATGATATTTCACATAAATAATTTTTCCAGAAACAGGAAATCTATTAACATGTACATTAAAAGGAGACATAAAAACAGAAATACATATACAGTTTTTATGGAAAAATTCATTTTCAAAAATTTTTTGTATACTCAAAATTTTTCCATCAGCAGGGGATATGATTATTTCTTTATTTTCATTTTCATAAATTCCATTAAAATTTCTTTTTGGATTTCTAAAAAAAAAAATTAAGAAAAAATAAAAAATAATAAAAAAACATGATAAAAAAACAAAAATTAGTCTAGAAAATAAATAAAAAGAAAAAAATATTAATAATAATATGATGATTAGTGTATATTTTAAAAATGACATTCCTTCTTTATGAATCATGATTATAAAATTTTATAATTTTTTTTAGAAAATATAAATAAGACTTGTTACTATAGTGGCTACTATAGGAATTACAAAAATAAAACTATCGAATCTATCCAAAAATCCTCCATGACCAGGAAACAAAATACCTGAATTTTTTACACTACAAGATCTTTTAATTATAGATTCTACAAGATCTCCTATAGTAGAAAAAATGGGGACCGAAAAAGATAAAAATAAACCAATATTTTTCTCCCCATGTTTTGTACAAAAAAAATCCTAATATTATACAAGAAAATAAACCTCCAATAACCCCTTCTATTGATTTTTTTGGAGAAATAGATATAGCTATTTTCCTTTTCCCCCATTTCTTTCCTATTAAATAAGATAAAGAATCATTTGTCCATATTAAAATAAATATTCCTAAAATTAATTGTTTACCATGATCTATTATTGTATATATGTAAGAAGCTAAATAGAATGGCATAATTACATATACTAAACCAAAAATTAGATGACTTACTTGCCCTATTTTTTCTTTTGTGAGAATATTTTTTAGAGAATAACTGAATTATTAAAAAAATTATAGAGTAAGGAATAAAACAAATTATGTATGGAATTAATCCTTTTTCCTTTTCAAGAAAAATATCGATGAAAATCGATAATAAAAAAAATGGAAAAGTAATTTTAATTAAAACTATGTTTGTTTTTAATATTAATAACAATTCAAATAAACAAAAAAAAGACAATATCATCATTACTATTCTGAATATTTTTTCTCCTTTTTCAATGGAAAAAATAATTGTAACAACATAAATTAAACCAGTGAAAATTCTTATTATAATGTCTAAATATTTTTTTTTTTTCATTAGTATAAAAATCTAAGTACTTTGATTAACAGTACTTAACATATCACCAATTTCATCAGGATAAGGTCTTTTCTCCAAATATTTTTTTCAAATCTTCTCTAAAAATAACTTCTTTTTCCAATAATTCATTGGCCAACATAGATAATTTTTTTTCATTATTCTTCAGTATATTTTTAGCTCTTTGATATTGTTCTGTTATAATTTTAGATATTTCTTCATCTATAATTTGAGCCGTTTTTTCACTATAAGGTTTAGAAAAAGATAATTCGTTTTGTCCTGTAGAATCATAATAGGAAATATTTCCTATTTTTTCATTTAATCCAAAAATAACCACCATAGACTGAGCTTGTTTAGTGACTCTTTCTAAATCATTTAAAGCTCCAGTAGATATATTACTAAATATGATTTCTTCTGCTGATCTTCCCGCTAACAATGCACATATTTCATCTTTCATTTGTTCTGGAGTTGTTAATTGTCTTTCTTCTGGAAGATACCATGCAGAACCTAAAGATCGACCTCTTGGAACTATAGTCACTTTTACTAGAGGGGCTGCATGTTCTAATAACCAACTTATTGTAGCATGCCCCGCTTCATGATAAGCGATTCTTTTTTTTTCATTGGGTTTAATGATTTTATTTTTTTTTTCTAAACCTCCAATAATACGATCTATTGCATCAAGAAAATCTTGATTTTTTATTTGAGAACTATTTTTTCTAGCTGCAATAAGAGCAGATTCATTACAGACATTAGCAATGTCTGCTCCACTAAATCCTGGAGTTTGTCTTGATAAAAAATCTATATCTACATTTTCAGACAATACTAATCTTTTGAGATGAACTCGAAATATTTCTTTTCTTTCATTTAATTCCGGGGGATCTACTAATATAGTACGATCGAAACGACCCGGTCGAAGTAAAGCTTTATCCAAAATATCGGATCGATTAGTAGCCGCTAATACAATTACATTAGTATGAGTTCCAAATCCATCCATTTCTGTTAAAAGTTGATTTAAAGTGTTTTCTCTCTCATCATTAGATCCAGCTATGCTACTTTTTCCACGAGCTCTTCCTATAGCATCTATTTCGTCTATAAATATTATACATGGAGATTTTTCTTTAGCTTTTTCAAATAAATCTCTTACTCTGGAAGCTCCTACTCCAACAAACATTTCTACAAAGTCTGATCCAGATAAAGAAAAAAAAGGAACTTTTGCTTCTCCAGCTACAGCTTTTGCTAATAATGTTTTTCCTGTTCCTGGGGGTCCTATCAATAAAGCTCCTTTAGGAATTTTTCCTCCTAGTTTAGTATATTTTTGGGGACTTTTTAAAAAGTCTACTATCTCCTGAACTTCTTCTTTAGCTCCTTCTAACCCAGCAACATCTTTAAATGTTATTTTTACATTATCATTTTCATCAAATAATTTAGCTCTAGATTTTCCTATATTAAATATTTGTCCTCCAGGGCCTCCACTAGCAGATCCTATTCTTCTAAATAAAAAAATCCAAAAAATAATCAATAATATAAAAAATATACCATAATCAAATAAAAATTTAGTTATGGTATACTCTTGTTGATTTTTAAAATCAATAATAGTATTTAAATTGTATTTTTTTTTGTATTCTTCAAATTTTTTCTGAAAAAATTGTAAATCTCCTATTTCAAATTCATATTGTAATGACTGTGTCATAAATCTTCTTCCAGATTCATGATTATTAATAATATTATGATTGGAATTATTAAATGGTAAAAATTCTTTTTTTAAATATACATATACTATTTCTTTATGTTTTACTATAATCTTTTCAACTTCTCCTTTAGATAGAATATCAAAAAAAGTATCCTGATCTATTTTTTTGGGATTAGAAAAAGAATATTTAAAAAAAACTATACCCAAAAATATAGCATATATTAACTGCGTAATCCCCAAAAGTTAACTTTTATTGTACCTTTTTATTTTTTTAGATCTATCAGATAAATTTCCTCATTACTTAATTTTTTTAAATAAGAATTTTATTCAATATTATGATTCCAAATATTTTCTATATTATAATACAATCTTATCTTTTTTTGAAAAATATGGACAACAATCGAAATGTAATCAACTAAAATCCATTCTCTATTTTTTAATCCTTCAATATGATATGGTTTTTTTTGTAATTTTTCAATTGTTATTTTTTCTATGGATTGAGAAATAGCATATACTTGATTATGAGAATCTCCATTACAAATAACAAAATAATCACAAATAAAATTTTCTTTGTTTTTTAAATTTATAATAGATATATCTTTTCCTTTAACCATTTGAATTCCTTCTATGATTTTATTTAATAACAAAACAAAAATTATTATTTTTTAATTAATATAAACAAAAATAAGGTTTTCGTTTCAAAGAAATTAAATTTTACAAACAATATAAAACATTTTGAAAAAATTTATTTGGCCTATAAATCTAATTGTGTTGGAAAAAATTAATTCTACAAATCAGTATGCCAGAAAATATATTTCTGAATATAATTGGACAGTTATTTGGACAATGAATCAAACTCAAGGAATAGGAATGGATCAAAAATTATGGTATACAGAAAAAAAAAAAAATTTAACTTTTAGCATTATTTTGAAACCCATTAAAATTTTATATGCAAAAAAAAAACATATAATAAATATTATTACAAGTAATGCTATACATAAAATTTTATCTAAATACTATAATCAGAAAAATAAAGAAAAAATTTGGATTAAATGGCCAAACGATATTATTGCGAATAATAAAAAAATAGGTGGAATTCTAATAGAAAATAGTATTTTTTCCCAAAAAATTCATACAATTATTATTGGAATAGGCTTGAATGTGAATCAAGAACAATTTTCAAAAAATTGGAATGCTTCTTCTTTAAAAAAAATTTTTGATCTAAATTTTGATTTAGATTCCTTGTTTTACACAATTATATATTACATTCAAAAAGAATATCTTTTTTTCACAATTTTAGGAGAAAAATTTATACGAAAGTATTATCTTACACATTTGTATCTAAAGGATCAAATTTCCATTTTTTATATTTATAAAACAAACAATTACATATTAGGAATAATACGATCTATAACAGATCAAGGTTTTTTAATAATAGAATTTAACAAAAAATTCTATTTTTTTGATCATAAAGAAATAAAATTTATTCCTTCATAGGATTTTTATATTTTTTATTTCCTATTTTTTTAATCATCTCTTTCCAAGAGTTATGTTTTATCATTTTTTTTTCTTGAATTTTTAAAAAAATTTTTTTTTCATCTAATATTAATTCCTTAATAAAAAAGAAAAATCCAATGTTAATTATATTAGATATAAAATAATATAAAGATAATGCAGAGGCATAACTATTTATAAAAAATAACATAACAATAGGCATTAAATATAATAAAAAATTCATATCCGAAACAGAAGAATTATTCTCATTTTGAGAAAAATCATTTTTTCCATCATTACTAAGTTTTGTATATACTAATAATGCTAAAGAATATAATAGAGTTAATAAACTTACATGATTTCCATAAAAAGGAATGAAGAAAGGTAATTTTAAAATTGAATCATATGAAGTTAAGTCCTCTACCCACAAAAAAGATTTTCCCCTCAAATTAATTAAAGTAGGAAAAAATTTAAATAAAGAATAAAAAATAGGAATTTGAAATAATGTAGAAATACATCCAGACATTGGATTGATTCCTACATTATGATATAATTCCATTATAGCTCTCTGTTTCTTCAATACATCTCCCTTATATTTAGAATTTAATTTTTCTATTTCTGGACGAATCAACTTCATCATGGCACTTAATTTATATTGTTTGTAAGTAATCGGATACAATATAAGTTTCACGACTATAGTCATCAAAATAATAATAATACCATAATTTAAATTTGTTCTTTCCAAAAATTGAAAGACTACTAAAAAAAAATATTTATTAATCCATTTAAGAAACCCCCATCCAAATGGAATTATATTTTCAAAATTATTTTGATATTTTTTTAATAAATTCAAATCTAAAGGACCAAAATAAAATCGAAAAGAAGAATGAATTTCTTTATTTTCATTTGTATTTATAAATGTATTTAATTGAATTTTTTTTAAAAAAGATCCAGAAAAAAAATTTTCAGATTTAATAAAAACATTTTTTAATTTTTTATCGGGAATAAAAATAAAAGAAAAAAATTGTTGTTTATGAGCTATCCAATTTGTTTCATCTATATTTTTATCTTCTGTTTTTTTCTCAGATAAATATTTTACAGAAGAAATAGAATTTTCATTAAAAATAGAATAATAAACTTGAGTATAAGAATTTTCCCAATCTCTATCCTTTTCTAAGGATAAAATATTATGTTCTAATCTTAAATGACATCTATATCCTTCCTTAAAAAAAGAAGAAAAATTTTGAGTTCTAATAGAAAAATGAATATCATATTGATTTTCTCTTATTTTATATATATAATCTATAAATCCTTTTCCATAAGGATTAGTAGCTCTCATTATTAGGATTTTTATTCCATTTTTTTCATTTTTTACGAATAAAAAAGGTTTAAAATATAAAAGGTTTGTATCAATATTAAATCCTTTTTTATTTTGAAAAAATAATTTGTATTCTAGACTAAAATTTTTTATTAAATAAAGGTTTTTAGCATGATGTGATAATGAATCATCATATGATTTATATTTTTTTAAAATAACATCACTAATAATTCCTCCTAAACTAGACAGTTTAAATTTTAAAACATTATTTTCTAATAGAAAAAAATTATTTTTTTTATTGTTATCTGTTCTAAAAATTTCTTTTTTTACAACAAATTTTTTATGGTTAAAATTTAATTCTTTTTCTTTATATTCTTTATAGTTGTTAAAATAAGTAAAAGTTATTAAAACAAATAATATAAGAACTAATCCTATGATAGAGCTATAATCTAAATTTCTATTCCTCATATATAAGAAGAATTCTGAGAATCTATAGATACTTGTATAAAATTAGTAAATAAGGGATGTGGATTTGTTACTGTACTTTGATATTCTGGGTGATATTGAACTCCTAAAAAAAAAATATGATTTTCTAATTCTAATGCTTCTACTAAACCTGTTTCCGGATTGATACCAACTGCTTTCATTCCAGCATTAGAAAAATATTTTAAATAATTATTATTAAACTCATATCTATGACGGTGTCTTTCAAAAATTTCTTTTTTTTCCTCCATAAATAGAAAATATTTTAGATCCTTCTACAAGAGAACATTTCCAATTTCCTAAACGCATTGTTCCTCCTATATGAGTTGATTTTTTTTGTTTTTCCATTAAACTTATTACTGGATGAGATGTATTCGGATTAGTTTCATGACTCTCTGCTTTTTTGAATCCCAATACATTTCTAGCAAATTCTACTACAGCAATTTGCATGCCTAAACATATTCCAAAAAATGGAATTTCATTTTCCCTTGCATATTTTGCCGCAAGTATTTTTCCTTCTATTCCTCTATTTCCAAATCCTGGAGCAACTAAAATTCCTGAAATTCCTTTAAAATATTTTTTTAAATTTTTTTCTTTAAATCATTTCTGAATAAATCCATTTTATATTAACATAAGTTTCATTTTCTGTTCCTGCATGAATTAAAGCTTCTATAATTGATTTATAAGAATCGTGTAAAGAAACATATTTTCCTACTAATGCTATTTTAGTCTCAAATTTTGGATTTTTATGTTTTTTAATAAAAATTTTCCATTTTTTTAGATTTGGAATAGGAAGAGTAGATAGATTTAAATGATTTAATACTACTTCATCAAAATTTTGTAAATGTAATAAACAAGGAATTTCATATATAATTTTGGTATCTATTGATTCAATAACATGTTTTGGTTTTACATTACAAAATAATGCCAATTTTTTTCTAATATTATTGGATATATGTTTCTCTGTTCTACAAACTATAATGTCTGCTTGTATTCCATTTTCCATCAAATTTCGGACAGAATGTTGCGTTGGTTTTGTTTTAATTTCTCCAGTAACTGTTATATAGGGAAGTAATGTTAAATGAATAACTAATCCATTAAATTTTCCTAATTCCCATTTTAATTGACGTACTGATTCAATATAAGGTAAACTTTCAATATCTCCTACAGTTCCTCCTATTTCAGTAATAATAATATCACAATTACGAGATTCTCCAAGAATTTTAATCCGTCTTTTAATTTCATTAGTAATATGAGGAATAACTTGTACAGTTGTTCCTAAATAATATCCTTTTCTTTCATTATCTATTACAGTTTTATATATTAATCCAGATGTTACATTATTTTCTTTAGTTGTCGGTTGATTTAAAAATCGTTCATAGTGTCCTAAATCTAAATCAGTTTCTGCTCCATCTTTTGTAACAAAACATTCTCCATGTTCATAAGGATTTAAAGTTCCCGGATCTATATTAAAATAAGGATCTAATTTTAATATAGAAACTTTATACCCTCTAGCTTTCAATAACATACCTAATGAAGCAGAAATAATTCCTTTCCCTAACGAAGAAGTTACACCTCCTGTAACAAAAATATATTTTGTTTTCATCAAAATAACAATAAAACAACCCAATTGGGTAAAAAATATGAATAACCTAAATAAATAATTATTATTCAAAAAACAGGAATTTATGATTTTTTTTTTATATTTACCAAACTAGGGACAAGTCCTACACAATCAGCTCCCTATAACTCCTCCAGGGTGGGAACACAGCAAAGGTAATTAGGTAGTAGCGATGTGATGTAGTTTAGCTTGTCCCTTTAAAAAGAAATCTCTGTATGGAAGATTCATTAAAATGTAATTTTTGTGGTAGGAATAAAAATAATATTACTTTTCTTGTATCAGGAATAAATGGACACATTTGTAATTTATGTATAGAAAAAACTTATTCCATAATTCATAAAAAATTTTATGAAAAAAATACTCATAAAAATAATAACGAATTTATCGAAATCAAAAAACCTAAAGAGATTAAAACTTTTTTAGATCAATATGTTATAGGACAAAATGAAGCAAAGAAAATTCTGTCCGTTGCTGTTTATAACCATTATAAACGCATTCAAAAACAAAATAGTACAAAAAAAAATATAGAAATAGAAAAATCTAACGTATTATTAATTGGAAATACAGGAACAGGAAAAACATTATTAGCAAAAAGTATATCAAAACTATTAAAAGTTCCTTTTGCTATAGCTGATGCAACGACTTTGACTGAAGCTGGATATGTGGGAGAAGATGTAGAATCTATTTTAACTAAATTATTACAATCTGTTAATTATGATATAGATTCTGCTGAAAAGGGAATTATTTTTTTAGACGAAATAGATAAAATTTCTAGGAAAAGTAATAATCCTTCTATTACTAGAGATGTATCGGGAGAAGGAGTTCAACAAGCATTACTTAAAATATTGGAAGGATCTGTAATTAATGTTCCACCCCAAGGAGGAAGAAAACATCCAGATCAAAAAATGATACAAGTAAATACTGAAAATATATTATTTATAGGTGGAGGAACTTTTGATGGAATGGAAAAAATTATTTCTGACAGAATAGAAAAAACATCTATAGGTTTTATCACTAAGAAAAGAAAAAAAATAGATAGTGAAAAAAATGGTTTAGAAAATAATATTCTTGCTGAAGATTTAAAAAAATTTGGATTAATTTCTGAAATAATCGGAAGATTTCCTGTTATTACCTATTTAAATCCATTAAATAAAAATATGTTAAAAAAAATCTTAGTTGAACCTAAAAATGCTTTAATCAAGCAATATAAAAAATTGTTTGATATGGATCATATATCTTTAAATATAACAGATGAAGCACTAAATATTATAGTAGATCAAACTTTACAATTAGGGTTAGGAGCTAGAGGATTACGAACATTTTGTGAAAAAATATTTGTAGATTATATGTTTGACATAGAAAATATTCAACCAACACTAAATATAGATCAAGATATTGTAAAACAAAAACTTTTTTGTTCTTAAAAAATTATTTTTTAATCATTTCCCATAATTTTTGTATTAATTCAGATAATCCTTCTTTTGTAAAAGAAGAAATAAATACAATATCTTCTTTGAATTTATTAAAAAAAGATTCTCTTATTTTCTTTTTTTTTTCATCTTTTATTAAATCTGATTTAGATATTGCTAATAAACGTTTTTTTTTCAAAAAATTCGAGTTAAATTTTTTTAATTCATTTAATAAAATAAAGTATTCTTTTTTTTTATTTTTCGTATCTGATGAAATTAAAAATAATAAAACAGAATTTCGTTCTGCATGTCTTAAAAAATCATGTCCTAATCCTTTTCCTTCGGAAGCTTTTTCTATAATTCCTGGAATATCAGCTACTAAAAAAGAATTAAAATCTGTTTTCACTACTCCTATATGTGGAATTGTAGTTGTAAAAGCAAAATTTCCTATTTTGGGTTTTGCTCTTGTAATTGTTGAAAGTAAAGTAGATTTTCCAGTATTAGGAAAACCTATAAATCCTACATCTGCTAAAATTTTCAATTCTAAAAAAATCCAATTTCCTTTTGTTTTAATTCCCGGTTGTGCATAATAAGGAGATTGACAAATTGAATTTTTAAAAAAAACATTTCCTTTTCCACCTTTCCCACCTCTGAATAAAACTTCTTTTTGAAAATTTTGGGTTATTTCCATTATTATATTTTTTTTTTCATCTTTTACTATAGTACCTATAGGTACTTCTATTAATAAATCCTTTCCATTTGCTCCAGTTATATTATTTCCTTTTCCAGGAAGTCCAGATTTAGCTATCCAATGTTTATGATATCTTAAATGTAAAAAAGTATGAATATGAGAATTTCCTTGAATAAGAATATTTCCTCCTTTTCCTCCTGATCCTCCATCAGGCCCTCCTCTATTTACAGATTTATCCCTATAAAAATGAATAGATCCTGACCCTCCATCTCCACTTTTACAAAAAATTCTTATAAAATCTACAAAACAATTTTTCATGAAATTATTTTTATAAAAGATTTATAATTTTCTTTTCTACAAAAAAAGAAATTTGTTCAACAGATAAAGAAGCATTTAATCTTATTATATTATTTTTCCATTTATAATTTTTCCATATTAAAGAAGTTTCTTTTTCGTATTCTTTTATTCTTCTTTGAACCGTAATAATATTCGTGTCATCATTACGATAACTCGTTTTTCCTCTTTTTAATAATCTATTTATTATCAAATTTTTTTTGAATAAAAAAATAGAAAATTATATTAATTTTTCCTAAACAAAATTTTTTTAATATTTTTTCTAAAGAAAAGATTTGATTTTTAGTTCTAGGATATCCATCATAAATAATTCCTTTAGCATTAAAATATTTTTGTATTTCTATGTAAAACATATTTGTAGTAATTGCATCAGGAACTAATATTCCTTTATTTATGTAACAACTTGCTAGTTTCCCCAGATTAGTTTTTTTTTTCATATGATCTCTAAATATCATTCCAGTAGATAGGTGTATGAAACCAAATTTATTTGATATGATTTTAGCTTGAGTTCCTTTTCCACAAACCTGGTGGGCCAAACAATATAATATGTATCATAAAACAATAAAATTATGAATTTCATGTAAACATGTAAAAAAAGTAGATGTATAATCCGTATTATATGCGGAAATATAGAAGAAAGTAATATATTTTTAATTGATTTATTTACAAATGAATAGACTTACCATAAGCGTTAGCTATAGATTCTACAATAGATTCACTTAATGAAGGATGGGGATGTATACTTCCTAAAATTTCATAGCTAGTTGCTTCCAATTTTCTAGCAACTACCACTTCTGAAATCAAATCTGTAACATGATTTCCTATCATATGACATCCTAACCATTCATCATATTTTTCATCAAAAATGACTTTCACAAAACCATCAGTATTTTCATCAGAAATAGATCTGCCTAAAGCACTAAAAGGAAATTTTCCTATTTTAATTTGAAATCCTTTTTTTTTAGATTCTTGTTCTGTATAACCTACTGAAGCAATTTCAGGAAGCGAGTAAACACATTTTGGAACATTATTGTAATCTATTTTTTGACAATTTAAACCTTTTATATTATCAATGCAATTTATGGCTTCATGCGATGCAATATGAGCTAAAGAAGGAGTTTTAATAACGTCTCCGATTGCATAATATCCATCTATATTTGTGCGGTAATTTTCATCTACGACTATAAATCCTTTTTCTGTTTGAATTCCTATTTCATCTAATCCAATACATTTTATATTGGGAATAACGCCTGTAGCGTATAATATAATATCTGCTTTTAATACAATATTTTCTGATTGGGTTTTGATTTCTACTTCATAATTTTCATTCTTATAAATTATTTTATTTATACTAGAGGACACATAGTTTTTAATTCCTATTTTATTAAAAGAATATTTTAAATAATCAGAAATATCCTGATCTCCATTAGGAAATAAATTAGAACATATTTCGATAATCGTTACTTTTGTTCCCATAGAATGATAAAAATAAGCAAATTCTAATCCTATTGACCCAGAACCTATGATTATTATTCTTTTTGGTAAAGAAGATAAGGATAAAGCTTCTCTATATGTTATAATTTTTTTTTCATTATATTGAAATTTTATATTTTTATCAATTTTTGGAATCGCACCAGTAGCAATAATAATATGTGAGGCAGAATGTTCTTCTTCGCTTTTTTTATTTTTGAAAATTTCTATTTTTTTTCCTTTTTTTAACCGTGCTTTTCCATAAATTACATGAATTCCATTTTTTTTCATTAGAAATGAGACTCCTTTTTTTATTTTATCAACAATTTTTCTACTTTTAGAAATAATTTTAGGGTAGTCTATTTCAATACTTTCATTTTTTATTCCAAATAATTCTCCATTTTTTTTTATGGATTGTAAAATTTTTGCGCTATTCAAAAGTGATTTAGTAGGAATACATCCCCAATTTAAGCAAATACCTCCAAGAGATTCTTTTTCTACCACAGCTGTTTTCATTCCAAGTTGTGCTGCTCGTATGGAAGCTACATACCCCCCAGGTCCACTTCCTAAAATAATAACATCGAAATGCATAATCGTAATATTAATAAAATAAATTTACAGATTTTTCTATTTTTATTGATTGTATAAATTATTATAAAATAAGAGTTATTTATTAAAAATGTTATAAATTTGCAATTATACTAATGAAACATTTTTATGAAATTTTTTATAGATACAGCTAATTTAGAAGAAATTGATGAAGCAAGATCATTGGGTATGTTGGATGGTGTTACAACAAATCCATCTTTAATATCAAAAGAATCTGTATCCAATCAAAGAGATGTTCACAAACATTATATATCTATATGTAAACGTTTAAAAAATGACGAAAATGTAAGTATAGAAGTCATTAGCACTAGTTATCATGATATGGTAAAAGAAGGAGAAGAATTAGCTCTTCTACATCCAAAAATTGTAGTAAAAATACCCATAACAAAAAATGGAATTAGAGCTATTAAACATTTTTATAATAAAAAAATAAAAACTAATTGCACTCTTATTTTTTCTATGGGACAAGCTCTATTAGCGGCTAAAGCTGGAGCTAGTTATATTTCTCCATTTTTAGGTAGATTAGATGATGTATCTTATAACGGATTAAATTTAATACAAAACATAAAAAATGTGTATGATACTTACCATTTTAAAACAAAAATATTAGCAGCTTCTATACGGAATCCTTTACATATTACAGAATGTTCTAAAATTGGAATACATGCCGTGACTTCTCCTATAAATGTCATTCGTTCTTTATTGAATCATCCATTAACTGATATAGGATTGAATAAGTTTATAAAAGATTTTCAGAATAAAATAAATTAAATTTTTATTTTTTCAGATAATAAATATTGAATAGAAATAGATGTAGCTTTTGGAAGTTTTTCATAAAATCTGGATAACTCAATTTGTTCTTTATTTTCAAAAATTTCTTCCAGATTATTTTTATTTATAAAATTGAATTCCTCCAACTTATTATATAAATCTTCTTTGATTTGATTGTTTATTTTTTGGCTTATTTTTTCCAAAATACATATAGTTTCGTATATATTTTTTCCTGATTTTTTTTCTAATTGAACACAATCTATAGTCTCTGTATTTATTGGAACATTAACATCTTTCAAAAAATTCATCATAATTTTTTATTTTTATGGATATTTTTCATGTCTTTTGTCAAATAAATATAATCCACCTTTATCTCCCCCTATTAATTCGATTTTATCCAAAATCATTTTAATCAAAGCTTCTTCTTCTATTTGTTCTTCAACATACCATTGTAAAAAAATTATATGTAAAATAATCTTTTTCTTGCAAAGAAACTTCTACTAAAGAATTTATTTCTTTGGAAATTTTTTGTTCATGTTCAAATAATTTCAAAAACAAATCTTTTAGAGATATATATGTTATATTAATAATTGATATATTATTATCCAAAAAAACATTTCCTCCTCTTTTATTAATGTATCTAATCAACTTTAACATATGGATTCTTTCTTCATTTGAATGATCATATAAAAATTCACATATTCCTTCATAACCTTTTTTTTCTATACAAGAAGCCATATATAAATATATATGAGAAGATTCTAATTCTCTATTTAGTTGTCTTATTAATCCTTTTTGTATTTTTTCATTGAACATAATTCATTATTATTTAGTAAATGTAATATTTTTTTTCTTAAATAATGAGATCCAACTAACAATGGTAATCTTACATATGAATTACATATTCCTATTATATCTAATAAAGTTTTGATTCCTGTAGGATTTCCTTCTTCATAAATAATATCTATAATCTCAATAATATTATAAAAGATAGAAAAAGCTTTTTTAACATTATTCTCCTCTCTTGCTAAGGAGACCATATTAGAAATTTTTTCAGGAAGTCCTTGAGCAATCACAGAAATAAGACCTTCTCCCCCACCTAAAATAACTGGTAATGCCATAAAATCATCTCCTGATATTACACTAAAATTTTTGGGTCTATTCTTTAAAATATTATAAGATTGCAAAATATTTCCTGACGCTTCTTTTATTCCTATTATATTTTTGAAATCATGAGATAAACGTAAAACCGTATCCGGTATAATATTAGATCCAGTTCTCTTAGGTACATTATACAGAATAATATTAGCCTCCGTACAATTAACAATAGATTTGAAATGTTGATATATTCCTTCTTGAGATGGTCTATTATAATAAGGAGAAACTGAAAGAATAGCATAAAAATCAGATAAGTTTTTTATGCTATTTATTTTTCTTATAACATTTTCTGTATTATTTCCTCCTATTCCCAATACTAAAGGAAGTTGTTTATAATTAGTACTTTGAATACATTTTACAACATCCCATTTTTCTTCTTCTTTTAGAGTAGCTGTTTCTGCTGTTGTTCCCAATGCAACTAAATAATCAACATTATTATCCAAAACATATTTTACAAGTTTTTCAAGTCCATTGAAATCAATTTTTCCATCCTTTTTAAAAGGGGTAACTAACGCTACACCTGTTCCGTATAATTTTTCCATATATTAGTAGTATATATTAGCTTCATTATAAATTAATTAATCATTTTAAAATAAAACAGATGTAAGCGTATATAAACACGAAATAATGATTAAAAACGACTAATAGTCTCTTCTTATTCTTGGCCTTGCTACAGATACAATAATATTCCTCCCCATAAGTTCTGTTCCATTTAATTTTTCTATAGCTTGTTTTGCATTTTCTTCATTTGACATTTCTATAAAACCAAATCCTTTACTTTTTTTATTTGATGTAGATTCATCAAAAATTATTTTAGCATGAGTCACTTCTCCTACAGATTCGAAATATTTTTTTAATTCTTGTTCTGTCATATCATAAGATAAATTCCCTACGTATAGTTTCGTATTGTCCATATTAAAAATAAATTGTTTTAAAAGCAAATTTAGAAAAATATTTTTTCTAAAAAAGAAAAATATATTACTTAATGCAAAAGAAAGCAATTTAAATAATTGATTTATTTTATTATTGCAAATAATTGATAAAATTCAAAAATTTTATTTTTAAATTTTTCAATAAATGTTAAAGAATATCTTTAATGAATAATTTTTCTATTGTATCATCATTATTAGATAATGATTTTTATAAGTTTACCATGCAAAATGCTGTCATAAAATTATTTCCATTTGCAAAAGCGAAATATGAATTTATAAATAGAGGAAGTCATCCTTTTCCTAAAAATTTTGCTAAAATATTGAAGGAAAATTTAAATAAAATGGCTTATTTAAAACTTTCAAATGAAGAAAGAATCTATTTAGAAAAATATTGCCCTTATTTAGATTCTTCTTATTTAGATTTTTTAAATAAATATCAATATAATCCAAAAGAAGTAAATATTCTTCAAAAAGGAGAAAATATACAAATGCATATAGAAGGATTATGGAGTAGTACTATATTATGGGAAGTTCCTTTAATGGCGATAATGTCTGAACTATATTATAAATTAACAGGAGCTAGAAAAATATCCGAAAAAAAAATAACGAAAATAACTAAAGAAAAATTAAAAAAATATAAAAAATTACAAGTTAAAATTGTAGAATATGGAACAAGAAGAAGATATTCTTATAAAGTCCATAAATTAGTATTAAAAATATTAACAGAAGAAGGCCCTCCTTTCTTCATAGGAAGCAGTAATGTTCATTTTTCTCATATCTTTTCAATTAAACCGATAGGAACTCAAGGACATGAATGGATTATGTTTCATGCAGCAAAATATGGATTTAACATAGCTGATTGTGTAGCTATGGAAAATTGGTTGAACATTTATAAAGGAAATTTAGGAATAGCTTTATCCGATACATATACATCCCCAATTTTTTTTAAAAACTTTAATAAGAAACTGTCCAATCTTTTTAAAGGAGTAAGACATGATAGTGGAGATCCTATTTTTTTTGCCAAAGAAACAATAAAACATTATAAAAAATTTAAAATAAATCCTATAAGAAAAAAAATTATATTTTCGGACAATCTAGATCCACATAAAGTGGCTTATATTTCTTCTTTTTGTAGAAATAAAATAAATACCTGTTTTGGAATAGGAACTAATTTCACTAATGACGTAGGTTTACCTTCAATGAACATTGTCATAAAAATGGTTAAAGCTCTTCCAAAAAAAAAATGGATATCAGTGGTAAAACTTTCTAATGTTCAAGAAAAATCTACAGGTGAAAAAAATATGATTTTTTTAGCCAAAAAAATTCTTCATATATAAGAAATAGTTATTATTTTACTATGTCATAATGACATTAATATATTTAAAAAATATATGAAAAATAAAAGTTTTTATATTGAAAATTATGGTTGTCAAATGAACATATCAGATAGCGATATTGTTACTTCTATTTTATCAAACCATGGGTTTGTTTTATCTGAAAACGTAGATAAAGCAGATATAATATTGTTAAACGCTTGTTCTATTAGAGAAAAAGCAGAATTAGCTATAAAAAAAAAAATTAGAACAATTAAAATTTTTTAGAAAAAAGAAAAAAAATTTGGATTGGAATTATAGGATGTTTTTCAAAACAAATTAAAAATTTTTTATTGAAAGAAAAAATAGTAGATTTTTTCGTAAATCCAGATTCTTATAGAGAAATTCCTAATTTTATTTATTATTCTATAATGGGAAAACAATATTTTTATGATAAAAAGAAAAAAAATGAAACTTATGCTGATATAAATTTTGTAAAAAGAAAACAAAATGATCAAAAAATAACAACTTTTTTAAGCATAACAAGAGGTTGTAATAATATGTGTACATTTTGTATCGTTCCTTTTACTAGAGGTAGAGAAAGAAGTCGAGATCCATATTCTATAATTGAGGAATGTAAACGTTTATATCATAATGGATATAAAGAAATAACTCTTTTAGGACAAAATGTAGATTCTTATTTATGGATAGAAGAAAATAGAACTGTAGATTTTTCACAACTTTTGGATTTTTTAGCTAGAGAAATTCCTTTTATGAGAATTAGATTTTCTACATCTAATCCTCATGATATGTCTGATAAAGTATTAAAAGTAATTTCTCAACATAAAAATATTTGTAAACATATTCATTTACCTGTTCAATCTGGAAGCAATAAAATATTAAAATTAATGAACAGAAAATATACACGAGAAAAATATCTTTTTTTAGTTAAAAAAATTAAAAATATTATACCTGGATGTTCTATTTCTCATGATATAATGACTGGATTTTGTAATGAGAAAGAGGAAGATCACCAGGATACTATAAGTTTAATGAATAAAATTAAATATAATTATGGATACATGTTTTCTTATTCTCCTAGACCTGGAACTTATGCATATAGAAAATTAAAAGATAATGTACCTGAAAATATTAAAAAAAGACGATTAAAAGAAATTATTGATTTACAAAGAAAACATTCATTTTATAGGATGCAAGAACATTTAGGAAATGTAGAAGAAGTTTTAGTAGAAGGAGAATCAAAAAAAAATAACCAATATTGGTATGGAAGAAATACACAAAATATAGTTGTAGTTTTTCCTAAAAAAAACTTAAATATAGGGGATTTAGCTCATGTAGAAATAACAAATGCTACATCTGCAACTTTAATAGGAAAACATTGAAAATGATGTAAAAAATAAAAACATGGAATCCATCTTTATCCAAAATGTTAAACAAAAATTTGGAATTATTGGATATGATTATGCTTTGCATAGAGCCTTAGAAAAAGCGACACAAGTAGCTCCTACTGATATTTCTGTATTAGTTCTTGGAGAGAGTGGAGTAGGAAAAGAATTTATTCCAAAAATTATTCACCAATATTCTTCTAGAAAACATCATGATTATATTGCGGTAAATTGTGGGGCTATTCCAGAAGGAACTATTGATAGTGAACTTTTTGGACATGAAAAGGGATCTTTTACAGGAGCTACAAATATGCGAAAAGGTTATTTTGAAGTAGCAAATGGAGGTACTATTTTCCTAGATGAAGTAGGAGAATTACCCTTAACAACACAAGTCCGTCTTCTCAGAATATTAGAATCTGGAGAATTTATGAAGGTAGGGTCTTCTAAAATTCAAAAGACTAATATACGTATTGTAGCAGCTACTAATTTAAATATGACAGAATCAATACAAAAAGGAAAATTTAGAGAAGATTTATATTATCGTTTAAATACGGTACAAATTAATGTGCCTTCTTTACGTTCTCGTAAAAATGATATTAAATTTTTATTAAAAAAATTTTCCAATGATTTTTCAGAAAAATATCATATGCCTCCAGTTATATTTACCGAAGAATCTTTAAATTATTTAGAAAATTATTCTTGGCCTGGAAATATTAGACAATTAAAGAATTTTGTAGAACAAATTTCTGTAGTGGAAACTAAACGTGAAATTTCTGCAAAAAAATTAAAAGAATATATTCCAGAAAATATTCCATCGATATCTTTTTCTAATCATCATGTACATAATGTAATAGATACATCTTTTCATAATAGAGAAAGAGATTTTCTTTATAAAATTCTATTTGATATGAAACAAAATTTGAATGATTTAAAAAACATTACTTTTCAATTGATTAAAAATAATTCTAATGCTAGATTTATTGAAAAAAATCAACCACTTATGGAAAAAGTTTTTGGAAAAATAATTGATAATAGAAATGATTCAATTTTTCAATTAGAAGATTCATCTAAATCAAAAAAAGATTTAGATTATGAAGAAGTAGAAGAAAATTTATCGAAAAATAATTTATCTTCTTTTTCTTTACAAAAAAAAGAAATAGAATTTATTCGAAAAGCCTTGAAGAAAAATAATGGAAAAAGAAAAAAGGCAGCAAAAGAATTAGGAATTTCAGAAAGAACATTATATAGAAAAATTAAACAGTATGGATTATAAAAAAATTATTTTTTTTTTTCATGTTTTTTATGATAGTCAGTTGTTATCATTCATCTTTTTCATCATTATTTGATGCAAATAAGACAATAGAAATAGGAGATATTTCAGAAGTAGTTAATATACCTAAAAGATCTATTTCTTTTGATTTTAAGAAAAGTATTGAAGAATATATTATGAAACATAATCCTTCTAATTTAGTATTGAAAAATGGGGATGTTGTTTTGGAAGGTGTTTTTCTACATTATGCCATTATTCCAATGGAAAATTATCCGTTAAAAAAAATTAAAGTAACAGCGAAAATATCTTACAAAGATCAAATTGAACCTGAAAAAAGTTGGGAAGAAAATTTTACTGTATCCGAAGAATTTTATAATAAAAAAAATCTTTTTTCAAAAGAAAATTATTGACAAAATAATAGAAAAATTAACAATTCAGGTATATCATAAAATATTTCACGATCCAAATAATAATTGGCAAATCACAAAATAAACATATGGAAAACATATCTATAATTATATTTGGATTTTTTATCATTATAATGTGTCTTTTACTTATATTGATGATTTTAGTACAAAATCCTAAAAAAGAAAGTATTCATCAATCTTTTATGGAGAAAAATTTTAGATTTTTTGGAATTAAGAGAACAAATACATTTTTAGAGAATATTACTTGGATTTTGTCTATTATTATATTTTTTTTAATTTTATTTTTCAATTTTTTTCTAAAATCAAAACATTAAATAAAATATGCCATAATGGCATTTAGTCTCGTTAAAATAAAAAATTTTTCATTTGGCATGTTTTTGGCTAATTTGATAATTAGAACCATTAACCTTAAAAAATTATTTATAATATGGTGGAAGTAAAGATTAAACCTTTAGCAGATCGCGTTCTCGTACAACCTGATCCTGCTGAAACAAAAACTGCTTCAGGTATTATTATTCCTGATACAGCCAAAGAAAAACCACAAAAAGGAACCATAATAGCAGTAGGAAAAGGAAAAAAAGATGAACCCATGAATTTAAAAGAAGGAGATAGAGTTTTGTATGGTAAGTATTCTGGTACAGAATTGAAATGGGAAGGAGAGGAATATCTTATAATGCGAGAATCTGATATAATAGCTATTATATGATTTATTTTTATAATTAAGGTAAATTCATTAAAATTTTAAAAAATTATGGCAAAAGATATTAAATTTGATATTGAAGCAAGAGATAAACTAAAAAAAGGAGTAGATGCATTAGCCAATGCAGTGAAAGTAACTTTGGGCCCAAAAGGAAGAAATGTTGTATTACAAAAATCTTTTGGGGGGCCTCAAATCACTAAAGATGGAGTTACCGTTGCTAAAGAAATAGAATTAGAAGATCCTATAGAAAATTTAGGAGCTCAAATGGTTAAAGAGGTGGCTTCTAAAACTAATGATGTAGCTGGAGATGGAACTACAACTGCTACTGTATTATCTCAAGCTATTGTTAGAGAAGGGTTGAAAAACGTAGCAGCTGGAGCTAATCCTATGGATTTAAAAAGGGGAATAGATAAAGCTTTAGAAGTTGTTATATTAGATCTAAAAAGACAATCTAGAGAAGTTGGTGGAAATACGGAAAAAATAAAACAAGTCGCATCTATTTCTGCAAATAATGATGAAAAAACTGGAGCACTGATAGCTGACGCTTTTGAAAAAGTAGGAAAAGAAGGAGTAATTACTGTTGAAGAAGCAAAAGGAACAGATACATCTGTAGATGTAGTTGAAGGAATGCAATTTGATAGAGGATACCAATCTCCTTATTTTGTGACAAATACTGAGAAAATGATAACAGAATTTGATCAACCTCAAATTTTATTATCTGATAAAAAAATAGCAGCAATGAAAGATTTGTTACCTATATTGGAACCTGTAGCTCAATCTGGTAAACCATTATTGATTATATCCGAAGAAGTAGAAGGTGAAGCATTGGCAACATTAGTTGTTAATAAAATACGAGGAACTTTAAAAGTTGCAGCTATTAAGGCTCCCGGATTTGGAGATAGAAGAAAAGCTATGTTAGAAGATATTGCTATTCTTACAGGAGGAACTGTAATTTCTGAGGAAACAGGAAGTAAATTAGAAGATGTTAAGTTGCATATGTTAGGAAAAGCAGAAAGAGTAATTATAGATAAAGATAATACTACTATAGTTAATGGAGGTGGAAATAAAAAAGATATTAGAGCACGTGTAGATCAAATTAAAGCTCAAATAGAAACAACTACATCCGATTATGATAAAGAAAAATTACAAGAACGTCTTGCAAAATTAGCTGGAGGAGTAGCGTCCTTTATGTTGGAGCGGCTTCAGAAGTTGAAATGAAAGAAAAAAAAGATAGAGTCGATGATGCGTTGAATGCAACTAGAGCTGCTGTGGAAGAAGGAATAGTAGCTGGAGGTGGAGTAGCTTTAGTTCGTGCTATAAAATCTCTATATAACACAACAGGAGATAATGCAGATCAAGATACTGGTATACAAATAGTAAGAAGATCACTCGAAGAACCTTTACGTCAAATTGTAGCTAATGCAGGAGGAGAAGGATCAGTAGTTGTGGCTAAAGTAGCAGAAGGAAATGGTGATTTTGGATATGATGCAAAAATTGGAGAATATAAAAATATGATAATGGAAGGAATTATAGATCCAACTAAAGTAGCAAGAGTAGCATTGGAAAATGCCGCTTCCGTATCAGGTATGTTGTTAACTACTGAATGTGTTGTTACAGAAATAAAAAAAAGATGAACCTAATATAGCTCCACCAATGCCAGGAGCTGGAGGTGGTGGAATGGGTGGAATGATGTAAAAAGATGTAAAATTAAAATAGTGTCTTGTAAGACACTATTTTTCAAATCCAATCAAACAAATCCAATCAAATCCAATTTTTCTGTATTTTTAGAGTTTTCTCTATAACATCTCTTACGCAACCTCTACCTCCCTTTTTAGGAGATACATACTTAGATATATCTTTAACTTCCTGTACTGCATCTATTGGAGAGCAAGGCAAAGCCACAGATTTCATGATTTCAATATCAGGAATATCATCTCCCATATAAAGTATTTTTTTTTTAGTAATATTTAAAATATTACAATATTCATCTAAATATTTTTTTTTATTATCCACTCTTTGATAAATATGACGAATATTTAATCCTCTCAAACGTCTGAAGACCATCAAATCAGCTCCACTTGTAATAATACATAAATTATATCCCTTTTTTTTTGCTAATTGCATTGCATATCCATCTTTAACAAACATTTTTCTTACTAAATTTCCATCTGGGAGCAAGTTTAAAGTACAATCTGTCAATACTCCATCGACATCAAATATGAAAGTATCAATATCATTCATTATACTTATATAATTCTCCATAAGACCCTAAATAAAAGTAATAAACAATCATTCATTAAACAAAAATTCACAAAAATATTAATTGTAACAATCAAGTTCATTAAATATCTTCAAAATTAATATTTGTAAAATTTTTTATTTCTGATGTTTTCTTTTGTTGCACTTCTTTATCCTTAATTTCTTGATTATATGTAGTGTGATTTTTAAAATCTTTTTGATGACGTTCTGAAATAACTTCTCTTCCTTTTTCATTAATAATAAATCGAATCATATCATCAAGTATACTTTGAAATTTTGAAAAATCTTCTTTGTATAAATAAATTTTGTGTTTTTTATAAGTAACTTCTCCTGTTTCAGAAAAAATTTTTCTTACTTTCAGTTATAGTTAAATAATAATCACCTGCTCTTGTTTCTCTAGCATCAAAAAAATAAGTACGGCTACCAGTTTTTAGAGTTCGTGAACAAATTTCATTTCTTTCTTTGATATTTTCTTTTTCGTCCATTTCAAAAAATATTATAATACTATACAAGCAAATCTAAACAAAAAAAATGGTCTATACTATTTTTTCGTTATAATTGTTCAAAATTATTTTTTACAAGAAATGTTATGTTTTTCTATTTTTGAAATTTTTCCATTTTTCAGGACAATAAATAAGTCAAAATCAGATATATAAGAAGTATCATGAGTTATAATAATAATAGTACTATATCTCATTTCTTTTTTTACATAACGAATAATTAATTTTCTAGTTTTTTGATCTATAGCAGAAAAACTATCATCGAATATAAGTATTTTTGGATTTCTTATTATAGCTCTAGCTATACATATTCTTTGTTTTTGACCTCCAGATAAAGTTATTCCTCTTCCTCCTATAATGGTATTATATCCATTTTTAAAGTTTAAAATATCATTTTCAATCATAGCTATTTTAGCAGCATCATATACTTTATTTGGAGTAACTTTATCTACACATCCTAAAGCGATATTATTATAAATAGAATCTGAAAATAGAAAAGATTCTTGAGGAACATAGCCAATATTATTTCTATAATTATATAAATTATGATTTTTTAAAGATAAATTATCTATTAATATTTTTCCTTGAAATGGATCATATAAACGAGACATTAATCTTCCTATAGTTGTTTTTCCTGATCCTGTTTTTCCTGTTAAAATTAAAGTTTTTCCTTCCTTCAAAGTAAATGATATTTTACTGACTGTATAATTATGTTGTTTTGTATTATTTTTTCTATAAAAAAAACTTACATTTTTAAATTGAACTTTTCCTAGAATTTCTGTTCTTATTGAATTATTATTTAATATATCAGGTTTTTCCTTCAAAAATTCACTAATACGAATTTGAGATACCTTGGCTCTTTCTGAAATCGAAACTACCCATCCTAATATAATAAAAGGAAAAATTAAAACATTTATATATGTAAAAAATTCAGCAATAGTTCCAATTTCCTTTATTTCCCCTTCAAAGTATTTTTTCCCCCCAAAAAAAAATAATTAATACATGACAAGTTCCTATAAAAAATATAATAATAGAAGATAATATTGTATCAATTTTAGATAATTCTAAACTTTTTTTTTTATATTTTAATGTAATTTTTTTATGCTTTTTTTCAAAAAAAGATTCAACTCCAAATGATTTAATAATATTAATTCCTGAAAAAGTTTCTTGTATGAAAGAGCATATCATAGACTGAAATTTTTGAACTTCCTCACTTTTTTTGGTAATAAAAATACTAATAGAATAAATGAAAATAAAAAAGAATAGGAATAGGTAAAAGAACATAAAAAGTTAGCATTTTATTAATTCGCAACATTTGCATAAAAACCATAAAAAAAAGAATTATGAGATTCAAAAAATACATCATTCCAGGACCTATATATTGTCTAATAAAAGAAACATCCTCTGTAAGACGATTCATTAAATCTCCTGTAGAATTTTTTTTATAAAAAGATGAACTTAATTTTTGATAATGTGAAAAAATTTCGTTTTTTATATCAAATTCTATCATTCTAGATGTAGTAATTATTCATTGCCGCATATGATATTTTACAAATCCTCCTATAATTGGAATTATCAATATAATACTGGTATAAATACAAATATCTTTTTTTAAAGAAAAAAGAGAATTCGATGTATTTGAAAAATTTGTAAATAGATTTCTGATAGTATTAACGGATTTTCCTATATAGGGAATAGGAAGTAAGGTTAAAATATTTGACACTAAAATTAGTAAAAATCCTATACACAAACGTAACTTGTACTTTAAACAATATCTTTTGCTAAAAGCAAATAAACCACTCATATAACACACAAAAATACAAACTTTTTAAGTTTGGTTTTTTATTTATATAATTGTACAAAAAATTTAGTTGTGCATAGAAAAACACTATTTTAAAAAAAATGTCAATAAGAAGACACTTCAGAATAAGAGGATTACAATTCTTATATGCTCAACATTTATCTAAAATGGATTCAAATAAAGTTGAAAAAAATATGCTTCAAACTCTTGAATCTTTACATCATATGTATATTTTTTTTCTCTACTTAATTTTAAAAATTAGAGAAAATGCTTTAAAAAAATTATATAAAATAGATATTATACAAAAATTAGCATATAATTCAGTATTAAAAATATTATCCAAAAATAAATATTTAATAGAAGAATATAATCATGCAAAAAATTCTGAAAAAATTTTATGGAATCAACAAGACAAATATATTTTTATATTATTAAAAGAAATGCAAAAATCAAATTTTTGCAAAAAATATTCAATGAAACCTAATTCTTCTTTTGAAGAAGAAAAAAGATTTTTAATAAAATATTATAAAAATTTTATTATTCAAAACAAAAAATTAATAGAATATATAGAAGATTTATATTATTTTAATGTAGAAGAAGATTTATACATAGTTCATTCTATGGTATGTAAAACTTTACAATTCATTAATTATTCGACTCCTCAAAATTTTAAATTATATAATATTTATAAAAACAATGAAAATAAAAAATTTATCATCAATTTATATAGAAATACAATTTTTCATAAAGAAGAATTTAATAATTTAATCAATGATATGTCAAATAATTGGGATATAGAAAGAATAGCGATTATAGATTTGATTATTTTACAAATGGCGATTTGTGAATTTTTATATTTTCCAAATATACCTCCTAGAGCAACTATGAATGAATATATAGAAATTACAAAAATATTTTGTATGGAAAAAAGTAAAACTTTTATTAATGGAATATTAGATCAAATATTTAGATTTCTATATAAAAAAAATAAAATATTTAAAATAGGAAAAGGACTTATGTAAGTCTAATAAAAATATATTCTTATGTTTTTTATACTACAACAGAATTCTATTGCAAACACCATTTGTATGTTTGTATTGATTTTTATTATATTTTATTTCTTTATGATACGTCCTCAAATAAAAAAACAAAAAATTGAGAAAAAATTTCAAGAAAATTTAAAAAAAGGAAATTATATAGTGACAAATTCAGGAATACATGGTAAAATTGTAGATATTACGGATCACTTTTGTATCCTAGAAACTGTTACAGGAAAAATAAAATTTGAAAAAAATACAATTTCAAAAGAATTAACTCAATTACGTTATAATGTTAATAATAATATAATAAATTATGATAAAAAAAATCAAAAATAGAAAAATAAAATTAATAGGGATAACAGGAAAAATGGGGTCCGGAAAAAGTTTATTTTCTTCTTTTTTCAAAAAAAAAGGAATTCCTGTTTATCATTCAGATCAAAGAGGAAAAATATTGATGAATAAAATAGAGATTTTAAAAAAAAATATTATAAAATATTTTGGTAAAAATTCTTATAACAAAAAAAAAGATAAAATAAATAAAACATATTTATCCCAAATTGTATTTAAAAACCCTATAGCATTAAAGTTATTATGTAATATTGTACATCCATGGATATTTCTTGATTTTCAACAATGGATGTCTTCTTTTTCACAAAAAAGAATTATATATGTTATAAAGGAATCTGCCATATTATTTGATACTGGAAGTTATAAAGAATGTGATTTTATTATCAATGTAAATTCATCCAATAAAAATATTATTGAAAGAATAATTAAAAGAGATAATTTAAACGAAAATCAAATTGTAAATAGATTAAAAAATCAAATATCTAATGAAAAAAGAGAAAAAAAATCTGATTTTATTATTAATAATAATTATCTATCCTCATATTATTTACAATATAAATCGGATAGGATACATAAACTTTTGGAAAAACTAATATTACAACATGGGAAAAGGTGATAAAAAAACTAGAAGAGGAAAAATAAAAAATAAAACTTATGGAAATCTTCGTCCAAATCCAAGAAATTCCAGTAATAAAAAAAAAAAGTAATTAAAAATGTTCATCTTTTTTACTACTAAAAAAAGATAAAAAATATATCAATTGAGCTAAACTTCCCAAAGCAGAAATAACGTAAGTCATAGCAGCCCAATTTAGGGATTCTTTTGCTTTATGATATTCTTGGTAGTTTACTACATTTTTATTTTTTAGCCAATTCAAAGCTCTATTACTTGCGTCAAATTCTATAGGCAATGTGAGAAAAGAAAAAATGACAACCAAAAAAAATAATCCTATTCCTAATTTTAGGATCAAAGAATCTTTCCTCCTGAACTATAAAAAATAGTTAATCCAGATACAATCGCTAAGTTAATGAATTGAGAGCTAAAATTAAGAATAGGAACTAAATGATTTCGCAATTTTAATAAATTATAACCTAATCTATGTTGTAAAGCATGACCACATTCATGAGCCGCTACTGCAGTTGAAGCTGTTGTTGTATCATTATAAACCTTTTCGCTTAAATTAATTGTTTTATTTATAGGATTATAATGATCAGTTAGTTCTCCTTCTATAGAAAGGACATGAACGTCATATATTCCATGATCGTTTAACATTTTTTCTGCGATTTCTTTTCCACTCATATGTGAGTGTAAATAAAGTTTAGAATAAGCTCTAAACTTATTTTTCAATATTGTATTAACAATAACACTTAGTAAAAAAGTAGTTCCAACAATGAAATAATAAGTCATAAAAATCTATTTTTTTAAACAAAATTATTAATTTATCAATTAAAATGAAAATATATATAAATTAGCTTATTATGTCAAATTTTTGACTATGAATATACCAAAAGGAAACAACCTAAAAAGAGTCGTAATTATTGGTGCTGGATTTGCAGGATTACAAGTAGCAAAAAAATTAAAAAGAGATAAATTTCAAGTAGTTCTTATAGATAAAAATAATTATCACACTTTTTTACCTTTATTGTATCAAGTAGCGACAGCAGGTTTAGAACCAGATTCTATAGCACATTCCATTAGAAATATTATTAAAAAAACAAAAAATTTTTTCTTTAGATTAGCTAAAGTTTATTATATAAATACAAAAAAACAAAAAATATATACCAATATAGGAGATTTATGTTATGATTATTTAATTGTAGCAACAGGATCTATAACTAATTATTTTGGAAATAAAAATATAGAATCTTTTGCTCTTCCTATGAAATCTATTCCAGAAGCTTTAAATCTAAGAAGTCTTATTTTACAGGATTTTGAATCTGCTTTATTAACGAAAGATAATAAAAAAAAAGAGAGACTTATGACTTTTGTCATTGTAGGAGGAGGACCTACCGGAGTTGAATTAGCTGGAGCTTTAGCTGAAATGAAAAAATATGTATTACCACATGATTATCCTGATTTAGATATTCGATATATGAATATTCACTTATTACAAGCTACTTCTAGATTATTGGATGGAATGTCTGAGTCCTCAGCTAAACAAGCTTATAAAAATTTAAAAGAATTAGGAGTTATTATTTGGTTAAATTGTTTGGTTAAGGATTATAATGGAGAAATAGTTTTTATGGAAAAAGATAAAAAGATAGAATCTTCTAATGTAATATGGGCCGCAGGAGTAAAAGGTGCTATTATAAAAGGGTTTTTACAAGAAGATATAAAAGGAGGTAGAATTTTAGTAGATAATTATCTTAATACTTTAAGATACAAAAACATTTTTGCTATTGGAGATATTGCTTATATGAATAAAAATAACCATTATCCTAATGGTTATCCGATGACTGCTCAACCAGCTATACAACAGGGTAATTATTTGGCTAAATATTTAAATTGTTTATCAGAAAAAAAAAAGATAAAACCTTTTATTTATAGAAATTTAGGTTCTATGGCTACTATTGGAAGAAATAAAGCTGTATGTGATTTTCCTTATTTAAAATTAAAGGGTTTTTTAGCATGGATTGTTTGGATGTTTGTTCATTTAGTTAGTTTAGTCGGTTTTAGAAATAGAGCTATAGCTTTAACAAATTGGATTATTCAATATTTTCATTATAATAAAAGTGTTCGTTTAATTATAAGACCTTTCCATAGAAAAAAAAAAATTATTTAAAAATAAGTTGAGAAAGAATATTTTTTATTTTATTTTCTGTTTCCATGTATTCTTGATGTATATCACTATCTATGGTAATTCCACTACCTGCATATAAAGTCATCTCTTTTTTATCTTCTTTTATGTTGACACATCTCAAATTAAGGTATAATTCCATATTTTTTTGATTTACCATACCAATATATCCTGTATAAAAATTTCTTTTACATTTTTCATTTTTATAAATAAAATCCAAGGATTTTTCTTTTGGAAATCCACATATAGAAGGAGTTGGATGTAAACGACTCAATATTTCATAATAATCCGGTTCTTTATGAAAAGAAAAAAAAATTGAAGTTTCTAAATGCTTTAAGTGACCTATTTTTAGTATTTTAGTATTTTCTACATGAATAGATCCTTTATAAAATTTCAGCAGATGAAGAATATATCTTATTACAATTTTATGTTCCTCTATTTCTTTTTTTGTCCATTTATGATCTCCCCAAATAGTTCCTGCTAAAGCGGATATTTTTAATTTATTATTAAAACATTTCATAAGTAATTCTGGAGTACATCCAATCCAAAATCCATGATGAAAATCATACCAAAGACTTATTAAAGCATTAGGATATGCATAAATTAATTTTGTAAATGTATTTTTAAAATAAAAGCAACGAAAAGAAATTTTTATAAATCTGGATAAAACAACTTTTTTAAAAAATCCTTTTTTTATACTATCTACAGCTTTTTTTATTAAATCTTTATATTTCATAGAATATGTTAATAAAGAAGAATTATTTTCCCAATAAGAATAGGAAATATTTTCTTTTTTAGAATATTTTTGTATATCTACATAATAAATTTTTTTAGGATATATTTTTATAGTGTGATTATGATCAAAATTTTTTATCAAAAAAAATTTTTCACTTACAGAATTATAATTATAGTTTGAATAAAAAAATATTTTTTTATCATAAGGTTTTCTAAAGAGAACAAAATTATTATGGTTATAATAATTTTTGATAATTTTTCTATATAAAGAAAAGACACTAATTTCTATGGACATATTTGTTTTTTGATAATTATTATATTAGTTAGTTTACAAAAACTAATGATATTTTTTTTTTCATCATAAATATTAACTTGAACAAAATGTAAAGTATTTCCTTTATGACAAATTTTAGCTTTAGCAAACAAAATACCTTTTCTTATGGATCTAACATGATTGGCAGATATTTCAATACTAAAAACATTGAAATCGTTTTCTTTTTTATTTTTTTTAACATTAATGAGAGAAATAGAACTCCCCACACTTTCAGCTAAAATCATAGTAGCTCCTCCATGTAAATAACCAAAAGGTTGAAGAAGATTACTATTTATAGGCATTTTTGCTATCAGTGTATCCAATTTATTGGATAAAAAAATAAATTGAATTTGCATCATGTTTATTAATGTAATTTGTTTTAAATCATTTAATTCATTTAATATTTTTTGAATTTTATTTTTCATAAAAAAACTTTATAAAAAAATAAACAACACATTTATTAAAATAATGAATTTACACTATATTATGTTTGTCTATATAATAAAATAAATATGAAAAAAAAAGAACGATATGATGAATATCTTATTCCTTTAATAGGAATGAAAAATCAAATTATTGGATTTGAAAATAAAAAAGAAATTCATATGAAAGGACTACTACATAGTGCCATTTCTGTTTTTATTTTTAATACCAAAAATGATTTAATGTTGCAAAAAAGATCTTCAATAAAATATCATTCTTCTTTACTTTGGACTAATACTTGTTGCAGTCATCCTAGAAAAAATGAGTCTCTTTTAAAAGCAGCTCATCGTTGTCTAATAGAAGAAATGGGTTTTGATTGTTTTTTGGAACAAAGATTTAGCTTTATTTATAATGAATTTTTAAGTAATGGTTTAATAGAAAATGAATTAGATCATGTTTTTGTTGGATACTATGAAAAACCTCCAGTTATTAATTTTAAAGAAGTAGATAGTTGGAAATGGATCTCATTAAATGAATTAGTAAAAAATATTTCTGTTTATCCAGATTCTTATACTATTTGGCTAAAAATTATTATTAATAAATATTTTAATCAACTAAACTATGATAGTTACTGTAAGTAGAAAAGGATATTTTAGCGCTGCACATAAACTTTATAATAATTGTTGGAGTTATGAAAAAAATATTGAAATATTTGGGAAATGTGCCCATTTTAATTATCATGGTCACAATTATGAATATATTGCTAGTATTACAGGAAAAATAGATCCAGAAACAGGATTTGTTTTCAATTTACAAAAATTGAAATCTATTCTCTATGATGAAATAGAAAAATTTTTTGATCATAAAAATATGAATTTAGATATTGAAGAATTTTCATCAAAAAATCCAACTATAGAAAATATAGTTATTTTCATGTGGAATAAAATAAATAAAAGAATATCTTCTAACTTAGATTTAAAAATAACTTTGTACGAAACGAAAAATAATTTTGCTGAATATGACGGAAAATAAAAAAAATATTATTAAAAAAACAATTTTATATAACAATCATATTGAATTAGGGGCAAAAATGGTTAACTATTCTGGTTTTTACATGCCTCTTCAATATATTTCTTCTTTAAAAGAACATATGTTTGTAAGAAATCATGCTGGAATTTTTGATGTAAGTCATATGGGAAAATTTATTTTGAAAGGAAAAGATTCTGATAGATTAATTCAATATATAACTACAAACAATTTATGTAAAATTAAAATTGGACAAGCACAATACACTTGTATAATTAATGAAGAAGGAGGGATCATAGATGATTTAGTTATTTATAAGATTTCTGATAAAGAATTTTTACTTATAGTAAATGCAGCTAATATTGAAAAAGATAAAAAATGGATAAAAGATCAAATCAAGAAACAAAAACATTCTGATGTAAAATTAATAGATATTTCTTTAGAATATTCTATTTTATCTATTCAAGGACCATCATCTCTATTTTATATTCAAAAATTAACAAATGTATCATTAGATAAAATTCCTTTCTACCATTTTAAAATAGGAACATTTTCAGAAATAAAAAATGTATTAATTTCTAGAACAGGATATACAGGATCTAAAGGAATAGAAATTTATATTTCTAACGAAAATGCAGAAAAAATATGGAATAATATTTTAGAAACGAGAAAAGGAAAAATAATTCCTTGTGGAATAGCAAGTAGAAATTCGTTAAGATTAGAAATGGGATACCGATTATATGGACAAGATATATCTGAAGATATAACCCCTATAGAAGCGGATTTATCTTGGATAGTTAAATTTGAAAAAGAATTTATAGCAAAAAATATATTACAAAAACAAAAAAAAGAAAAAAAATATAAAAAAAAATTTCTCTCTTTTACGGTAGAAGAAAAAAACAAAATACCAAGACAAGGACATTTACTAATAGATAAAAATGGAACAAATATTGGCTATGTAACTTCTGGTATTTATTCTCCAATTTTAAAAAAAGGAATTGGATTAGGATATTTAACCAATAAAAAAAAAACAAATTCTATATTTCTTTTTATAAGAAATCAAAAAATACCCATTAAAATAGGTAAATTACCTTTTATAGAAATACAAAATTAAATATTTGATCTTATCTAATAAAAAAAAAATCATAATATATTTTGAACATATTAAAAAAAATTTTTTATTGGCTGTTCCTGTATTTTTTACTCAATTAGGTGTAATATGCATAGGTTTATCTGATAATATGATGGTTGGTTTTTTAGGAAAACAAGCTTTAGCTTCTGTTTCATTAGCTAATGCTGTTTTTTTTGTTGTAATCATTTTTGGATTAGGAATATCAACAGCAATCTCTACTTTAATAGCATCTACGGATGCAAAACAAGAATATAAAAAAGGAGCTATTATTTTTCATCATGGATTAGTTTTCAATTTTTTTTTGTCTGTATTTATGTATGGATTAATATATATATTTTGTTACATTTTTCCTTATTTAGGACAACCTAAAGAAATATTAAATGAAACCATATTTTTCTTAAAAATAATATCTATTTCTTTGATTCCTTGGATGATGTTCGAAGTTTTTAGGAAATTTTCGGAAGGGTTATCTCTAGTATTTCCTAGTTTGATTGTTACTTGGATTTCTGCTTTTATTAATATTATACTAAATTATATTTTGCTTCATGGAAAATGTGGTTTTCCTAAATTGGGAATTATTGGCGTTGCTTATGCTACTTTAATATCTCGTACAACTATGTTAATAGGTATTTTCGTTTTATTATATAAATACGAAAAAGTACGAAATTATTATAATCAATTAAAATATTTTTTTTTAGAAAAAAAATATATAAAAAAAATATTGAAAATAGGTATTCCTTCTGGATTGCATATGCTATTTGAAATGAGTGCTTTTGCTTTTTCTTCTTTTATATCAGGAAAATGTGGAATTAAAGTATTAGCAGCTCATCAAATAGTTATTAGTTTAGTTTCTTCTACTTTTCTTCTTAGTAGTGGGTTTTCTGTAACAGCTACAATAAGAATAGGAAAACAACTAGCTTTAAAAAATTATTTAGAATTGAAAAGGATAGGAAAATCTATTTTTTTTATGGGTTTTATTTTTATGATAATTTGCAGTTTTTTCTTTTTCTTTTTTAGAAATTATATTCCATATTTTTATATAAAAAATGATAATGAAGTTATTTTTATTGCAAAAAAAATGATTGTGATTGCTAGTTTTTTTCAATTATCTGATGGATTACAAGGAATAATATTAGGAGCATTAAGAGGATTACAAGATGTTCATATCCCTATGTGGATCAGTTTTTTTTCTTATTGGATTATTGCTATACCTACAGCATGGTTTTTATCTATTAAAATGGGAGGAATAGGAATATGGATTGGATTAGGATTAGGATTAACTACTTCAGCTATATTATTTTTTATAAGATATGAAACTATAATTCAAAAGCTTATTAAAAAAATAGAATAAACATTTAATATTCAATTAAATAATTAATATGATATTAATATATATATTTGTCGTGCAATATATAAATTAGCATTTTTACCATTCTTTGTATGAAAACATTTAAAGAATATAATTTTTTTGATGATAATATAATTCGAGCTATAGAAGATATTGGTTTTAAATATCCAACACCAATACAAGAAAAAGTTATTACTTTTTTATTGTCTTCAAAAAAAGATATTATAGCATTAGCTCAAACTGGAACAGGAAAAACGGCTGCTTTTGGACTTCCAATTATTCAAAAAATAGATTTTGATTCTACTTTTCCTAAAGCTTTAATTTTATGTCCTACAAGAGAATTGTGTATACAAATAACACGAGATCTTTGTCGTTTTTCAAAATTTTCATCATTTATAAAAATTGTTTCTTTATATGGAGGAGCTAATATTAATTCTCAAATTCAATCTTTGAAAAGTAAAACTCATATTATAGTAGGAACTCCGGGAAGAATTATTGATTTAATGAAAAGAAAAAAATTATGTTTTGATAAAATTCAATATTTAGTACTTGATGAAGCTGATGAAATGTTAAATATGGGATTTAAAGATGAATTAGATTCTATCATAGAAAAATTACCAAAAAATAGACAAAGTCTCTTATTTTCAGCAACAATGTCTAAATATATGAACGTAATAGCTCATAAATATTTAATAGATCCTGTAGAAATTATTACAGGAAAAAAAAATATAGGTTCAGATGATGTCAAACATATTTATTATATAATAGAAAATTTTAAAAAAAAATATTTAGCTCTGAAAAGAATTGTAGACATAAATCCTGATATTTATGGGATTATATTTTGTGGTACTAAAAAAGAAACTAAAGAAATAGCAGAATTTTTAATTAAAGATGGTTATAATGCAGATGCTTTATATGGAGATCTTTCACAAACACAACGTGAATCTGTTATGAACAGATTTAGAAATAGAAATTTACAATTTCTTGTAGCAACAGATGTTGCTGCTCGTGGACTAGATATTAATAATATAACTCATGTTATTAATTATAATCTTCCAAAAGAAAGTGAAATCTATGTTCATAGAAGTGGGCGTACTGGTCGAGCTGGAAATGTAGGAATTTCTGTTTGTATTATACAAAAAAAAGAAATTAGAAATTTGAAAGAATTTGAAAAAAGAATTGGAAAAAGTTTTGATCGTGTTATGGTTCCTACCGGAAAAGAAATATGTGAAAAACAACTTTTTTATTTTATAGAAAAAGTAAAAAAAACAGTTGTAGATGAAAAATTAATGAATAAATTTCTTCCTGAAATACAAAAAAATTTAGAATTTTTTGATAAAAAAGAATTAATAAAACGTTTTTCTTGGATAGAATTCAATCATTTTATAAATTTTTATAAAAATTCTCAAGATTTAAATCCAATCTCTTACAACAAAAAAAATTGTAATTTTTTGTATAATAAAAAAAAATTCTTTTCAAAACTTTTTTTAAACATAGGATTTAAAGACAATTTGACAAAATTAGGACTGATAAATTTAATCAATCAAGCAGTTAATAATTCACGTATTAATATTGGTCACATAGAAATTTTATCAAATTCTTCGTTATTTGAAGTAGAAAAACGTTATAGAAATAAAATATTAATAGGAATGAGTAGAATAAACCATATGGGAAGACCTCTTTCTATAGAAATTAAAAACTAGAATTTTTATGGCAGGGAATATATTTGGAAATTTATTTAGAGTTAGCACTTTTGGAGAAAGCCATGGAATCGCATTAGGTGGAGTTATCGATGGATGTCCAGCAGGAGTAAAATTAAATTTCAAAGAAATTCAATATGAATTAAATAGAAGAAAACCGGGACAATCATCTATAGTTACTTCTAGAAATGAACCTGATCAAATAAATTTTTTATCTGGAATATTTAATAATAAAACCACAGGAACTCCCATTGGTTTTATTATTTATAACAAAGATCATAAATCGGATGATTATGATCATATTCAAGAAGTTTATCGCCCGTCTCATTCAGATTTAACATATGAAAAAAAATATGGAATCAGAGATTACAGAGGAGGAGGACGTTCTTCTGCAAGAGAAACAATATGTAGAGTAGTAGCTGGAGCCATTGCTAAACAATTAATAAAAAATATTAAAATCATATCTTATGTTTCTTCTGTTGGAGATATATTTTTAAATAAATCTTATCAAGAATTAGATCTTTCCAGAGAATCAATAGAAAAAAATCCTATAAGATGTCCTGATCCAGATACTGCGAAAAAAATGATATCTAAGATTCAGGAAATTAAAAATAAAGGAGATACTATAGGAGGAATAATTACTTGTGTAATTAAAAATATTCCAATAGGAATTGGAGAACCTGTTTTTGATAAATTACATTCTGAATTAGGAAAAGCTATGCTTTCAATTAATGCTGTAAAAGGATTTGAATATGGAAGTGGATTTCATGGAACTAAATTGACTGGTTCTCAACATAATGATTTATTTTTAAAAAATGGAAAAACCAAAACAAATTTATCCGGAGGAATACAAGGAGGAATTTCAAATGGAATGGATATTTATTTTAGAATAGCGTTTAAACCTGTAGCTACAATAATGAAAAAACAAAAAACCATAGATAAATATGGAAATATTGTTTTTATAGAAGGAAAAGGAAGACATGACCCTTGTGTTTTACCTCGTGCTATTCCTATTGTTGAATCTATGACCGCTTTAGTTTTAGTAGATTACTGTATGTATAATAATTTATCTAAATTTTCTTCAATTACAATTGAATAAAAAATTTCTTATTTTTATCATAGGGCCTACTTGTGTGGGAAAAACACGTCTTTCCTTATTTTTAGCTGAAAAATTAAAAACTGAAATTTTATCCTGTGATTCTAGACAATTTTATAAGGAATTAAAAATAGGAACATCTATACCTACTGTGGAAGAACTATCTCAGATTCCTCATCATTTTATTGGACATTTAAGCATTCATAATACTTATAATGCTAAATTGTTTGAAATAGATTCTTTAAAAAAAATATCAAAATTATTTACTAAATATTCTATATTAATTATGGTAGGAGGTTCTAGTTTATATGAAAAAGCAGTAACAGAAGGCTTATCTGAATTTCCTGAAATAAATCCTAATGTTAGAGATTATTTAATTTATCATTTTAAAAAAAATGGAATTTCTTTTTTACAAAAAGAATTTTTTAAATTTAAAAAAACAGGAGAATCAATAGATATTTGTAATCCTAGACGTTTAATTCGATATTTAGAAATAGTTCTATCTACAGGAAAAAATCCTTCTTTTTTTTTTCATAAAAAAAAGAAAAGAAACTTTATAATATTGAAAATAGGATTAATAATGCCTAAATATAAAATTTTTTATAGAATAAATAATAGAGTAGATAATATGATGAAAATAGGTTTATTAGATGAAGCTAAACTCTATTATCATTATAGAAATTTAAATAGTTTACAAACTATAGGATATAAAGAAATATTTGATTTTATTCATAAAGGAGAAATGGATTTGAATAAAATAGGAGAAAAAATAAAAAATAATACCCGAAAGTATGTTAAAAAACAATTGACTTGGTATAAAAAGGATCCATCAATTATATGGTTTGACCCAAAAAAAAAAGAAGAAATATTAAATTTTATTCTATTAAAAATAGTGGGCAATACTGGATTTGAACCAGTGACCCCCTGCTTGTAAAACAGATGCTCTAAACCAAACTGAGCTAATTGCCCTTTCCTTAATTGAAAAAATAAAATTTACTCAAATGTAAGAAAAAAATTTAAGATTTCAGATACAACAAACGTACTCCCACTAATTAAAATTAAATCATTTTTATTAGCTTGACTTTTGGCATACAAAAAAGCTTTTTTTACAGAAGAAAAAAAAGTGATTTTATCTTGTTGTTTAAATATTTTGTAAACTAATATTGTTAAATCATGAATAGAATATTTTCTATCTATATCAGGTTGACAGAAATAATAAAAAGATTCAATAGGAAAATGTTTTAATAATTGATCTACTTTTTTTTCTTTTACAAAACCCAATACTAAATGTAATTTTTCATATGATTCTTTTTTTAACTGTTTATTTATCATATATATACCATTTTCATTATGAGCTATGTCACAAATAATTCTAGGATTTTTTTGTTTCAATATGTGCCATCTTCCTTTAAAAGGAGTATTTTTTATAACGTTTTTTAATCCTTTTTTTATTGATTGATTAGATACTATGATATTTTTTCTATAATGTAGAATCCTTATTATTTTTAATACTATATTTCGATTAAAATCTTGATAATTTACTTTAAAAGGTATTTTATATTGATAATCTTTTCTAGATTTTGTAGAGAAATAAATTGGAGCATTTTTTTTAAAAGCTTCTTTAAGAAAAAGGAATCGAACTTCTTTCGATATTTTTCTCCCTATTATTACTGATACGTTTTTTTTTATAATTCCAGCTTTTTCCGAGGCTATTTTTAATTGGTTATTTCCAAGAGTTTCTGTATGATCTATACTGATATTTGTAATTACAGATATTTCCGGAATAATTAAATTAGTGGAATCCAATCGTCCTCCCATCCCTACTTCAATAATTGCTATATTTACTTTTTTATATTTAAAATATTGAAAAGCTAAAGCTGTATTCATTTCAAAAAAAGAAATTTTTTCTTTTTCTATAAATTTTTTATTTTCATTTATAAAATCTATAACAAAATCTTTTTCTAT
Source organism: Diploptera punctata (assembly GCA_030220185.1). Taxonomy (NCBI): domain Eukaryota; kingdom Metazoa; phylum Arthropoda; class Insecta; order Blattodea; family Blaberidae; genus Diploptera; species Diploptera punctata. The sequence continues at coordinate 495,543 of JASPKZ010007497.1, forward strand.
AAAAATTCCATTATAGGTTATTCTCTCTCTAAAATCTATTAAATGAGGAGAAGTAAATAGACCTATATTATATTTTTCTTCTTGTAAAATAGAAGATAACATGTGTACTGTAGATCCTTTTCCATTCGTTCCTGCTACATGTACACTTTTAAAAAAATTTTGAGGATTTCCTAAATGATAACAAAAATTTTGTATTCTTTTTAAACCTGGTTTATATGATTTCAATCCTGTATTTTGATAAATTGGAAGACGATTGAAAATCCATTGAACTGTTTCTGTATAATTCAAAACCCAACTATTATTAAAATAACATAGCAAAAATATATTTTTTTCAAAAAATTGGTTATATTCGTACTAAAAATAGAATCACATATACATTTTATAGAAAAAATTATAGAAGAAGATATAAAAAATGGATTTCCTATCGAGAAAATAAAATTTCGTTTTCCTCCAGAACCGAATGGATTTCTTCATATTGGGCATGTGAAGGCTATATGTTTAAATTTTGAGTTAAGTGAAAAATATAAGTGTCCAATTAATTTAAGATTTGATGATACTAACCCTATAGGAGAAAACAAAAATTTTATAGATTCTATAAAAAAAGATATCCTTTTTTTAGGATTCCATTGGAATTATGAAAGTTATGCATCGGATTATTTTACTCAACTTTATAAATGGGCTATAAAATTAATAAAAGAAAATAAAGCTTATGTAGATGATCAATCTCAAGATATTATACAGTTTCAAAGAAAAAATCCTTTTGAAAGGGGAATTGATAGCGATTATAGAAATCGATCTGTAGAAGAAAATTTATTTCTTTTTGAAAAAATGAAAAATGGATTTTTTGGGGAAGGGTCTTGTGTTTTAAGGGCTAAGATTAATATGAGTTCTTCAAATATGAATATGAGAGATCCAATTATGTATAGAATTTTACGAAAAAAACATCATAGAACAGGATCTCAATGGTGTGTTTATCCTACTTATGATTGGACACATGGTTTATGTGATTATATTGAACAAATATCTCATTCTTTATGTTCTTTAGAGTTTGAAAATAGACGCCCATTATATAATTGGTATTTGGATCAAATTTTTATTGAAAATAATAATAGAATCAGACCTAAACAAATAGAATTTTCAAGATTAAATTTAAGTCATACTATAACTAGTAAAAGAAAAATTCAATATTTGATTGAAAAGAAAATCATTCAATATTGGGATGATCCACGTATTCTAACAATATCGGGATTACGTCGTAAAGGATACACTTCTGTTGCTTTAAAAAATTTTGTTCATAAAATAGGAATTACAAAAAGAAATAATGTAATAGATATATCCTTTCTTGAATTTTGGATTAGAAAACATTTGAATAAAATATCAACTAGAGTTATGGTGGTATTACAACCGATTAAATTAGTTATTGATAATTATTTAAATGTTACAGAATGGGTAGAAGCAGAAAATAATCCCGAAGATTCTAATTTTGGAAGAAGAAAAGTTCCTTTTTCAAAATTTCTATATATAGAAAAAAATGATTTTTTGGAAAAAAATGAAAAAAATTTTTTTCGTCTTTGTATTGGAAAAGAGGTAAGGCTTAAAAATGCTTATATCATAAAAGCCAATTCTATAATAAAAAATTATAAAGGAGAAATAAAAGAAATACATTGTACATATGATCCCAAAAGTAAATCTGGAAAAAAAAATCAAATTGAAGAAAAAAGAAGAGTGAAAAGTACTTTACATTGGGTTTCTATAAAACATTCTTTTCCCATAAAAATTAATTTATACAATCCTCTTTTTTTAAAAAGAAATCCAAATATAAATTTTCATAAACATATTAATCCTAAATCAAAAGAAGAAATTACAGGTTACGCAGAACCTTATTTAAAAAAAGTAAAAAAAGGAGATCATTTCCAATTTCAAAGAATTGGTTATTTTTATGTAGATAGTAAAATTATCAATAAAAAAAATACTACTATTTTTAATCAAACAGTATCTATAAAAGATCAATGGAAAAAAATAATGAAATAAATATATATAATATAATTTTGTATATATCTGAATATTAATATGTAATCATACATATTGTATTTTTATAAAAAATATAAATGTGATATTTTTTTAGTAATTTAATAAAAAAATGAATAAAAATGAATATCACTAAAGATCGTTTAAATTTCAAACCTTTCGAATATCAATGGGCTTATGATTATTGGTTTAAACAACAAAATGCACATTGGTTACATACAGAAATTAACATGCAATCAGATATTCATGATTGGAATGATAATCTTTCTTTTCAGGAAAAAAATGTAATTGGTGATATTTTAAAAGGATTTACTCAAACAGAAACAGAAGTAGGAAATTATTGGTCTGAGATGATTCCTAAATGGTTTCCTATTCCTGAAATAAAAATGATGGGACAAGCTTTTGGATCTTTTGAAACAATTCATGCTGTGGCTTATTCTTATTTGAATGATATTTTAGGGTTGGATGATTTTCATGCTTTTTTAGAAGATGAAGCAACAATGAATAAATTGAAAGCTTTAATGGATATTAGGAAAAGTTCGCATGATAAATATAATAAAAAAGATATAGCAAAAAGTATTGCATTATTCTCTGCTGCAGCAGAAGGAATACAGTTATTTTCTTCTTTTGCAGTTTTACTTTCTTTTAGAAAGTCTAATCGTTTGAAAGGAATAGGTCAGCAAATTATTTTTTCTGTAAGAGATGAATCTTTACATTCAGAAGCTGGATGTAAAATATTTCGTACTTTTTGTGATGAAAATAATGGACTAAAAGAATCTGTAGAAAAATCTGTTTATCATGGAATAGATTTAGCATTGAAAAATGAATTTATTTTTATTGATCAAATTTTTGGAAAAGGAGATCTTCCTACTATTAGAAGAGAAGATTTGAAAAATTTTATGAGGGATAGAGCTAATTTAAAATTGAGAGAATTAGGTTTTAATGATTCATATTATATAGATCGTAATATATTGTCTAATATGGATTGGTTTTATATAACAATATCTGGAGAACAACAAACTGATTTTTTTGATAATCGTGAAACGGGATATAGTAAACCTAATGAAGATTGGAATGATGATCTTTTTGTTCCTTCTAATTTAGATGATCTATACAATAAAAAAAGTACTGAATCAGAATCTGAAAAAAAAATTTTAAAAATTCTTCTAAAGAATAAAAAAGAAAATTTAGGAGATTCAGATTCCGAATGTATTTCTTGTGAATCTTAATAAATAAATGAAAAATTGGGATACAAAAACTTTTTGGGAAAAGAGCAATTGCTACATAGTTCTGTTTGTGATTATTTAGATTATAAATATCCTCATATATTTTATTTTCATCCACATAATGAAGCAAAAAGAAGTTCTTATGAAAGATTTCTTATTAAAGTAATGAGATTAAGACCTGGTATGCCTGATTTATTGGTCCCTATGCCTAATAAGGGGATAACAGGTATGGCTTTAGAATTCAAGATTAAGCCAAATAAATTAACAAAAAATCAAATTGAAATCATAAATATATTGAATTCATATAATTGGAATGTTAATATTTGTTATTCTTTTGAGGAGGCAAAAATTTATATAGATCAATATCTAAAAAATTCATGAACAATATTGATACTTATATACAGTACAATATAATATCAAAAAAATGTAAATTTCATTTTAAAAAAAAATTTAGCAAAATTTATCTTTTTTTTATAAATTTTGAAAAAAATAATATAATTAATATCATTTTATCAAAAATTCATAATAATAAATGGATAGATGTGATAAATTTAATGTAGATAAGCTATTTTTTTTCGATCATGAAAAAACAGTATAAAATATGAACCTATTAATATCAATGGAAAAATACATATTAATATTTATGATGATGTATGTAATGAAAAAGCAAAATTTATAATGAATAAAAAAAATTTATGATTATGGAGAAGCTTTGGAAATAAATGAACCCCTCTTCCATAAAAGATATAATTGTACAAAAAATTTTAAGAATTCAAAATATAGAAGAAAATTCACCTGTCATCGAAAATTTTTCTGAAAAAATTTTCGATAATTATATAGACATATTAAATTATAGTATTTTCATATTAATAAAAGTAAAAAAATAAAATTATTCTATAATTTCATCATTAATAAAATTCCATTTCACTTTTTCATATTTACAAAATATAATTTGTGCAATTTTATATCCATTTTTAACAATAAATGGATTTTTAGATAAATTGATCAATAATATTTTTATTTCACCTCTATAATCGGAATCTATAGTTCCAGGATCGTTTAATACAGTGATTCCATGGTGCAGTGATAATCCACTTCTAGGTCTAATTTGACCTTCAAATCCTTCAGGAATTTCAATAAACAAACCTGTTTTAATAATTTTTTTTTCCATAGAATGAATTATGATATCTTTTTTCAAATAGGCTTGTAAATCCATACCAGAAGCTTCTTCTGTGCCATAATCAGGTAAAGGATTAGATGAGATATTAAATATTTTTATAAAAAGACACATAATTGCAAGATTTTAAAAAAAAACTTATATTTTAAAAAAAATCAATAGAAATGAAAAAATCATTTGTTTTCATCTTATTATTGTTGTCGATGATATTTTTTTCATCATGTCATGATGATGGTTTATCTGGAATTATTGATCAATCTGCTCTTAAAAAGACTAACGATCAAAATCCAAAAGTCGCATCAACAAATCAGGAAGAAGAACCACTAACTTTGGAAATCTTCATGCGTAAAAATCCCGGTGTGAGGAGAATTATTGAAATATTAAATGAGAATGAACCAGACAAGATATATATGCATTAAACAAAAAGTCAAATATAGCATGATTATTCATGCTATATTCATTGCGAAATATCTGTAAAAATGGATTCATATTCTCTCAATCCAGTTCCGGCGGGAATTTTATGTCCTACAATAACATTTTCCTTTAATCCATGTAAATGATCAATTTTGCTACTTATAGCTGCTTCACTCAAAACTTTTGTTGTTTCTTGAAATGAAGCTGCAGAAATAAAAGATTTGGTTTGTAATGCAGCTCTTGTGATTCCTTGTAAAATAGGCCTTGCCGTAGCAGGAATTGCATTTCTAGTTTTGATTAATTTTTTATTTTTATATTTTATAACTGTATTTTCATTTATTAAATCTCTGTAACTAATAATATCTCCATTTTTAAATGTTTCAGAATCTCCGGAATCTTCTACTACTCTCATTTGAGAAATTCTATCATTTTCTTCTATAAAATCATCTTTATATTCTATATTCCCTTCTAAAAATTTGCTATCTCCTACATCTATTACTTCTACTTTTCTCATCATTTGTAAAACAATAACCTCAAAATGTTTATCATTAATTTTTACACCTTGCAAACGATACACTTCTTGTATTTCTTTCACTAAATATTCTTGAACAGCTCTAGGGCCTCTTATATTTAAAATATCATTAGGGGTGATTGCTCCATCTGATAATGGCATTCCTGCTTTTACATAATCATTTTCCTGTACAAGTATTTGATTAGATAATTTTACTAAATATTTTCTAATTTCTCCTGTTTTAGATTCTACAATGATTTCTCTATTTCCTCTTTTTATTTTTCCATGACTAACTATTCCATCCATTTCTGATACTACAGCTGGATTAGATGGATTACGTGCTTCAAATAATTCAGATAAACGAGGTAACCCTCCTGTGATATCTCCTGATTTAGCTGTTTTTCTTGGAACCTTTACTAATATTTTTCCTATATCTATTTTTTCTTCATTTTCTACCATTAAATGAGCTCCAACTGGAAGATTATACACTTTTAGTTCCTCGTTTTTTTCATTAAGAATTTTTAATGTTGGGATCAAATTTTTATTTCTTACTTCCGTTATAACTTTTTCTTGAAATCCAGTTTGTTCATCTATTTCTACTTGATATGTTACTCCTTTCTCTAAATGTTGGTAAGATATTGTTCCAGAAAATTCTGCAACAATAACTGCATTATACAAATCCCATTTGCAAATTGTGTCTCCTATTTTTAATTGAGCTCCATGTTTCACATACAAACAAGCACCATAAGGAATATTATTTGCCATTAAAACAGATGACTTTTTTAAATTGAATAGTTTCATTTCCGTAGTTCGAGAAACTACTATTCCTATTTGATTAGAATTTTGTTTTGTTTCCACCAAATTTTAAATCTTCGAATTCTATGATTCCTTCATATTTTGCTTTTATTTGTGAAGATTCCGTAATATTTCCTGCTGTTCCTCCAACATGAAAAGTTCGTAAAGTCAATTGTGTTCCTGGTTCTCCAATTGATTGTGCCGCAAGAACTCCAACTGCTTCTCCTTTTTGAGCTATTTTTCCTGTAGATAAATTACGACCATAACATTTAGAACAAATTCCCATTTTTGCTTCACAAGTCAAAGGAGATCTAACTTCTACTATTTCAATTCCAGATTTATCAATTATTTCTGCAATTTTTTCATTAATCATCTCTCCTGAAGAAATTATCAATTCATTTTTTTTATAAATATCATTTAAAGATATACGCCCTAAAATTCTATCAAAATAAAGTTTCTACAACCTCTTCATTTTTTTTTAATGCAGAAATTTCTAATCCTCGTAAAGTTTTACAATCATCTATTTTAATGATAACATCTTGAGCTGCATCAACTAAACGTCTTGTGAGATATCCCGCATCTGCAGTTTTTAATGCAGTATCAGCTAATCCTTTTCTAGCTCCATGAGTAGATATAAAATATTCTAAAATAGAAAGACCTTCTCTAAAATTAGATAAAATAGGATTTTCAATAATTTCTCCTCCAGAAGATCCTGCTTTTTGAGGTTTAGCCATTAAACCACGCATTCCTGAAAGTTGACGTATTTGTTCTTTAGAACCTCTTGCTCCAGAATCTAACATCATATATACGGGATTAAATCCATTTCTATCTTCACGCATATATTTCATTACTTTTTCAGTAAGCATAGCATTAGTATTTGTCCATATATCAATTACTTGGTTATATCGTTCATTATTCGTGATCAATCCCATATTATAATTCATTTTTACATTATCTACTTGTTTAATAGCATGAAAAACCATCTTTTTTTTATTGTCAGGAATAATAATGTCTCCCAACCCAAAAGATAATCCCCCTTTAAATGCATTATAGAAACCTAATTCTTTAATATCATCTAAAAAGTTAGCAGTAGTAGGAACATCTGTAATATGTAATATTTTACCTATAATTTCTCTCAAAGACTTTTTTGTAAGAGATTCATTAATGAATCCTACTTTTTTGGGTACTACTTGATTAAATAAAACTCTTCCTACAGTTGTTTCTATTATTTTGGATATAAATTTTTCTTCTTCACGGATAAAAACTTTAACTTTAATCAAAGCATGTAAATCTACTACATTTTGATTATATGCTATTTCAACTTCTTCTGGAGAATAAAAAATAAGTCCTTCTCCCTTCACTTTTCTTTCAGAATCTGATACTAAAGGTTTAGTCATATAATATAGTCCTAATACCATATCTTGAGAAGGGACTGTAATAGGAGACCCATTTGCAGGATTTAATATATTTTGAGAAGCTAACATCAGAAGTTGAGCTTCTAATATGGCTCCATGAGATAAAGGTAAATGAACAGCCATTTGATCTCCATCAAAATCTGCATTGAAAGCAGCACAAACTAAAGGATGTAATTGAATAGCTTTTCCTTCTATCAATTTAGGTTGAAAAGCTTGAATTCCTAATCTATGTAATGTAGGAGCTCGATTCAATAAAACAGGATGTCCTTTTAAAACATTTTCTAAAATATCCCATATCATGGGATCTCTTTTATCAATAATTTTTTTGGAAGACTTTACTGTTTTTACTATTCCTCTTTCAATTAACTTTCTGATAATAAAAGGTTTATAAAGTTCTGCGGCCATATCTTTAGGCAATCCGCACTCATGTAATTTCAAATGGGGGCCTACTACAATAACAGATCGCGCTGAATAATCTACTCTTTTTCCAAGAAGATTCTGTCTAAAACGACCTTGTTTCCCTTTTAATGCATCAGATAAAGATTTTAAAGGACGATTTCCTTCTGATTTTACAGCAGAAACTTTTCTTGAATTATCAAAAAGAGAATCAACAGCTTCTTGAAGCATTCTTTTTTCATTTCGTAAAATGACTTCAGGAGCTTTGATTTCTATAAGTCTTTTCAAACGATTATTTCTTATAAGTACACGACGATATAAATCAGTCATATCAGAAGCAGCATATCTTCCTCCATCTAAAGGAACTAAAGGACGTAATTCAGGAGGAATCACTGCTAATACATGAATAATCATCCAAGATGGATTTCCTCCATTTTTTTTTCCTTCTCTAAAAGATTCAACAATCTGTAAACGTTTTAATGCTTCTGTACGTCTTTGTTTAGAAGTTTCATTATTAGCTTGATTTCTTAATTCCATTGATAAAAGATCCAAATCTACTCTATTTAAAAGATCTTCTATACATTCTGCTCCCATTTTAGCAATAAATTTATTGGGATCGGAATCTTCTAATTGTTGATTTCCTTTTGGGAGTTTGTTTAAAACTTGTAAATATTCTTCTTCAGTAAGAAAATCTCCTTTATTAAAAATAGATCCATCCGAACGTAAACCTAATCCTCCTTGAATCACAACATATCGTTCATAATAAATAATCATTTCAAGTTTTTTAGAAGATAAGCCTAATAAATATCCAATTTTATTAGGAGATGATCGAAAACACCAAATATGAACAATAGGAACTACAAGACTTATATGTCCCATACGTTCTCTTCTTACTTTTTTTTCGGTAACTTCAACTCCCACATCGATCACAAATAATCCCTTTATAACGAATTCTTTTATATTTTCCACAAGCACATTCATAATCTTTTACTGGACCAAAAATTCGTTCACAAAAAAGACCATCTCTTTCTGGTTTATGAGTACGGTAATTAATTGTTTCCGGTTTTAATACTTCTCCATGTGATTCTTTCAATATAACTTCTGGAGAAGCTAATCGAATAATTATTTTATTAAATTTATTGTTTCTTTTTCTATTCATTTTTTTTAATGGAATAACAAAAATTCACTCTATTCTTCTAAACGTATATCTAATCCTAATCCTTTTAATTCATAACAAAGAACATTAAAAAGATTCTGGATTATTAGGTTCAGGCATGGTTTCTCCTTTTACTATAGATTCATAAGTTTTAGCTCTTCCAGGAACATCATCTGATTTAACAGTTAAAATTTCACGTAAAATATTAGAAGCACCAAAAGCTTCTAAAGCCCAAACTTCCATTTCACCAAAACGTTGTCCTCCAAATTGAGCTTTACCTCCTAAAGGTTGTTGAGTAATTAAAGAATAAGGACCTATTGAACGTGCATGCATTTTATCATCTACCATATGACCTAATTTCAACATATATATCACTCCTACAGTGGCAGGTTGATCAAACCTTTCTCCTGTTCCTCCATCAAACAAATAGGTAGTACCAAAACGAGGAATTTGAGCTTTGTCTGTATATTTTACTAATTTCTTCTATTGTTGCTCCATCAAATATAGGTGTTGAAAATTTAACATTTAATTTTTTTCCAGCCCAACCCAATACCGTCTCATATATTTGTCCTATATTCATTCTAGAGGGAACGCCTAAAGGATTTAAAACAATATCGACAGGACTTCCATCTTCTAAAAAAGGCATATCTTCTTCTCTCAATATTCTAGCTACTACACCTTTATTTCCATGTCTTCCTGCCATTTTATCTCCTACTTTTAGTTTTCTTTTTTTCGCAATATATACTTTTGCCATTTTGATTATTCCTGAAGGTAATTCATCCCCAACAGTAATAGAGAATTTTTGATGTTTAAAAAGTTCCATTTAAATCACTCACTGCGATTTTATAATTATGTAAAATTTCTGATATTAAATTATTAATTTCAATATTATCAGTCCAATCACTATAATGAATATCTATATAATCATGTATACTACTCAGTATTTTTATTGTAAATTTTGTTCCTTTTTTTATTATTTCCTGTTTTTTTTCATTGAAAACAGAATTGAGACATAACTTTCCATCTAAAATAGATTGCAATTTTTTAATTAATAAGTTTTTTAAATTTGAAAATTTTTTTTCATATTCTTTTTCTAGATGTGTTATCTTTATTTTATCCTGAGCTCTAGATACTTTATCTTTTATACTTCTAGTGAAAAGTTTTGTATCTATAACAACTCCAAATAATGACGGTTCTGCTCTTAGAGAAGCATCCTTTACATTTCCAGCTTTATCTCCAAAAATAGCTCTTAATAATTTTTCTTCTGGAGTAGGATCAGATTCTCCTTTTGGAGTTATTTTTCCAATAAGAATATCTCCAGGTTTAACTTCTGCTCCTACTCTTATTATTCCATTTTCATCTAAATTTTTGGTTGCTTCTTCACTAACATTAGGTATATCATTAGTTAATTCTTCCATTCCTAATTTTGTATCACGAACATCTAAAGAGTATTCATCTATATGTATAGAAGTAAACCAATCTTCACTTACCACTTTTTCTGAAATTAAAACAGCATCTTCGAAGTTATATCCATTACATGGAATAAAAGCGGCTTTTAAATTCCTTCCTAAAGATAATTCGCCATTTTCTGTAGCATAACCTTCACATAAAATTTGTCCCTGAATTACTCTCGTTCCTTTTCTTACAATAGGCTTTAAATTTATACATGTATTTTGATTTGTTTTTCTAAATTTTATCAAATCATATACTTGAACTTGAAAATCAAAATTTACTAAATTTTCTTTATCTGTTTTATCATAACGAATAATAATTTTATTGGCATCAACATATTCCACTAATCCATTTTTTTTTGCATTAATTAATATACGTGAATCTCTTGCGACTTGTTCTTCTAAACCAGTTCCTACAATAGGTGTTTCAGGTTTTAATAAAGGAACGGCTTGGCGCATCATATTAGATCCCATCAAAGCTCTATTTGCATCATCATGTTCTAAAAAAAGGAATTAGAGAAGCAGATATAGAAGCAATTTGATTTGGAGCTACATCTATATAATTTACTTGATTGGGATTAACTATAGGAAAATCTCCATCTTCACGAACTATAATTCTATCATATAAAAAATTTCCATATTCATCAATAGCATTAGCTTGTGCTATAATTTTACCTTCTTCCTCTTCTGCACTTAAATATTTTACTTTAGATTTTAAATCTACTTTTCCATTATATACAATTCTATAAGGAGTTTCAACAAATCCCATATTATTAATTTTCGCAAATACAGATAGAGAAGATATTAAACCTATATTTGGTCCTTCTGGAGTTTCTATAGGACATAATCTTCCATAATGAGAATAATTAACATCTCTTACCTCAAAACCTGCTCTTTCTCTGGATAATCCACCAGGACCTAATGCTGAAAGTCTTCTTTTATGAGTAATTTCAGATAAAGGATTTGTTTTGATCCATAAATTGAGATAACTGGTTTGTTCCAAAAAAAGTATTTATTACGGATGATAAAGTTTTAGCATTAATCAGATCTACTGGCATAAAAACTTCATTATCACGAACATTCATTCTTTCTCTTATGGTTCTAGCCATTCTAGCTAAACCAATACTAAATTGAGTATACAATTGTTCTCCTACTGTTCTTACTCTTCTATTAGATAAATGATCAATATCATCTACTTCTCTTTTAGAATTAAACAAAGCATTTAAATGTTCTACTATTGCAATAATATCTTTTTTAGTTAAAACTAGATAATCAGGATCTATATTTAGACCTAGACGTTTATTTAAAACCGGTCATCAACCTACAGTTCCCTAAACTATATCTAAATCAACTCATCGGAAAAAAAAAGTATTATCTATAACTCCTCTATCAGTTTAACTTCATCTGGAGGTTCAGTATTTCTAAGATTGTCTATAAATATAATTCCTATCTATCTAACAAGCTTCTTTTTCCGAATACTTGGGATTCCTTATGTAAAGTATATAAATAATAAGAATAATCTTTCTTTTCTTTCTTTCCTTCTTTTAGCACTAAAATAGTTTTTATTTCATGATGATTATAAATATCAATATGTTCTTCTTTTTAAAAAACATTTCTATCTATAAGAACTTTCATTTATTTATCTCTACAGACAACATTTCACCTAGTAACTTCGTCAAACAAAACTATTCAATTGCAAAATTTTTTAAAACTCTAGCTGCTAGAGTTATTTATTTAAAATATTTTTTTTCATTATCTTCTATTCTTTTTTCTTCAGCTAAATCAAATATTTCAATCATATCTTTTATATTCTCGTTCATATCCTATGGCAGCGTAATAAGTTATGTCATAGAGGCAATTTTTTCCATTTCTACATCAATATATGCCTACCTAACATTATTAATAGCTGGAGCAAATTCTATCCATGATCCTTATAAAAAAAATGGAATAATTCTAGACAGAATAAGTTTTTTTTCCATTAGCATGATGGGATTGACCGAAAAAAACACCAGGAGAACGATGTAATTGAGATACAATTACTCTTTCCGATCCATTAAAAATAAATGAACCAGATGGAGTCATATAAGGACATGTTCCTAAATAAACATCTTGATACACTGTTTCAAAATCTTCGTGTTCAGGATCAGTACAATACAATTTTAATTTAGCTTTTAAAGGAACACTATAAGTTAAACCTCTTTCTATACATTCTTCTATTGAATATCTAGGAGAATCTATCGAATACCCTTTAAATTCTAAAACAAAAGAATTTCTAGCATCAGAAATTGGAAAATTTTCTGTAAAAGCTTTGAATAACCCCTCATTTTTTTTATCTTCTGGTTTTGCATCTAATTGAAAAAACTCTTTAAATGATTTGATTTGAATACCCAAAAAATCTGGATATTCTACTTGTTTTGCTACTGAAGCAAAAGTGATTCTTTTTTTTTCTATATTCACCAAATTCACCAATTTTAATTTAATGGATTTAAAAAAAATGTAAACTTATTATTTGAGTTCCACTTCAGCACCTATTTCTTCAAATTTATTTTTAAAATCTTCTGCTTCTTTTTTATTTACAGATTCTTTAAGAACACTGGGAATGTTATCTACTAAATCTTTAGATTCTTTAAGACCTTTTCCAGTTATTTCTTTTACTAATTTCACTACAGATAATTTAGAATTTCCAGATGATTTTAAAATTATGTTAAAAATACTTTTTTCCTCTTTTTCAGAAATTTTCTCTTTTTGATCTTGAGATGAAGTATTTTTTATTTGAACTGAAGTAGATGGTTCTATTCCATATTTTTTTTTTAATATAGTAGCTAATTCATTAACTTGTTTTACGGTTAGATTTACTAATTGTTCTGCTAACTTTTCTATCATTTTATTAATTTTTATATTATTAAATATTGTAAGTATAGAATACTTACTTTTTCATTTTTTCACTTTTTTTTAGAAGATAAAACTTCTAAAAGTCCACATATCTGATATTTTGTTGAATTTAAAAAAGATGAAACTATATTCTTTACTGATAATTGAAGTATATTTAAAATTTCAATGATCATATCTTCTTTTGATTTAAGATGTAACAATAAATCCAAATCTTTGTTTCCTCCAAAATAAAAAGATTCTTGAGCATAAACTCCTTTTAAATAAGGTTTTTCAATTTTTTCCTTAATATGAAAATCCTTGATAATTTTTGAAGTTATATTTGCAATGTTGAAATTTGAAAATAATATAGTTGTATTTCCATTTAAAATAGAAAAAAAAGAATCAAATTTTTTATTATAAATTTCATGTATAGCTTTTTTCAATAAAGTATTTTTTGCCATTTTCATTTTAATACCATGTTCATGGAAATTTTTTCTAAGAATAGATATTTTATGAGAATCTAAATTGGATATATCAACTAAATATATCATTTCATTATTTTCTAATATAGAAACTAATTTTAATACTTCTTTTTTTTTATTTTTTTTATTCATTTATTCACAATATTTCTTAAATCCAATGGAATACCAATACTCATAGTGCTAGATAAATAAATACTTTTTATATAAAAACCTTTAGATGTAGAAGGTTTATGCCGAATAATTACTTTCATAAATTCTTCGATATTTTCCAATAAATATTGATATGAAAACGAAATTTTTCCTACCGAAGCATGAATAATTCCATAACGATCTGCCTTAAAAGAAATCTTTCCAGATTTAATTTCTTTAATAGATTTTTCTGGATTGGCAGAAACGGTCTCCATTTTTGGATTGGGCATTAATCCTTTAGGACCCAGAATTTTTCCTATAGGACCCAATTGATTCATAACAGAAGGAGTAGCAACAATAACATCAACATGAGTCCATCCATGTTTAATTTTTTCAATATAATTTAATCCAACATAATCTGCTCCTGCTTTTTTTGATTCTAACTCTTTTTCTTTAGGAACCAAAGCTAAAATACTAATATTTTTACCCGTACCATGAGGTAATAAAACTGTCCCTCTTACCATTTGATTAGGAATACGAACATCTACATTAAGATGTACAGAAATATCAACAGATGCATCAAATTTTACAAAATCAATTTCTTGAACAAGAAATATTGCTTCTTTTAGAGAATACTTTCTACTAGAAACTTTTTCTAGAATTTTCTTTTTATTTTTGGTTAATCTTTTTGACATACTATGATAAAATGAATGAAATTTTATAATCTAACTATCAATTTCTATTCCCATAGATCTAGCTGTACCGGAAATCATAGATATAGCGGATTCAATCGAAAAACAATTAAAATCTTCCATTTTATTCTTTGCAATTATTTTAATTTTGTTTAAACTAATTTTTCCTATTTTAAAACGATTAGATTCTTTAGATCCTTTTTCTTTTTTTACTACAGCTAATAACTGAATAGAAACTGGAGGTTTTTTAATAACAAAAGAAAATGATTTGTCTTCATATACAGTTATTATAACTGGACATATTTCTCCCATTTTATTTTGAGTAAGAGAATTATATTGTTTACAAAATTCCATAATATTAACTCCAGAACTTCCCAAAATAGGACCAATAGGAGGGGCTGGACTTGCTTTTCCTCCATTGATTTTCTGTATTCTAATTCTTTTCATTACTTTTTTTTTCATGATTCCATTAAATTTTTTCTATTTGTGTAAAGTTCAATTCTAATGGAGTTTTTCTTCCAAAAATTAAAACAGCTAATTCTAATTTTTTTTTTTCTTCATTTATTTTTTCAATTGTTCCATTAAAACCTGTAAAAGGCCCATCTATCACTTTAATAGTTTCTCCTACTACAAAAGGAATACGAATATTTTCATAACTTTCAGATAATTGATCTATTTTTCCTAACATTTTATTAACTTCTTCATTCCTCATAGGAATAGGAACTGCTGAAGAACCTTTCCCTTCACTTAAAAAATTTATAACACCCGGAACATTTTTTATTGCATGAGCCGCTTCTCCTTCTAAATTTGCTTCTACCATAACATATCCAGGATAATGAACTTTCTCTCTATGAATTTTTTTTCCTTTTCTCATTTGTATAACTTTTTCAATAGGGACTAACACTTTTCCTATATGTTCCTGAAATCCATTATCTCTAACTTCATTTTCAATATATGATTTCACCTTGTTTTCTTGTCCACTCATGGTTTTTATTACATACCATTTCCTTTCCAAATCACTCATTAATATATAATTTTTATAAAGAAAATAATTTTTTAATCAAAAAAATAAAAAAACCATCTACTCCATATAAAAATATGGATAGAAATATGGAAAAAAAAGATACAATCATTGTTGTTTTTTGTAAATTTTCCCATTTAGGCCATGTAATACAATGAAAAAATTCATTATAAATTTCTAAAAAAAAATTATTTTTTTTCATGTATATATTTAGTCAATGCACGGACGGTAAGAATCGAACTTACGACCTTCGGTTTTGGAGACCGATGCTCTACCAACTAAGCTACATCCGTAGATATATTTTTATTTATTCATTAAATTAATCCATTATATGAATAACTTGTCCCGCTCCTACCGTTTTTCCGCCTTCACGAATAGCAAAACGTAAATTTTCACTTAAGGCTATGGGATGATGCAATTCTACCTCCATAGAAACGTTATCTCCAGGCATAACCATTTCTACGCCATTTGGAAGATGAATTTCTCCTGTTACATCTGTCGTTCTTAAATAAAATTGAGGACGATACTTATTATGAAAAGGAGTATGTCTTCCACCTTCTTCTTTTGTAAGAATATAAACTTCTGCTTTAAATTTTTTGTGAGGGTTTATAGATCCCGGAGTTCCAACTACCATTCCTCTTTTTATATCTTTTTTTTCTATTCCGCGTAATAATAACCCCACATTATCTCCTGCTTGACCTCTGTCTAATATTTTTCTAAACATCTCAACTCCTGTTACTGTGGACGATAATTTATTTTCTCCCATTCCAATTATATCAACTAAATCTCCTGTATTAATAATTCCACTTTCAATACGACCTGTTGCTACTGTTCCTCTTCCTGTTATAGTAAAAACATCTTCTACAGGCATCAAAAATGGTTTATCCATTTCACGAATAGGTTCAGGAATATAATCATCTAATACTTTCATTAAATCTTTTATTTTTTCTATCCATTTTTTTTCTCCATTTAAAGCTCCTAAAGCAGACCCTTGTATTATAGGAATATTTTCTCCATCATACTCATATTTAGAAAGTAATTCTCGAATTTCCATTTCTACTAATTCTAGTAATTCTGGATCATCTACTTGATCTACTTTATTCATAAATACAATAATTTTTGGAACACCTACTTGACGAGATAATAATATATGTTCTCTGGTTTGGGGCATAGGTCCGTCTGTAGCTGCTACAACTAGAATTGCCCCATCCATTTGAGCTGCTCCTGTAATCATATTTTTTACATAATCTGCATGTCCCGGACAATCAACATGTGCATAATGTCTATTTTCTGTTTCATATTCTACATGAGATGTATTAATAGTAATTCCTCTAGCCTTTTCTTCAGGAGCATTATCTATTGCATCAAAACTTTTTTCTTCTGCTAAACCAATCTCTGATAAAACTTTTGTAATTGCAGCAGTCAAAGTTGTTTTACCATGGTCTACATGACCTGTGGTACCTATATTTACGTGTGGTTTGTCTCGTTTAAATTTTTCTTTTGCCATGATAAAATTATTAAAATATTGAGTTTTAAAAAGCCAACGGCGGGATTTGAACCCGTGACCTCTTCCTTACCAAGGAAGTGCTCTACCACTGAGCTACATTGGCCATATCATTAATTATTCTCATATAATAGAGCGGAAGACGGGATTCGAACCCGCGACATTCAACTTGGAAGGCTGATGCTCTACCAACTGAGCTACTTCCGCTATGTGATGGGGAGAGCAGGATTCGAACCTGCGAAGGCAAAGCCAACAGATTTACAGTCTGTCCTCGTTAAC
Organism: Diploptera punctata; assembly: GCA_030220185.1. Lineage (NCBI taxonomy): Eukaryota > Metazoa > Arthropoda > Insecta > Blattodea > Blaberidae > Diploptera > Diploptera punctata. Next base: position 513,090 of record JASPKZ010007497.1, read on the forward strand.
CATACTTGAGTATCTCCCCAAAAAAAAAAGCCGATGGAGGGATTCGAACCCACGACCCCGAGATTACAAATCACGTGCTCTGACCAACTGAGCTACACCGGCTATTCAAATTTTATTCGTAATAATGAAAATCAGGACGATACAAATCTATGGAGATTTTTATAAATCTCAAAAAAATAATAAATGTTATAATATTTTTACATTTCTAATTTTAGATTTAAATATGATCAATAAAAACATCCCAATAGATATCATAACATCTGATAAATTAAAAATAGGTTTAAAAAATTGAAAATTATAACCTCCAAAAAATGGAATCCAGTAAGGAATATAGGTATCTATTATAGGAAAATAAAACATATCTACAACACATCCTTCCATAATAGAAGCATATCCCCTATTTTTTTCAAAAAAATCATAATTTATTTTAGATATTCCAATATAAGGAATCCATTTTTTATATTCTTGATTATAAATTGTTCCTGTATTAAATAATAATCCATATAATGCACTATCTAAAAAATTTCCTATAGCTCCAGATAAAATTAAACTTATAGGAATAGTAAAATATTTAGAAGAATCCTTTTTTATATTTCTATAAAGAAAAATAGAAATAAAAAAAACTAAAAAAAATCGTAATATGCTCAATATTATTTTTCCATGATATCCTTCATTAAAACTAATACCATAAGCCATTCCCGGATTTTCAACAAAAAGAATACGAAAAAAAGAAAATATAAAAACACCATCTCCTAATTTAAAATGAGTTTTAATATAAATTTTTAAAACTTGATCTATTAATAAAATAGAAAAAATAATTACAAAAAATTTTTTCAAAAAAATAAAATTTATTTATTTATTTTTTCTAGATGTCTTTTTCCTTCAATACTTAAAGTAGTGTGAGGGACTGCCATAAGACGTTCTTTTGGTATTAATTTGTTAGTAATACGACATATTCCATAATCTTTATTATCTACTCTAATTAATGCCGCATTTAAACTTTTTATAAATTTTTGTAAATGTTCCACAATTTGAGCATTTTGTTCTTTGCTTAAAGTTTCTGATCCTTCTTCAAAAGCTTTAAAAGTAGGATAAGTATCGTCTGTTCCATTATTTTGATCATTATAAAAAGATTTTTTAAAAATTGATAAATCCTTTTTTGCTTTTTTCAATTTTTCAAGTATAAGTTTACGAAATTCTTTTCTTTCTTCCATAGAATATCTTTGTTTCCCTTGTCCTTTCATTTTTTTATATTTTCCACTTTTAAAATCCGCATATATAATATGAATTTTTCTTCGAAATAGATCTCTTCTTCTTCTTCATGTTCTGTTTTTTTTCTTGTAAAAAAATATCTACAGAAAGCGTTTCTTTACAAATAAAATCCTTATTTCTTTGTAAAATAATTTGTGTTTTATTTTGAGATAAATAATCTCCTTTTACACTGATATATACAAATATTTTTTCAATAACATTATATTTACGATCTTTTCTTAATTTTTGTATATGTCTAATTAATTCTCGAACAAAACCTTCTTCCCAAAGAAGATCTGTAATTCGTAAGTCTAATGCTATTGTAAATTTAGAATCAAATAAAACAGACCAACCTTTAATATATTCAGTAGTAATTTTAACATCTTCTAAAGAGAGTACTATTTTTTTTTCTCCCATAAAAAAAACGTATTTTTTATTTTTTTCTATTTCTCTAATTTTATTTTGATTAAATTTTTTTATAATTTCGGAAATTTTTTGAGTTTCATTTCCATATTTAGGCCCCAAAAATTGATAATTAGGTTTAATATGTTTAGTGTATTCAAGACTTTTATAAGAAGACGGAAATTCTATTTCTTTGACATTAGCTTCTTGAAATAAAATATCAGATGATTGTTTTAATTGAAAACGTATTTTTTTATCAGAAATAAGAATAAGCAATTTCTGCAAAGGTTGACGAATTTTAATTTTATTTTTTTTTCTTATCGAAAAAACCATTGCCACTATTTTCTGAATCAAAAGCATTTTATTCTCTAATTTTTTATTAATTAAATTAGAATCATAATTAGGAAAACTTGTAAAATGAATGCTTTTAAAATTGTCTTTTTTAGTTACAGAATTTAAATCCACATATAATTTTTCAGAAAAAAATGGAGCAATAGGAGAAATTAATTTAGCAACAACAGTTAAACATTTATAAAGAATTTGATATGCAGAAATTTTGTTTTTTGTATATTTTTCTTTCCAAAATCTTCTTCTACATAATCTAACATACCAATTACTTAATTTATCTAAAACAAAAGATGAAATCAAACGTGATACTTTAGTTGGATTGTAGTTAGCATAATAATTATCTGTTTTTTGAATAAGAGTATTTAATTCAGAAAGAATCCAAAAATCTAATTCAATGTACTCATTGAAGTTTTCTTTTTCTTTGTAAGAAAAACCATCAATATTTGCATATAAAACAAAAAAAGAATAGATATTGTACAATGTTCCAAAAAATTTGTTTATAATGGTATGAATTTCATTTATATTAAATTTTAAGTTTTCCCAAGGTTCGGAATTGAATATAATATACCAACGTATAGCATCAGGACCATAATTATCTATTAAATCAAAAGGATTTATAGTATTTCCTTTACTTTTTGACATTTTACGACCATTTTGATCCAAAACCAATCCTGTTGATACTACATTTTTATATGCTATAGAATCAAATAATAAACTGCTAATAGCATGTAAAGTAAAAAACCATCCTCTTATTTGATCTATTCCTTCCGAAATAAAATCAGCAGGAAATAATAAATTTTTATCTATATATTCTTTATTTTCAAATGGATAATGAAATTGAGCATATGGCATTGCTCCAGAATCAAACCATACATCAATTAAATCGGATTCTCTTTTCATAGGTTGTCCTTTAGAAGAAACCAATATGATTTTATCTAAAATATGTTTATGCAAATCTATTTTATTATAATTATCATCACTCATATCATCTAATAGAAAATCTTCAAATATGTTATATGACATAAAACCATATTTAATAGATTTTTGAATTTCAAAAAATAACTCTTTAATTGATCCTACCACGATTTCTTCATCTCCTTTTTCCGTTCTCCAAATAGGAATAGGTGTTCCCCAATATCTAGAACGTGAAAGATTCCAATCTTTTGTATTTCTTAACCAAGAATCAAAACGTTTTTTACCTGTAAAATCAGGATACCATTGAATTTTTTTATTCAAACTAATCATTTTATCTTTTATTTCTGTAGTTTTTACAAACCATGAATTTAATAGATAGTAAAGTATTGGTTTTTCTGTTCTCCAACAATGCGGATAAAAGTGAATATGTTTTTCCGTTCTAAATATTTTTTTTTCTTTTTCTAAAAAAAGAATTATTTCTTGATCTACTGAAAAAACTTTTTTTTGATTTGTATAAAATTCATTTTTAACATATTTTTCAGAAAATCCATGAGGAAAATTTTTTATAAATTTTCCTTGAAAATCAACTAAAGGAACGGGTATATTTTCTTCATTTAAAACTAACATAAGAGGAATATTGTATTTTTTAGATGCTGAAAAATCATCCATTCCAAATGTAGGAGAAATATGAACAATTCCTGATCCTTCATTAACATTCACAAAATTTCCTGTTATAATTTGAAATGCGTTTTCTTCGTTACGATAAGGTTTAAACCAAGGCAATAATTGCTCATATTTGCTGTGTATAATTTCTTTTCCTTTAAATTTTTTTATTATTAAATAAGGTATTTTTTTGTTTTTTTTTATATTTTTTACATCATAATCTAACAAAATATTATTTGAAACAGAATAAAATTGACTCGGTAATAATATTTTATGAATTAATTTTTCAGAAAAAACAATATTTTCTTTTAAAAAAGTATATGTATTATAAGTTTGTACTAAAACATAATCTATATCATAACCGAAAGCTAACGCTGTATTAGAAGGAAGAGTCCAAGGAGAAGTAGTCCATGATATAAAATATATATCCCCTGATATATTTTTAAATTTATCGGGTAAAGTATTTTTAATTGCTTTAAATTTTAAAAATGGAGATAATTGTTCTACTTTTTTATAAGTTCCCGGCATATTCAATTCATGATAACTTAATCCTGTTCCTGCAGCAGGAGAATAAGGTTGAATGGTAAAGCCTTTATAAATAAGATTTTTATTATATAATTTTTTAATCAACCACCATATACTTTCTATATATTTTGCATTATAGGTAATAAACGAATTATCTAAATCGACGAAAAAACCTATTTTATCTGTAAATAATTTCCATTTATTTAATGATGCATTAACAAAGTTTTTACAAAAATTATTATATTCTTTTACACTAATTTTTTTTCCTATATCATTTTTAGTAATTCCTATATTTTTTTCTACATTTAACTCTACTGGAAGTCCATGAGCATCCCAACCGGCTTTTCTAAAAACTTTTTTACCTTTCATCATATGATATCTACATAAAATATCCTTTATGGTTCTACTTAAAATATGATGAACCCCAGGATTTCCATTTAAAGATGGAGGCCCTTCATATAAAATATATGAAGGAATATTTTTTTTATTATGAAAATTAGAATTATTTTGAAAAATCTTATGTTTTTTCCAGTACTGAGATATTTCTATGGTTATCTGACTAAGATTCAATTTTTTATATTCTTTGAATATTCTTGACATAAGGCTATAATCTATAATAATAAATTAAATTAATAATCTTCTATTTTAATTTGATATGAATAAAAACAAAACTTTTTCTTACAAAAAAGAAGAAACTCCATTAATTAAACAATATAATAATATAAAAACTAAATATCCAGATACTATTCTATTATTTCAAGTTGGAGATTTTTATGAAACTTTTGGAGAAGATGCCATTAAATGTTCTCAAACATTAAATATTGTTCTAACTAAACGATCTCATATACATTTAGCAGGTTTTCCTTACCATTCTTTGAGTACTTATTTACCAAAATTAATACGTTCAGGATTTCGTGTTGCTATTTGTGATCAATTAGAAGAACCCAAAAAAGGAAAAAATATAGTTAAAAGAGGAGTAATAGAACTTGTAACTCCAGGAATAGCTATAGATGAAAATATTATATATCCTAAATCAAATAATTTTTTAGCTTCCATTCATATAGGAAAAAATAAAAATTTAGGTTTAAGTTTTTTAGATATTTCCACTGGAGAATTTTTTGTAACAGAAGATACGAAAAATAATATTTTACAATACTTGAAACACTTTCATCCTAGTGAAATTATTTTTCAAAAAAAGGAAAAAAAATTTTTTGATCAACTTCTAAAAGGAAAATATTATACATTTTTAATGGAAGACTATATGTTTGATTATTCATTTGCATATGAAAAACTAACATCACATTTTCAAATTAATTCTTTAAAAGGATTTGGAATAAATGATTTAAAATTAGGAATTATTTCTTGTGGAGTCATTTTATCCTATTTACATAATACTTTACACTTCAATATAAAACACATTTTTAATATAAAAAGAATAAAAAAGGAAGAACATATGTGGATTGATGATTTTACTTTTCGTAATTTAGAAATATTTTCTCCTTTAAATAAAGAAGGAATTTCTTTAATAAATGTATTGGATCATACTATTACTCCTATGGGAGGAAGATTATTAAAAAATTGGATTCTTTTTCCTTTAAAAAATTTATTTCATATAAAAAAACGTCATCAAATAGTACAAGAATTATGCAACAATAATATGATACGTCTTTTTATAAAAACGAAACTTAAAAATGTTTATGATATAGAAAGAATTACTTCTAAAATAGCCATTGGAAAAATTTCCCCACGTGAAATGTATGCATTGTATAAATCTTTGATTTCCATAATAGAAATACAAAAAGAATTCTTATCTCAAAAATCTAAAATTTTTATAAGTATTGGAAATTCTTTTCAAAACTGTAATTTTATATGTGAAAAAATTGCTAATACTATACAAAAAGATCCCCCACATCAAATTGAAAAAGGAAAAGGAAATGTTATAATTAAAGGATTTTCTAAAGAATTAGATGAAATTCGTGTAATGTACTTTTCTCAAAAAGAATATTTAGAAAAACTCTGTTCAATAGAACGATTAAAAACAGGAATTAATAATTTAAAAATTGGATATAACAATCTTTTTGGATATTTTTTTGAAGTTAAAATTTCTAAAAAAGAAAAAGTACCATCTCATTGGATACAAAAACAAACACTTACAAATTCTATTCGATATTTTACTGAAAAATTAAAAAATTATGAATCTAAAATTTTTAATGCAGAACAAAAAATATTTTATTTGGAAAAAAAAATATTTAATAATTTAATCAATCAAATATTAGAAAAAATAAACTTCTTACAAAAAAATTCGAAAATAATTGCAAAATTAGATGTCCTCTATTCTTTTGCTAGTTTAGCATTAGAAAATAATTATGTAAAACCTCAAGTAAATAATTCCTTAAAAATATCTATCATAAAAGGCAGACATCCAGTTATTGAAAGACAATTTATAGATAAAACCTCTTACATCCCTAATGATATTATTTTAAATAAATCGAATCAACAAATATTGATCATAACAGGACCTAATATGTCAGGAAAATCTGCCGTTTTACGTCAAACTGCTATCATTATATTAATGTCTCATATTGGAAGTTTTGTTCCTGCTAAATATGCAGAAATAGGATTAATAGATAAAATATTCAGTAGAGTTGGAGCTTCCGATAATATTTCTTTAGGAGAATCTACTTTCATGGTAGAAATGAATGAAACAGCAAGTATATTAAATAATCTTTCCAAAAGAAGCTTTATCATTTTAGATGAAATAGGAAGAGGAACAAGTACTTATGATGGAATTTCAATTGCAAAATCTATTATAGAATTCTTACATAAAAAAAATATACGTCCTCTAACCTTGTTTGCTACACATTATCATGAATTGAATGAAATGAGTTTTTTTTTAAAAAGAATAAAAAACTATCATATTTCCGTAAAAAAAATCAATGATAACATTATTTTTATGAGGAAATTAATAGCTGGAGGAAGTGAACACAGTTTTGGAATTTATGTAGCTAAAATATCAGGTATGCCCATAGAAATCATAAAAAGAGCAAAAAAAATATTAAATACATTAAAACCAAAAAAAAATAAAACGGAAATTAATAAAAGAAAAGTTTTGCATTCATTACAAAAAATAATTTTTTATTTAAAAACAATTAAAAATGTTGATTCTTTATCATTAAAATATGCAATTATAAAAATTCATGAAATTAAAAATTTATTAGATTATTAAAATTTGCTATATATATAAAGTGTATTTAAATTAGTATGAGTATGTATGCGAGAATAGCTCAGTTGGTAGAGCACGACCTTGCCAAGGTCGGGGCCGCGGGTTCAAATCCCGTTTCTCGCTTCCTAAATAACCCGGATGGTGGAATAGGTAGACACACAGGACTTAAAATCCTGTGATCATTGTGATCGTACGGGTTCAAATCCCGTTCCGGGTATTTTTGGAAACTTATTTTATGTTTTATAATTAAAATAGTTAGGAGATTCTTTTGTAATATTTACACTGTGAGGATGATTTTCTTTTAATCCTGAATTGGTAATTCTTACAAATCTTCCTTTCTTCATAAGTTCCACAATAGTGGAAACTCCACAATATCCCATTCCAGAACGTAATCCTCCACAAATTTGATAAATAACATCTCTCATTTTTCCTTTATAAGGAACTATAGCTTCTATTCCTTCCGGAACAGATTTTTCGGTAAATTGAAAATACCGATCTCTACTTCCTCTTTTCATAGCTATTAATGACCCCATTCCTACATAAGTTTTAAATTTTCTTCCTTGAAAAATAACTTCTTCTCCTGGAGCCTCATCTGTTCCAGCAAATAAACTTCCAATCATTACAGAACTTGCTCCGGCAGCAATAGCTTTTACTACATCTCCTGAATATCTAATTCCTCCATCAGAAATTACGTTAACATTTCTTTTTTTAGCATATTCATATACATCATTAATAGCTGTTATTTGTGGCATACCTACTCCAGCTATAACTCGCGTTGTACAGATAGATCCAGATCCGATTCCTACTTTTAAAATAGTCGAACCGGCATTTATCAAATCTTTGGCGCCTTCCATAGTAACTACATTTCCTGTTAATAGTGTGATTTTTGTAAAAGAATTTCTGATAGATTTTATTGTTTCCAAAATTTTATAAGAATGACCATGTGCCGAATCTATAGCTATAATATCTACTCCTACTTTAACTAAAGCTTCTACTCTTTCTAAAGTTCTTTTATCTATGCCAACAGCAGCACCTACACGTAAACGTCCTCTAGAATCTTTACAAGCATTAGGATATTCAATCAAATTATCAATATCACGAATCGTAATCAATCCCACTAATTTATTACAATCATCCACGATTGGCAATTTTTCTATTCTTTCTTCCAACAAAATATTTTTAGCTTTTTCTAGAGTTATATTTTGTTTAGATGTAATTAATTTTTCTTTTGTCATCACTTCTTCAACTAAAGAATCTAAATCTGTACGGTATTTTATATCTCTTTTAGTAATAATTCCTACTAATGAATGATTATCTTCTATAACAGGTAACCCAGAAATTTTAAATTTTTCCATAAGATATTTAGCATATTTTAATGTGGAATTTCTAGAAAGAGTAATAGGATCATCTATCATTCCGCTTTCACTCCTTTTAACTCGATAAACCTCTTCTGATTGATTTTCTATATTCATATTTTTATGAATAATTCCTATTCCTCCTTCTCTAGCTATAGATATAGCTAAAGATGACTCTGTAACTGTATCCATAGCACGCACTTAATATAAGAAATGTATCATGTTTTTATGTATATCATGTGTAAGAGAACAGTTTTTAAGATGAATTACTTTCTGATGGAAGAATTGATGACTAAGAAGGAATAAGTAAAATACATCAACAAACGTAAGAGCTATTCTTTTACATTAAAATCTTTTTATTTAAAGACATAATATTTTACTTTTTTTTATTAAAATTTGTATAAAAAAAGACATAATATAATTCCTATTTTCAAACTAAAGAAAAAAAAATCTAATTTTGTTCTCTATTTTAAAAAAAATACAAATAATGATATATTTTCCAAATTTTTATATAAATTTGCCCAGAATATGTAATAACTGAAATACTATCGATTATGATGAAAAAATTAAGAATTACGGTCACTACAATTTTGTTAGCAATATTTTTATTTACAATTAGTTGCAACAACAAAAATAAAAATGAAAATAACTCTACTACAACAGAAGAGGAAAAAACAGCTAATAACAATGAGAATCAGACCGATTCAAACAATAGTACCCCTCCTACAACTCCTAGTGAGGACTCCTCAAAAAACAATAATAATAATGAGGAAAATAATAACAATACAACTGAAAAAGAAAAAGGAACAACTGAAGAAAACGATAAAAATAATAAATAAATAAGAGTATAGAGTCTAAGTAAAAGCGAAAAAAGCGGTGCACTATTTCACTTTATTTTTTTTTCGCTTTTCAACTTTTTACTCTAGCTTTTTTTCCTTTTAAAGCTCTAAAATAATAAATTTTAGATCTCCTAACTTTTCCTTTTTTGTTTATTTCTATCTTTTGTATGTTAGGTTGATTGAAAATAAATATACGTTCTATTCCAATTCCTGTACTGATTTTACGAATTGTAAATGTTTTAGTTAATCCTTTTCCTTGTTTTTTTATAACAACTCCTTTAAAAGATTGAATTCTTTTTTTTTTCTCCTTCTTTAATTTCAAAAAAAACAGTCACTGTATCTCCTGAATGAAATAATGGAAAATCATTTCTAGAAGAACATTTATCTTCTATATATTTTATATAATTCATCATAATTCTTTTATTTCATATATAATTTTCTTAGCTAAAAAATTAGCTCTTTCCTTTGAAGTACTTTCTGTATGTATTCTAATGATATTTTCAGTATTTGATTTTCTGATATGGATCCATTCATTAGATTTTAAATAGATTTTAATTCCATCCTTGAAATCCATTTTTTCTCCTTTATATTTTTTCTTTATTATTTTTAATAAAATTTTAATTTTGTCATTATTATGAGAAAAAAATCGAATTTTTTTTTTCGACATAAAATAATTGGAATATCTTTTTTTTAATTTAGATAACGGTATATTAGCAAGTTTAGCTATTTGAGTTAAAAACAATGCAATTCCAATCAATGCATCTCTTCCATAACGCAAATTAGGATAAATAACTCCTCCATTTCCTTCACCCCCCAATAACAGCATGAACCTCTTTCATTTTTTTTACGACGTGTACTTCTCCAACAGGAGAAGAATAATATGGTACTTTTTTTTTGATAGATAGATCTTTTAATGCATGAGAAGAAGACAAAGTTGATACAATAGGCCCTAATTTATTTTCTAATATATAATCAGCTATAGACACTAAGGTATATTCTTCTCCAAAAAAATCTCCGTTTTCGCAAATAAACACTACACGATCTACATCGGGATCTACAGATATTCCCAAATTGGCCTTAAAATCCGGTACTTTTTTACATATTTCTTTTAAATTTTTTTCAATAGGCTCAGGATTATGAGCAAAATCTCCATGAGGATCACAATACATTTTAATAACATGAACTCCCAAATATTTTAACAAAATAGGGACCGCTATTCCTCCTGTAGAATTAATTCCATCTACCACAACTTTTAATTTCGCCTTCTGGATAAGATCTTTATCTATAATAGGTAATGAAATAATTTTTTCTATATGTTTTTGAATATAATTTTTTTTATAAATAAGATTCCCTAATTTTTTGTATGAAGAAAAATTAAAATATTTTTTTTCTGTTATATAGAACAATTTTTGAAAATCTTCTTCAGATAAGAATTCTCCATAAGAATTGAACATTTTTAATCCATTCCAATTTTTAGGATTGTGACTTGCCGTCAACATAACTCCTCCATCCGCTCTTTCGTTGATTACAGCAATTCCAACAGTAGGAGTAGTAGACAAACCTATGTTGATTACATCTACACCAAGACTTTGAAAAGTAATTATTAAAAATTGTTGAAACAAAACAGAAGAAATTCTTCCATCTCTACCTAATATTATAACAAATTTTTTCTTATTATTATGTTTTTTTTTCATCCAGGAAACATATCCTGCGGAAAATTGAATGATATCTATGGGAGAAAATCCTTTTCCTACCTTTCCTCCCAATGTTCCTCTTATTCCAGATGAAGATTTTACAAGTGTCAAAAACTTATTGAATTTTTTTACAAAAATACGAAATTAAATTTTTTGGATTATTCAAATTCTATAACTTTTATAGGAGAAATTTTTTTAATAAAAAATAATGCAGGAAAAAGTATTGTTATAAAACAAATAAAAATAAGAGATAAATTGATAATGATAATATGTTGTATATTAATATAAATAGGAACAAAATCAATAAAATATTGTATTTTATTCAAAAATATTAAATGAAATTTTTTTAGTAATACTAATAAAGTAATTCCAATACTATTTCCTATAATTAATGAAGGTATTAATATTTGTATGATATACAATAAAAATATTTTAAGTATAACTTGGTTTTTCGCTCCTAAAGTTTTTAAAATACCTATAGTTTTAATTCTTTCTAAAAGAAGCATCAGAATAAATACAATCATGTTGATGGTTACGGATGCAAAAATAATCAAGCTAATGACAATAATATTTATGTCAAAAATATTTATCCATTTTACAAAATCATGATTATTAATATTAAAGAAAAGTTCTTTGGATTCTTTATTAAAAATTCTTTTTTTGATATTATCATAGGATACAAAAATTTCAAATTTTTCTACTAAATTTTTTTCATATCCATAAATTTTTTGAATAGATTTTATATTTCCAATAATATATACATCATCAAATTCTGGTATTCCAGTTTCATATAAACCAGAAATTATAAATTTTTTAGAAATGATAATAGGATTTTTTTTTTATCAAAAGAAATAAAATCAATTCTGATGTTGGAACCAACATTTAATCCTAATGATAAGGATACTTTTTTAGATAACAAAACATTTTTATGAGATAGAAGTTTTTTTCGAAAAAAATTTTCAGTAATTAAAAAATACTTAAAAAAAATAGGATTATAATCTTCATATAAACCTTTAAATATATATCTATCTATTTTTCTACTTGTAGAAACAATTACGTCACTTTCTATAATTCCATGAATTTGTTGAATTAAATTTTTTTTACTAAATTTTCTGAGTAACAAATTTTTTTCCGTTACAGAAAAATAACGATTATTTGTTGTTAGAGTATTTTTTTGTATTATAATTTGTCCTCTTATATTTAATAGTTTTTCTTTTATAATTTCTTTAAATCCAAACCCTATAGAAAAAGTTAAAAACGTAATAATTAAAGCAATAATTATTGTTATTTGTGTTATTATGACTATAATACGAAGAGTTTTATTTTTTCTACAATCCTCCCAAATCGTTTTTTTGTAAAAAAACCATTCAAAATTCAATTTTACTTTTTTATTTTAAATATCTTCATCTAAATAATTTCCGTTATTGAAATTGATTTCATTATTATATTCTGAATTTTCGAAATCATTATAAGGAGAAGACATAAAAAAATTTTTTTTATAATCTTCTTCACAAGATAAAGAAATAGTTTTTTTTTCTTCTAAATTTGCAAATTTAGCCTGATCACTTATAAATTTTATACGAAATTTATCTAGTCCCCCATTTCTATGCTTAGCTATTATAATTTCTGCTTGTCCTATACAAGAATCATTATTTTCATCCGAATCCCAAATTTTAAATCCATAATATTCAGGTCTATAAATAAATAAAACTATATCTGCATCTTGTTCAATAGCTCCTGATTCCCGTAAATCAGATAATATAGGTCGTTTGCTTCCTCCTCTTGTTTCTACTGCTCTAGATAGTTGAGATAAAGCTATAATTGGAATATCTAATTCTTTAGCTATAGATTTTAAACTTCTAGAAATAACTGATATCTCTTGCTCTCTATTTTGTAATTTATAATTATGATCATTAATCCCCATTAATTGCATATAATCTATAAATATCAATTTAATTCCATGTTGAGATATTAAACGCCGACATTTTGCACGTAAACTAAATATAGATAAAGAAGGAGTATCATCTATCAATAAGGGGACATTCTTCAAATTTTTTGTTTTATGTAATAAATGTTTCCAGTCTAATTGAGATAAATTAGCTTTTCTAATTTTTTCTGAAGAAATTCCAGTTTCTGATGAGATTAATTTTGTAATTAACTGAATTGAAGACATTTCTAATGAAAAAATTGTAATTGGAATTTTTTGATCTACAACTATGTTTTTTACCATAGATAACATAAAAGTTGTTTTTCCCATTCCAGGTCTAGAAGCCAATATAATTAAATCAGAATTTTGCCATCCAGAAGTAATATGATCCAACTGATGAAATCCAGAAGAAATTCCACTTAATCCTTCTTTTTCTGTTTTTTTAATTTTATCGATAGCTTTTTGTATTATAGATTGAGTTGTTTCATATTTTTTTTCTATTAAATATTTTTGATGAATTTCAAATAATTTTGATTCTGCATAATCTAAAAGATCAAAAACATCTGTATTTTCCTCATAACATTCTTGAATAACATTAGAAAATATACTAATTAGTTTTCTTAAAATAAATTTTTGTATTACGATACGACTATGATATTCTATATGTGCAGAAGAAATAACTTTTTGTGTTAACTCAATCAAATATAATTCTCCTCCTATTGATTCCAGTTTTCCTATTCTTTTGAGTTCATTTAAAACAGTGTATATATCTATAGGATTAGAATCGTGATATAATTTTTGTATTGCAAAAAATATTTCTTGATGTTCTTTTTTATAAAAAAATTCGGGAAAAAGTATATCAATAACTTCATCTAACCCTTTTTTATCAATCATAATTCCCCCTATTATAGCTTCTTCTAAATCTAATGCTTGAGGAGGAATTTTTCCTTTTTTTTTCATGGAATCAAAACAAAATTTTTTTGTTTTTTCCTGTATAATATTACTCATAAAATCATTTTAATAAACGTGATATGATGAAGTAAACAGAAAATCTGTTAATTAGAATAGAGTTGCTAAAAATTTATTCATCAAAAAAACCAATAGAAATATACTTATTTTTTCTCTCTTCAATAAGAGATTCGATATTAATTTCAGATAATTGTTTATAATGTTTAATAATTTGTTTTTTTAAATTTTGTAAGCTTTTTCAGGAAAAAAATGAGCTCCTCCTAAAGGTTCTTTAATTACATCATCTACAAGATTTAATTTATACATATTTTCTGCTGTTAATTTCAATGATTCTGCTGATTTTTCTTTATTTTCACGATTTCCCCAAAGGATTGTAGAACAACTTTCAGGAGAAATAACAGAAAACCAGGAATTTTCCATCATTGAAATCTTATCTCCTATTCCTAATCCTAAAGCTCCTCCACTAGCTCCCTCTCCTATAATTAAAACAATAATAGGTACTTTTAAACACATCATTTCATAGATATTTTTACCAATAGCTTCTCCTTGCCCCCTTTCTTCGGCTTCAATTCCAGGAAAAGCTCCAGGCGTGTCAATAAAAGTAACAATAGGTTTTTCAAATTTTTCTGCTAATTTCATAAGACGCAAAGCTTTTCTATATCCTTCTGGATTAGGCATCCCAAATCTTCTATACTGTCTATCCCTTAGTATTTTTTCCTTTTTGAGTTCCAATTAACATAAAAGTATAATCCTCTATTTTTCCAAATCCTCCTACAATAGCTTTATCGTCACCAAAATGACGATCTCCATGTAATTCTATAAAAGAACCTTTTTTTGTTATGAAATGTATATAATCTAAAGTATAAGGTCTATTTGGATGTCTAGATAATTGTACTCTTTGCCAAGGAGTAAGATTACTGTGTAATTTTTTTATGGTTTCTTCCAATTTAAATTGCAATTGATTGCAAACCTCTTTCATATTTATTCCACTTTTTTTTTCTATTAATACACAGTTAATATACTGATCTTGAATTTCTTGTATTGGTTTTTCAAAATCTAAATATTCCATATTAAAAAAAATAGAATTTAAAAGGTAAATGATTGAATGTATTCACGATTCATTAAAGAAATATATTCCGTGGATATTCCTTTTGGACATTCAATTTCACATGCTCTAGTATTAGTACAACTTCCAAATCCTTCTTCATCCATTTTATTGATCATATTTATAACTCTTTTTTTTCTTTCTATCTTTCCTTGAGGTAATAAAGCAAATTGTGAAACTTTTGCCGAAACAAATAACATTGCCGATCTATTTTTACATGCCGCAACACACGCTCCACAACCTATACATGTAGCAGCATCAAAAGCTTTATCTACTTGATCTTTTGGAATTGGAATCATATTACCATCTATTGTTTTTTCCAAATGTATTCACAGATATATATCCACCTGATATAATAATTCTATCAAAAGAAGATCTATCAACGACAAGATCTTTAATTATAGGAAAAGGTTTAGCTCTCCAAGGTTCTACATATATAGTTTCTCCTTCATGAAAATGACGCATATGAAGTTGACAAGTAGTAATTAAATTATCTGGCCCATGAGCTCTTCCATTAATATATAGAGAACACATTCCACAAATACCTTCACGACAATCATGATCAAATGATATTGGAGAAGAATCTTTTTTTTCACATATAATTTTATTATTTAAAATATCTAACATTTCTAAGAATGAACTGTTAGGAGATATGTTATGGATTTGATAAGTTTTAAAATAACCTCTTTCCTCACAATTTTTCTGTCTCCATATTTTTAACTTAAAATTCATAAGTTTTTCCATACAATCTTTTATTATATTTTTTTTATATTATTTATAAGAACGTGACTGTACTTTTTACAAAAGTAAAATTTAAATTTTCTTTATGCATAATTTCATCACTTACAGGATGATTTTCTTTATATTCCCATAGAGAAACATATTTATAATGAACATCATCACGAAGAGCTTCTCCTTCTTTTGTTTGATATTCTTCACGAAAATGACTTCCACAAGATTCTTTTCTATTTAAAGCATCCATAGCCATTAATTCTCCTAGTTCTAAAAAATCTGCAACACGTCCAGCTTTCTCTAATTCAGAGTTTAATCCATCATCAATATTTCCAGGAACAAAAATATTTTTCCAAAATTCATATCGGAGTTCTTGTATCCTTTTTATAGCTTTACACAGACCTATATGATTTCTACTCATTCCCACATATTTCCACATAATATTTCCAAGTTTTTTATGAAAAAAATCAACAGGCATATTTCCATTATTTTTAATAAGTTTTTGAATTCTATTTTTTACATTTTTTTCTGATAATTGAAAAGCTATATGTTTTGTAGATATTTTTTCTGTAATACATTCAGATAAATAATCTGCTATAGTATATGGTAAAATAAAATAACCATCAGCTAATCCTTGCATTAATGCAGAAGCTCCAAGTCGATTTGCTCCATGATCAGAGAAATTAGCCTCTCCTATAATATAACATCCCGGAATAGAAGACATTAAATTATAATCTACCCACAATCCTCCCATGCTATAATGTACTGCTGGATATATTTTCATAGGAGTGTGGTAAGGATTGTCATTAGTTATTTTTTCATACATATGAAATAAATTACCATATTTAGACTCCATTATTTCTTTTCCTAATTTATTATTGTGTAATAAACTAGATTGTTGAATTCCTAATTCATTTTCTTTTTCTTTTCCATATTTTTCTATAGAAAAACGGAAATCTAAAAATACACCTTCTTTAGTTTCATTATTTTCTATTCCAAACCCTTTATCACAACGTTCTTTTGCCGCTCTAGAAGCAACATCTCTTGGTACAAGATTTCCAAATGAAGGATAACGTCTTTCAAGATAATAATCTCTATCTTCTTCATTTATATTCTCAGGTTTTTTAATACCCATTACGTATGGAAATAGCATCTTCTAATTTTTTGGGAACCCATATTCTTCCATCGTTTCTTAATGACTCAGACATTAATGTTAATTTAGATTGATAGTTTCCATGTACTGGAATACAAGTGGGATGTATTTGAGTGAAACAAGGATTCGCAAAAAATCCTCCTTTTTTATGGACTTTCCATATAGCACTTGCATTAGATCCCATTGCATTAGTTGATAAAAAAAATACATTTCCATAACCTCCTGAAGCTATAACTACAGCATGTGCGGCATGTCTTTCTATTTTTCCAGAAATAAGATTTCTAGCAATAATGCCTTTAGCTACTCCATCCACAATAACTAAATCTAACATTTCATGACGATTATACATTTTAATTCTTCCTATTCCAATTTGTCTAGATATAGAAGAATAACAGGCCAATAAAAGTTGTTGTCCTGTTTGTCCTTTAGCATAAAAAGTTCTGGATACTTTTGTTCCTCCAAAAGATCTAGTATCCAAATATCCTGCATAATCACGAGCAAATGGAACTCCTTGTGCTACACATTGATCTATAATATTAGAAGATATCTCTGCTAAACGATAAACATTTGCTTCTCTAGATCTATAATCTCCTCCTTTAATTGTATCATAGAATAGTTGATAAACAGAATCATTATCTCCCTTATAATTTTTAGATGCATTAATTCCTCCTTGTGCAGCTACAGAATGAGCTCTTCTTGGAGAATCTTGGTAACAAAAGGCCTTTACTTGATATCCTAATTCTGACAGAGAAGCAGCGGCTGAACCTCCAGAAAGTCCTGTTCCAACAACAATAATTTCTATATTGGATCTGTTGTTAGGAGATACTAATTTTAAAGTCGATTTATGATCTTCCCATTTGTGAGTTAGTGAACTCAATGGAATTTTTGAATTGAGCTTAAAGGTATTTTTCATTAATATTAGTTTTCATTAAAGAAAAACCAAATAGCAATAATAGAAAATCCAGAACAAATAAACCATAGGTATAAAAAACCCAATTTTTGTATCCAAAATAATCTTCTTTTATTAGATAGACCTAAAGATTGAAAAGAAGATTGAAATCCATGATTTAAATGAATTCCTAGAATCAAAAATGAAAACACATATATAAATGTATAAAAAGGATTTTTAAATAGAGAAACAACTATATTGTAATCAGAAATTGAATGATTTGAATACTTCATAGGAATCATGAAATTTATAAGATGTAAAACTAAAAAACATAAAATTAAAATTCCTGTATATATCATTGTACGACTACTAAACGAAGTAGTAAAATAAAAATTCATAGCATAATCAACTTTTCCTTTTATTTTTTGATTCTCTAAATGTAATTTAACTCCTAATAAAATATGAATTATAAAACCTACAGCTAAAACATATTCCATAATTCTAACAAATATATTTCCTCTCATAAAAAAAACAGCTTCGTTAAAAGCTTTTTCTCCTGAAAAAAGAAATAAATTAACACTTAAATGTAACAGCAAAAAAATCATTAAAAAAACTCCTGTTGTGGCCATAACCACTTTTTTTCCAACAGAGGATCGAAAAAAATTACAATGATTCACCAATGATAATTTACATGTTTATTTTGGGTAAATATAAATAAGATATTTGAAATATTTTATTTAGTATGTTTTATTTTCTAATTTTCTGAAGAGCCGATACAAGCAAATCTACATCTTTTTTTTCGTTGAAAATACCAAAAGAAATTCTAATAGGCATTGTTTTATTTAACAAATATCTATCAGTTATAGATTGAATCACATGAGATATTTTAATGCTACTATTACAAGAACTTCCATGAGAAACGGCAACCCCCATTAAATCTAAATGAAAATATAATAAATGATCTTTTTTAGTAGGATATAAAAAATTTAATATAGAGGGAATACTTTTTTCTGGATGAGATGATAATCCGTTGAAAACAATGTCTGGAATTATTTTTTTTAATTCTAAAATACAATAAGATTTCAAATCTTTCATTTTTTTTATGTGACTTGAGAAACTACAATAAGATAATCGTAAAGCTTCTGATAATCCTGCAATTCCATGAATATTTTCTGTTCCTGAACGGATTCCATACTCTTGAATTCCACCAGTAATAAAAGGTTTCATCTTTTTTAAAATACTTTTTCTTATAAAAGCAAAACCAATTCCTTTTGGTCCATAAAATTTGTGTGCACTCGCAGTCACAAAATCAAAAGATAATTTTTTCATATTAATGGGAATATTTCCTATAACTTGTATAGCATCTGAATGAAAATAAGCATTATATTTTTTACATAAAAAAATTACTGGATCTACTTCTAAAAAATTTCCGATTTCGTTATTAGCATACATTAAACTCACAAGTTTTTTTTTATCCATATTTTTTTTTAACATTTCTTCCATATGATTCAAATCTAATATTCCTTTATCATAAAAGGATATGAAATCTACTGAAATTTTATATCTCATGGATAAATCTAAAATCGTTTTTAATACAGATGGATGTTCTAACTGTGAACTTATAATATATTGTATTCCTAAATCTAATACTGAAGATCTTAATACAAGATTATTTGCTTCAGTGCCTCCTGAAGTAAAAATAATTTCGGAAGGAGATGCTTTAATATTTTTCGCGATACAAATTCTAGATTCTTCTAAAATTGAATAAGCTTCTCTTCCATAACTATGTTGTACAGAAGAAGGATTTCCTAATGAGGATTTTAATGTATTCATCATAACTTTAATAACTTCCTTTCTTATAGGCGTAGAGGCTGCGTTATCTAAATATGCTCGTTTCATTTACTATTGAAAATTTTACATATACATACAAATATATAATCTATTCAAATTCTGTTTGTTAAAATACATTTTAATAAAAAATCTCATTTTTAATTTTGTATATTTATCCTAATTATATTAAGATTAATTTAAAATATTTTAAAGCATTCATGAGTTAAAAGTTAAATATTTGTTTTTTTAACAATGTCATTAAAATGACTATTTTATTTTTATTTAAATTGAGTGAATATGAAAATAAATGTTGGATTTTCGGTATTAATGGGGTTTTTGATTGGAATTATTACATGTTATTTTTTTGGAAAAAAAACTATATTAACAAAATATATTCAATTATTAGAAAAAGCTAAATTTCAGGCAAAAAAAATTATAAAAAATGCAGAAAAAGAAGGAGAATCTATAAGAAAAAATAAAATGCTTCAAGCAAGAGAAAAATTTATAGAACTTAAGTCTAAACATGAAAAAGACATTTATTTAAGAGAAAAAAGAATAATTGATATAGAAGATAAAACAAGAGAAAAAGAAAATAGATTATCTAAAGAAATAGAAATTTATTTTAGAAAAAATAATCGTTTAGAAACACAAATACACGATTATGAAAAAAAATATAAAATTCTTCAAAAAAAAGAAAAAGAATTTGAAAATATGCATATTCAACAAGTAGAATTACTTGAAAAAATATCCAATTATTCTTCTGAGGAAGCTAAAAATGAATTAATTGAAATTCTTAAGGGAGAAGCAAAAGCAAAAGCTCAAACTTATATACAAAATATTATAGAAGAATCACAATTAACTGCAAAAATAGAGGCTAAAAAAATTGTTATTCAAGCTATTCAAAGAATTGGGACAGAACAAGCAGTTGAAAATGCTGTATCTGTTTTTCACATAGAATCAGATGATGTTAAAGGAAGAATAATAGGTAGAGAAGGAAGAAATATCAGGACTTTAGAAAAAGCAACAGGAGTAGAAATTATTGTAGATGATACTCCAGAAGCAATTCTTTTGTCCTGTTTCAATCCTATACGAAGAGAAATAGCCCGATTATCTCTTCATAAATTAGTTATAGATGGACGGATACATCCAGCTAGAATTGAAGAAATAGTAGCAAAAACAGAAAAACAAATTGAAGAAGAAATAATAGAAATAGGAAAAAAAAACATTATAGATTTAGGAATTCATGGAATCCATCCTGAATTAATTAGAATGGTAGGAAGAATGAAATATCGTTCTTCTTATGGACAAAATCTTTTACAGCATTCTCGCGAAGTTGCTCATTTATCAGGAATATTAGCTTCCGAATTAGGATTAAATTCAAAATTAGCAAAAAGAGCCGGATTATTACATGATATAGGAAAAGTACCTGAAAATGAATCAGAACTACCTCACGCAATTTTAGGAATGCAATGGGCCGAAAAATATGGAGAAAATATGGAGATTTGTAATGCTATAGGGTCACATCATGACGAAATAGAAATGAAAGTGTTACTATCTCCTATAATCCAAATTTCAGATTCTATTAGTGGAGCTCGTCCTGGAGTAAGAAGAAATTCTTTTGAATCTTATTCAAAAAGGCTTAAAAATTTGGAAGATATAGCATTTAGTTTTGATGGAGTTAAAAAAGCTTTTGCCATACAGGCAGGAAGAGAATTACGTGTATTGGTTGAAAGTGATAAAATTGATGATAAAAAAGCTTTTCAATTATCTTGTGATATAACAGAAAAAATAAAAAATGAAATGACTTATCCTGGACAAATTAAAGTAACAGTGATTAGAGAAACTCGAGCTGTACAAATAGCTAGATAAAATTAATAAAAATTATGAAAGACTCTCCTATTACTTCTTTTATTAAAAAATATTTTCTTCATTTTAATGCTTTAACTTTATCAGAAGCAGCTCAAGCATATAAATACCATATTAAAAATAATGGAAAAATGATGATAACACTAGCAGGAGCTATGAGTACTGCAGAATTAGGAAAAATTTTATCTGAAATGATACGAAAAGATCAAGTTCATATTATTTCTTGTACAGGAGCTAATTTAGAAGAAGATGTATTAAATTTAATAGCACATTCTCATTATAAAAAGATTCCTAACTATAGAGATTTAACTCCTGATGAAGAAAAAAAATTTTTAAAAGAAGGATATTACAGAGTAACAGATACTTGTATTCCAGAAGAACAAGCCTTTAAAGAATTGCAAAAACATATTTTAAAAGTATGGATAAGAGCTAAAAAAAAATCAGAACGTTATTTTCCTCATGAATATATTTATCAACTGTTATTAGAAAATATTTTAGAGCCTTATTATAACATAGATTCATCAGATAGTTGGGTATTAGCTGCAGCAAAAAAGAATATTCCATTAATAGTTCCAGGATGGGAAGATAGCACTATAGGAAATATTTTTGCTTCATTTTGTATGAAAAAACAATTTCAACCTTTTATCGTAAAAAACGGAATTGAATATATGATATATTTGGCAAAATGGTATCAAAAAGAGTCCATTAAACATAAAATAGGTTTTTTTCAAATCGGAGGAGGAATATCAGGTGATTTTCCTATTTGTGTAGTTCCTATGTTATCTCAAGACATAGGATTTTCTCCGACTCCATTTTGGTCTTATTTTTGTCAAATTTCTGATTCAACAACAAGTTATGGTTCTTATTCCGGAGCTGTTCCTAATGAAAAAATTACTTGGGGAAACTGGATAAGGACACTCCAAAATTTATCATTGAATCAGATGCAACTATAGTTGCTCCGCTTATTTTTGCATATATATTAAATATGTAATGTAACTTTGTCAAAATAAAATATTTTTTTGATGAATAAAATAAATAATTTATATGATCTTGTTATTATTGGTTCTGGACCAGGAGGATATATATCTGCTATTAGAGCAAGTCAATTAGGTCTTCGTACTGCTATTATAGAAAAATATCAAGAATTAGGAGGAACATGTTTAAATGTAGGGTGCATTCCTTCTAAATCTCTTTTAGACTCTTCCAAATATTTTTTATTAGCTAAAAATAATTATTCTTCACATGGAATTTTTTTTTGAAAAATTATCTTTTGATTTTTCAAAAATGATGAGTAGAAAAAATGAAATAGTCAACAGCATAAATAATGGAATAAAATATCTAATGAAAAAAAATAAAATTGATTTATATCAAGGAATAGGTTCATTTCAAACTGAAAATCTTTTATTTGTAAAAGATAAACAATCTCTACAAAAAAAAAATGAAATACAATTTCAATATTGTATCATATCTACAGGATCTAAACCTTTATGTCCCCCTCATTTAAGCTTTGATATAAAAAATAGAATTTGTTCTTCTACAGAAATTCTGAATTTAAAAGAAATTCCAAAAAAATTAATCATAATTGGAGGAGGAATAATTGGATTAGAGTTAGGTTCTATTTTTAATAGATTAGGAAGTAAAATCATTATTATAGAATCAAAGGATAAGATTATATCAAACATGGATCATTCTTTAAGTCAAGAAATGAAAAAAATATTAGAAAAATCTTCCATACAAATAGAAACCTCTTTATCCGTTATCAATATATTTAAAGAAAATCATAAAGAAATATCAGTTCATGCAAAATATCATAATGGAAAAAAAGTTAATTTTATAGGAAATTATTGTTTATTATCAATAGGAAGAACTCCGTATACAAAAAATCTAGATTTAGAAAATCTAAATATTAAGATGGATAAAAAAGGATTTATATTTGTAAACGATAATCTACAAACTTCTGTAAAAAATATATATGCCATAGGAGATGTTATAGGAGGAAAAATGTTAGCTCATAAAGCTGAAGAAGAAGGATTGTATGCTGTGGAACATATAGTGGGTAAAAAACCACCAAAATTAAATTATGATTTAATTCCATCAATAATTTATACCTATCCTGAAGTAGCTAGTGTTGGTCTATCAGAAAATGAAATTCAGAAAGATAACATAGAGTATAATATAGGCATTTTTCCTATGAAAATACTAGGAAGAGCTCATACAAGTGGCTGTACAGACGGTTTTTTAAAAATGATTTCTGATAAAAAAACAGATGAAATATTAGGAGTTCATATAATTGGAGATCATGCAGGAGATATGATTATGGAAGCATCTATTGCTATGGAATTTAGATCCTCTTCAGAGGATATATATAGAATATGTCATCCTCATCCTACTTTTAGTGAAGCATTCAAAGAAGCTGCTCTCCTAAAATTTTGAAAACCGTTCTATACATATGTAAAATTTAACTCCAAGAAATAGTTTTTTTCCCTATTTTTTTTAAAAAAATGTTTGTTTTTTTAAAATGTCTGGAGCCCAAAAAACCCATATGAGCAGATAAAGGAGATGGATGAGATGTTTTTAAAACGTAATGATTGTGAAAAGAATTAATTAAAGATATTTTTTTTTGTGCATATTTTCCCCACAACAGGAAAACAATATTTTCTTTTTGATCAGAAATAGTTCGTATTATTTGATTTGTTAAAAATTCCCATCCTATATTTTTATGAGATAAAGGAAAATTTTTTCTCACTGTTAATATTGAATTTAATAATAATACTCCTTGTTCTGCCCAATGAATTAAAGATCCATTGATAAAATTTTTTTTAAAACTAAAACAATTATTCACTTCTTTAAATATGTTCTTCAATGAAGGTGGAAAAGAGACTCCATTAGGAACAGAAAAACAAAGACCATCAGATTGATTTTCTTTGTGATAAGGATCTTGTCCTATAATTACTACTTTTAATTTTTGAAAAGAACAATGTTTTAAACAAGAAAATATGTTTTCCTTTTTAGGAAAACAAATAAATCGATTATATTCAATTCTCAGAATTTTTAATAATTCTTTAAAATAAGGTTTATGATATTCATTTACTAAAAATGAATTCCAATTATTAAACTGTTTTTCTAACATTATCATTTTTAGTATCATTATCGAAAATCAACTCCAATTTTCATGTAAAAAATTTTTCTTTTTTAAAAGTTTCTCTTCATTTTCAATATTTTTTTGATCTAGAATACAACATTGAACTGGACAAACCATAATACATTGTGGTTCATCATAAAATCCTACACATTCTGTACATTTTTCCGGAACAATAAAATATATATCTTTTTTTTTGGGTTGTTGAAATAGAGTGGGATCCCATACTTTATTTTTTTTTTAGAGAAGTTCCATCTGACATTCTCCATTTTTTTCCTCCTTCATAAATGGCTTGATTAGGACATTCAGGTTCACAAGCTCCACAATTTATACATTTTTCTGTAATTTTTATAGACATTTAATTTTAAAAATTAAAATAATGATTAAAACTTTTGATAAGTTAGGATCTTTTCTAAGAGAAGTTAATAAATTTTATACATACAACAAATATTTATCCAAAAATTATAAAATGTTTTTCCCTCATTTTAAAAAAATTATTGATAAAGTAACTATTATAAATAAATGGTTTAGAATAGAGGATTTATTAATAACTTTTGATCAATGGGGAAATAATCTTAAAAAAGATAAGTTAGAGTGTTGGATGAATAAATATTATTTTACAAAAAAAAATAAAAAAATTCTTGTTATTATGCCTGGAAATATACCGATGGTAGGATTTCATGATTTTTTGTGTGTCATTTTATCAGGACATAAGATCATCATTAAATTATCTGAAGAAGATAATTTATTACTTCCATTTTTATGTAAAATAATAATATATGAAAATCCTATATTAAAAAATAAAATAAAATTTACAAATAATATTTTTTATGAAAAATTTGATTATGTTATAGCTACGGGAAATAATAATACGGCTCGTTATTTTGAATATTATTTTAGAAAATATCCTATTTTACTTAGAAAAAGTAGAACTTCTGTCGCTATATTACGAGGGAATGAAACAGAGAAAGAATTAATTTCTTTAAATCAAGATATGTTAACTTATTCAGGAAGAGGATGTAGAAATGTAGGAAAAATATTTATACCTCATAATTATAATGTTCATTTGATTTTAGAAAAATCATTTATTTCCGAATATATTACAAAAAAATTATAAGTATACAGATAACTATAAATATTATCTATCTATATACACTATGAATAAATTTGATTTTCAAAAAAATCATTTTGTTATTTTAAAAGAAGGAAAAAAATTATCATAGTCCAATATCTGTAGTTTATTATGAATTTTATAATAATTTAAGTCAATTAAAAAAAAAAATATTAGAAAACAACCAACAGATACAATGTGTAGTATCAAAAAATTTTTGGGACAAAGAAATATTTTTTGGAAAAACACAATATCCAAAATTGGAAGACTATGCAGATGAAATCAATACAATTCAATTTTTAAATTGATAATTTTATAATAAGTTGATCTTTATCTAAATTCATTCTTTTTGATATTATTCCTCCTATTTTAGGAGCTTTTAATCCACTTTTTAATATCACATCACAAGTGAAAATACGACATTCATCCCAAATATTTTCTTTGATAAAATTTTCCAGAGTTTTTTTTCCTCCTTCCACTATTAGAGATAGTATTTTTTTTTGATGCAAAAAATTCAATATTTGATTGATAATTTTTTCTTCAAAAGAAATTTGAATAAATTCTATATTTTTTTGATTTTCTTTATTTTTTTCTGTAAACACAATGGTTTGTTGAGTTCCATCCAAAACAAAATGAGTATTAGAGATTTTTAGTTTTTTATCAAAAAAAATTCTAATAGGATTTTTTCCAAACCATTTTCTAACATTTAATTTTGGATTATCATTTAATACAGTTTTACTTCCTACCAAAATACCATCTTCTTCAGATCTCCATTTATGATTTAATTGTCTAGCGTGTATTCCACTAATCCAATTATCTTTTTTATTTTCTGAATATATAAAACCATCATCACTCTGTGCCCATTTTAATATAATATAAGGACGTTTTTTTTCATAGAAAGTAAAAAAACGTTTATTTAAAATACGACATTGGTTTATTAAAACATTTTCTATAACTTCAATTCCATACTTTTTTAATTTTTGTATTCCTAATCCTTTTACTTTATCACAAGGGTCTTGTATTCCTATTACTACTCTTGGTATATTTTTTCTTATTATTAAATCTACACAAGGAGGAGTTTCTCCAAAATGAACACAGGGTTCCAATGTTACATATAAAGTGCTATCCAAAAATAAATATTCATTTTTTATATTATTAATAGCCAAAAATTCAGCATGATACATTCCTTTTTTATAATGCCATCCTTCCGATAAAACTATGCCATTTCTTTCTATCACACATCCAACCATAGGATTTGGAGAAGTAAATCCTAATCCATTTTTAGCTAATTGTATAGCTCTTTCCATAAAAATTTCTTTATATATCATGAATTTTATATTTGCCATATCTTCCAAGATTCTTCAGCTTGAAGATATAACATTTCTAATCCATTTTTTATAAATGCACCTTTTTCTTCTGCCTTCTTTAGAAATAAAGTTTTATTAGGATTGTAAACTAAATCATAGAAATAATGTTCATTAGAAATATATCGATAAGGTAAAGATGGACATAAATTTACATTAGGATATGTTCCTACAGGAGTAGAATTGATGATAATCTTATATTCTTCCAATAAATTTTTATTGATATCTTCATATGACAAAAAACCTATATTTTTTTTTCTAGAAACATATTGATATGGAATTTGTAATTTATTTAAAACAAATGAAATTGTTTTAGAAACACTTCCAGTTCCTAAAATTAATGCTTTTAAATTTTTTTTATTTGTAAATTGATTTAAATTTTTTTTAAAAGAATTTTCAAAGCCTAAAACATCTGTATTAAAACCCATTTTACATTTATTGTTTATTTTTATAACATTCACAGATCCTATATATTTTGCTTCAGACGTGATCTCATTTAAAAAAGGAATAATACTTGTTTTGTAAGGGATTGTAACATTACATCCTTTCAAATAAGGATTTTGAAATATACATGGAATATCTTCTATTTTTGGAAGATCAAATATTTTATAATCTACGTTGATGATAGATTCTTTTTCAAATTTTTCTAAAAAAAATTTTCTAGAAAAAGAATATTGAATATTTTTTCCTATTAGTCCATAAATTATGGGGTTATCATATGTCATAAAATATGAAATCTATTCTTCTTTTTTCAATTTCATAAGTTCCCTATATTTTGCTCTTAATATTTCATTTCTTCTTCCTTCAGAACGTTTTATATATTGTTGCTTTTCTCTAAACTCTTTCAAAATACGAGTTTTATCAAATTTTTTTTTGCATTTTTTTAAAGCTTTATCAATTGATTCTCCTTCTCTAACAGTGGTAATTAAAATCATAAAAACTTAATAAATTTTAGTGGACACTATCGGATTTGAACCGATGCCCTCTACTCTGTCAAAGTAGTGCTCTAAACCTGCTGAGCTAAATGTCCTTTTAAATCAAACAAAATTAAGTATTTTTTGATATATAATGGATTATAATTTACTTTTTTATGTCCTCTAGTATTCTAAAAAAATCTATAAAATATTTAAAAGGATTAAATTTTAAAAAATCATATTTACTGAATATGGAATTAAATCTTTATACATATGAAGATTTACTTCTTTTTTATCCTAAAGGATATAAGTATTTACATATATTGAAAAATATATCAGAATTATCAAACAATAATCTAAATAATAATTTAGTACAGATATTAGGTAAAATAACTCAAGTTGAAGAAATAAATTATAAAAATAAAAAAGGAAAAATGTTAATAGCGTATTTGGAAGATACAACAGGTGTTATTGAGTTAGTTTGGTTTCAAAAAAATAATTTCACAAAAAATATTACAAGAAATATTCCAGTAATAGTATATGGCGTAGTTAAATATTTTCAAGAAAAAATACAAATCATTCATCCCAATATTAAGGAATTCCATTTATCAAGAATGAATTATTCTATATTTCCTATATATCCTATTCCTAAAAATTTAAAAAAAAAAGGAATCAATAATTTTTTTATGATTGATTTATTACAAAATCTTATAGAAGAATTAAAAAATGACATAAACGAATTTTTTTTTCATAGTTTTCTTAAAAAAAAACTAATGTCAAGGAAAAAAGCTTTAATTCAAATTCATTTTCCAGAATCTTTAAATTCTTTATTACAAGCACAACATTCTTTAAAATTTGAAGAGTTATTCCTATTAAAATTATTTTTATTATGCAAGAAAAAAGAAACAAATAGTAATCCTTTTACAAGGATAGGTCATTATTTTCATAATTTTTACAAATATTTTATCCCTTTTACTCTAACAGTAGAACAAAAAAAAGTCTTTAAAGAAATATGGAATGATTTGAAAAAACCTATTCAAATGAATAGATTATTACAAGGAGAAGTAGGGAGTGGGAAAACGATCATAGCTATGTTGTCAATGCTTGTAGCTTTAGATAATGGATTTCAATCTTGTTTGATGGCCCCTACTGAAGTTTTAGCCATACAACATTATTATTCTATAAGTAAAATGTTTACAAAAATTGGAATCAAAATAGCCTTATTAACAAGTTCTATTTCTGATTCTAAACGTAAATCAATATATCATGGAATATTGACAGGAAAAATTTCGATTGTAATAGGAACTCATTCCTTAATTCAAGAAAAAGTTCAATTTCAAAATCTTGGATTAGCGATAATAGATGAAGAACAACGTTTTGGAGTAGAACAAAGAGATAAAATTTGGAAAAAAGATGATAAAACTCCTCATATTTTGATTATGACAGCGACTCCTATTCCTAGAACTTTAGCTAAAATTATTTATCATGATTTAAATATTTCGATTATAAAAGAATTACCTTCAGGAAGAAAGCCTATTAAAACTATTCATTATTGGAACAATAACCGAGATCAAGCTTTTCAAATAATAAAAAATCAAATTTTAAGAGGTCGTCAAATTTATGTAATATATCCCACTATAAATACTTCTATAAAGTATAAAAATTTAATGAAAGGATATCAAGAAATCAGAGATAAATTTAAAGATTTTAAAAATGAAATTGGAATTTTGCATGGTGAAATGAATTTTCAAGAAAAAAATATACAAATTAACCGATTTTTACGTGGAAAAACTAAAATTTTAATAGCAACCACAGTTATAGAAGTAGGTGTTAACGTTCCTAATGCATCAGTTATTTTAATAGAAAATGCAGATTTTTTCGGATTATCTCAATTGCATCAGTTAAGAGGAAGAGTAGGAAGAGGAATTCATCAAAGTTATTGTATTCTTATTACTGATTATAAAATTAGCAAAGAAAGTTTTCTTAGAATTAAAAAAATGTGTGAAACAAATAAAGGACTAGAAATAGCTAAAGAAGATCTAAAATTACGTGGATGTGGAGATTTAATAGGTACACAACAAAGTGGAAAAAATTGTTTTCGTATTATAAATCTGATAAAGGATTATAAATTAATAAAAGAAGTTTTTCCAATTGCTAATGTTTTTTTCAAAAAACATCCTAATTTTTTAAATGAGACAAAAAATATTTTTTTTGAATACTACAAAAAAAAATGAGTATATATGAATTCTCTAAATAATAATCAACGTAAGATAATAGAGAACATGAATGGTCCTATATTAGTTCTTGCTGGAGCAGGATCAGGAAAAACTCGTGTTATTACACATCGTATTGTGCATATGATTAAAAATATAGGAATATCTCCTTATAATATATTGGCTCTTACTTTTACGAAAAAAGCAGCTAAAGAAATGAAATGTCGTATTTTGAGTATGTTAATGAATCAAACAGATTTTGATCAAATAACATTGGGAACTTTTCATTCTATATTTTCAAACATTCTAAGAAAAGAATCTCATTGGTTAGGATTAAAATCTAATTATACCATTTATGATCGTAAAGATTCAGAAAACATAATAAAACAAATATTCAAAGATATAAGTATGGATATATCTATGAATTATAAAGAAACAATAAAAAAAATTTCCGAATATAAAAATAATTTATACTTTTTAAATAAAAAAAAATCAATAAATAAAAAATCAAAATTTTTTACTAAAATTTATGATTCTTATACAGAGCGTTGTTTTCAAGCAAATGCGTTGGATTTTGATGATATATTACTTTATACCAATTATTTATTTCTTTATTTTCCAAATATTCTAGAAAAATATCAAAAAAAATTTAAATACGTATTAGTTGACGAATATCAAGATACCAATTTATCCCAATATACTATTATAAAAAATTTAGTTTATAAACACAAAAATCTTTTTGTAGTAGGAGATGACGCTCAAAGTATTTATGCTTTTCGTGGAGCTAATATATCAAACATTTTAAATTTTCATCTTGATTATAAAAACGCTATAACTTTTCGTCTTGATCAAAATTATCGTTCCACTAATCATATAGTACAAGCCTCTAATAACATTATTTCTTTTAATAAAAATCAGATCTATAAAAAAATATGGACCAATAATGAAAAAGGAGAGAAAATAAAAATATATAGTGCTACTACTGAGGTAGAAGAAGCTCAATATATCGCTTCTTCTATTCTTTCAATAAAAAAGAAAACAAATTTTCAATTTGAAAATTTTGCAATTCTTTACAGAGCAAATATACAATCAAATATTATTGAATATTCACTTAAAAAAAAAAATATTCCATATCATATATATGGATCGATTTCATTTGAAAATAGAAAAGAAATTCGAGATTTTTTAGCTTATCTTAGAGTTATCGTCAATCCAAATGATCAAGAATCCTTACTCCGTATTATAAAAAGAGGAAATCCAAAAATAGGAAAAAACATATTATGTTTATCTAAAAAAAAAAAGATTACAGTTTCTAATATAATAGAAAATATTGAAAATTATCAATCTTTATTAAAAATAAACAATAAAACAAAAAATAGATTTATAAATTTAATTAATACAATAAAAAAGTTACATATTCATATAATACAAGAGAATGCATATATAATAGCAAAAAATGTGGAAAATTTTTTGTTAAAAGAAAACTCGAAAAATTATAGTCATGAAGATTTTAAATCTATACTTGATAATATATTTCAATATGTCAAAGAACAAAAAGAATTAAAAAATAATGGAGATACAAGTCTTATTGGTTTTTTACAATCTTTTTATTTAGAAAAAAATGAAAATATTAATCATGAAAAAAATAAAGTTTCATTAATGACTGTTCATTTATCAAAAGGATTAGAATTTTCCATTGTTTTTATTGCAGGATTAGAAGAAAATTTGTTTCCATCAAAATCAAGTTTAGAAAATCAGTTTAAAATGGAGGAAGAACGTCGTTTATTTTATGTAGCTTTAACTCGAGCTCAAAAAAAAGCAATACTCACTTACACAAAATATAGATTTATATGGGGTGAGAAAAAAAAAAATAGTCCCAGTCGTTTCATTGACGAAATTAATACAAATTTTGTTGACTTAGAAAATCATAAATATATATCAGAAAAAGAAAAAGATAAAATTCATTATTTGAATCATTTTAATTATGAAAATAAAGATTCTAAATATTTAGAAATTAAAAAAGGAGTAAAAGTTTTTCATAAAGATTTTGGATTAGGAATCATTGTAGAATTGCAAAATAAAAATCAAATAGCTTTAATAAAATTTAAAAAATATGGAGAAAAAAGAATTTTATTGAAATTGAAAAAACTTATTATTTACTCATAAAAACAATTTATGAATGATTCAAAAAAAATTAAATTAAACTTTTATTTTCAAAAAATAATTTTTTTTGTGGCAATTATTTTCTTTTTCATAAAATTGATTACTTGGCGGATTACTTCTTCCCTTTCAATATTTAGTGATGCTATGGAAAGTTTGACTAATATCATTAGTGGACTTGTTGGATTATGTAGTCTTTATATATCATCTTTACCTAAAGATCAAAATCATCCATATGGACATGGTAAAGTAGAATTTATATCAACAGCTATAGAAGGAGTTATAATTTCTATAGTAGGAATTACTATTTTTATAAAATACTTTTATACGTATTAAATATAATATACATAAAATTAATTTATCCAAATTAGATTATGGTGTATTTTTGATGTCTTTTACCGGAATTATTAACTATTTTTTAGGATTATTAGCCTGTAATATAGGACAGAAAAATAAAGCTTTAACATTAATAGCTAGTGGAAAGCACCTTCAAATAGATACTTATTCCACTTTTGGTATAGTTATAGGATTAATTTTATTAAATATTACCAAATGTACATGGATAGATCCTATTATTTCTATTATTTTTTCATCCGTAATTTTGTATACAGGATTCAAATTATTAAGAAAAGCTACAGCTGGAATTATGGATGAATCTGACAAAAAACTTTTAATAAAATTGTCATTTTCTCTAAATGAAAAAAGAGATGTTCATTGGATCGATCTTCACCATTTAAAAATTATTAAATATGGAAGTGCTTTACATATAGATTGTCATCTAATTGTTCCATGGTTTTTCAATATAAAAAAAGCCAATCAAGAAGTAAAAAAAGTTAACTCAATTAACTAAAAATGAATTTGGATCTAAAGTTGAACTATCAGTTCACGTAGAAGCTTGTTCTAAGAATCATTGTCCATTTTGTTTAAACCATTTTTGTAAAGTAAGAAAACATTTTTTTAAAAAAAAAATTCTTTGGACTTTAGATAAAACATCTTATTATAATAAAACTTAAAATAGATATTATGGAATACAACACTAATCGTTTCAAATTGGTGATACCAGAATATGGAAGGAATATTCATAAAATGATAGACTATGCTATACAAATAAAAAATAGAAAAAAAAGAAATCGTTGTGCATGGTGTATTATTAAGTTAATGACGGGCTCTATTCATCCTAAATATCACAAGTCTATTTATTATTTTCAACATAAATTATGGAATCAATTATTTATTATGTCTAAATATAAATTAGACATTGACACTCCTTTTCCTAAACCGAATCCAAGAGAACCCTATAAAATGAGTTTATATAATAAAAAAGTAGTGTATCCTGAATACTTAACTAGCTTTAGATATTATGGAAAAATAATAAGAAATATGATCCATGTAGCAATACGTTGTAAAAATACGAAAAAAAAAGAAGGATTATTTTATGCGATTGCTAATACAATGAAAAAAAACTATTTGAGATGGAATAAAAATATAGTGGAAGACGATGTTATATTTGAAGATTTAAAAAAACTTTCAAAAGGAAAGATATGTTTAATGAACAATACAGATTCATTATTACAATGTTCTCATATTTTAAAAAAAAAGAAATAAAATTAGTTATAAATCTTTATAATGGGAACTTTCAAAATAAAAGGAGGATTACCTTTAAAAGGAGAAATTCAACCACAAGGAGCTAAAAATGAATCTTTACAGGTATTATGTGCCGTATTATTGACTTCAGAAAAATTAAGAATTAAGAATATTCCAGAAATAGGAGATGTTAAATGTTTAATGCAAATTCTTAAAGAATTAGGAGTTTTTATTAAAAAAAATGGAATTGGAGATTATACTTTTCAAGCCAAAAATATAAACACTGAATATTTCAATACAAAAAGATTTCGTGAATATGGTAGATCGATCAGAGGATCAATTATGATTGCAGGTCCTATACTTGCTAGATTCGGAAAAGTTTGTATTCCTATTCCTGGTGGGGATAGAATAGGAAGACGACGTTTAGATGCTCATTTAACAGGATTAAGATTATTGGGAAGTAATATACATTATCATAATGAATCTAAGTGTTTTGATTTACGTATTCCTAAAAATAATTTAATTGGAGAATATATTTTAATGGAAGAAGCTTCTGTTACGGGAACAGCTAATGTCATTATGGCGGCTACTTTAGCTAAAGGAAAAACAACTATTTATAATGCCGCTTGCGAACCTTATATTCAACAATTATGCAAATTGTTAAACAAAATGGGGGCAAAAATTAAGGGAATAGGATCCAATTTAATTCATATAACTGGAGTAAAAGAGTTAGGAGGGGGGGGCCACACTATATTACCTGATATGGTAGAAATAGGAAGTTGGATAGGATTAGCTGCTATTACTTGTTCTGAAGTTAAAATCAAAAATGTTAGCTGGAAAAATTTAGGAATTGTTCCTTACACATTTCAAAAAATGGGGATTAAATTAGAAAAAGAGGAAGATAATATTTATATTCCATCACAAAAATCTTACCAAATTAAAAAATCATTTAATAACGCAATACTAACAATATCTGATGCGCCATGGCCTGGATTAACTCCAGATTTATTAAGTATTTTAACGGTGGTAGCTACTCAAGCTAAAGGAAGTGTTTTAATTCATCAAAAAATGTTTGAAAGTAGATTATTTTTTGTAGACAAACTCATTGAAATGGGAGCACAAATTATATTGTGTGATCCTCATAGAGCAACTGTTATAGGACTGAATCATAAATCCTATCTTAGAGGAGCGATATTAAATTCTCCAGATATAAGAGCAGGAATATCCCTTCTTATAGCAGCACTTTCTGCTAGAGGAACTAGTATGATTAAAAATATAGAACAAATAGATAGAGGATATGAAAATATAGATACAAGATTACGTCTTTTAGGAGCAGATATTTTAAGAATGGAATAGATAAATAGAAATTATATTGAATCAAAAATTTCATAGAAACAAAATATGCATTTGAAAATATTTACCTCATAAACTATGTTTTAATCGTTTTCATTAAAACTCGAATAGTTATAAAAATAAATAAAACAAAAACACAAAAATTCGTAATTTTAATTCAATCAATTTTAATGTTTTTAAATAAAAAATGAAATATTTTTTGTTAGGGATGAAGCATGTGTATTATTTCAAAATCATATAACTTATATAACTTTACATGTCATTTTAATAAATAAATTAAATGAAAAAGATAAAAAAAAATAATAATGAAAAATTATGGAAAAATTTGAATATATAACTAAAGAAGGATTAGAAAAATTGCAAAAAGAAATAGAAAGATTAGAAAACATAGAACGACCCAAAATATCCATGCAAATAGCAGAAGCTAGAGATAAAGGAGATTTATCAGAGAATGCGGAATACGATGCAATAAAAGAAGCTCAAGCTTTTTTAGAAATGAATATAGCTAAATTAAAAAAAAAACGATCTAATGCACGAATCATAGATGGATCACAAATTAACAGAACTAGAGTTTCTATTCTTTCTACAGTAAGAGTTAAAAATTTAACCTATGGAGGAGAACAAATATATACTTTAGTTCCAGAAGGAGAAGCCGATTTAAAATCAGGTAAAATATCCATAAATACTCCTATATCGACAGGTCTTCTTGGAAAACAAGTAGGACAAATTGCCCATATCAGATTGCCTAATAAAATGATACTTGATTATGAGATTTTAGAAATAGCATTTAGTGAATAACAATATATTTCAAAAAATAATTAATAACGAAATTATAGCTTATAAAGTAGCAGAAAATTTTGATCATTTAGCCTTTTTAGATATTCATCCTATGAAAATAGGACATACTTTGGTAATATCAAAAAAAAGTAATGGAGATAAAATTTTTTCTTTATCGGAAAAAGAATTTATCTCTATTATGTCTTTTACAAGAAAAGTTGCTATAGGTATAGAAAGAATTATTCCTTGCAATCGTGTCGGCATATTTGTTATGGGATTCGAAATTCCTCATGTGCATATTCATTTGATTCCTATGGATAAAGAAAGTGATGTAAATTTTTCAAAAAAAAGAATAATTTTATCTTCAAAAAATTTTGAAATTTTGTCAGAAAAAATAAAAAAATCTATTCAAAAAATAGAATAGAAATGGTACAAATTTTAACTTATATTTAATGATTCCAATGAAATAATATCTTTAATCCTTTGATTGTATGAAGTTTATCTTTTATATGAATTTTTTTTGTTAAAGGTGTATATATGTGAGAAAGACCTCCGGTAGCAATAACAAAACAGTTTGTTTTCAATTCTTGATTGATTCTATTTATTAAACCTTCAATCATGCTTAAATATCCATATATAATTCCACTTTGAATACACGTTTCTGTATCCTTTCCTAATATACTAGGAGGTTTTTTTAATTTAATTTTAGATAATTGAGCTGTATTACCAATTAATGCGGTTAAAGAACTATTTATTCCAGGAGCAATAATAATACCTTTAATATTACCATATTTATTATCTATACAGGTGAAACTTAGTGCAGTTCCAAAATCTACTACTAAAGTAGTATTTTGATCTTTGTATAATGTATATGCAGCTATAGCGTTAGCATATAAATCTGTGCCTAATTGATGAGAATAATGTTTTATAGGAGAAGATGAATTTATATCAACTAGAATAGGTTTAATTTTATGTATTTCATATAAGGATTGTTCCACTTTCTTTGTAAGAGTAGGAACGACTGATCCTATTACTATATTTTGTATAAATTTGTAGAGGATGCCATACTGTTGATATATATTTCTAAATAATAAAATATATTCATCTAACGATCTTTGTGGGTTACTATTGATGATCCATGAACAATTACATTTCAAATTATAATTATTATTAAATAATCCAAAACGAAGACTGGAATTTCCAATATTTATTGTTAACAACATGATTCACTTCATTATATTAAAATAGTATAATATATGACTAATATTTGTAAAATAAATTTTAAAATAAAAGGAAAAGGAATTCCTATAGTTTTTTACATGGATTCATGGAAAGTATAGAAATATGGAACTATATATATAATAGTATTTCTAATAAATATAAAGTTATTTCAATTGATCTTCCAGGTCACGGAAAAAGTAGCTTAAAATTAGAAAAAGATTCCATTTTTACAATGGAAAAAATTGCAGAAATTGTAAAAAATATTGTATACAAAAAGAATGTACAAAAAGCTGTTTTTGTAGGTCATTCTATGGGAGGATATGTAGCTTTAGCTATAGCAGAAAAATATCCAGAAATGTTTTTAGGTTTGTGTTTACTTCATTCTACAACGATATCAGATACACTTGAAAAAAAGAGAAATCGTATTCGTTCTATTCAATTAGCTATGAATAATTATCCATTATTTGTATCCACAAGTATAAAAAAAATTATTTTATAATAAAAAATTATCTTCTTTACAAGAAGAAATTTGTTTCGTGAATAAAATGGCTTTGCATATTCATATTAATAGCATTATTTCCTTTTTAAAAGGAATGTCTATTCGAAAAGATAGAAAATTTTTGTTAAAAACAACTCAATTTCCAAAATTATATATAGCTGGTTTATATGATCGAATTCTTGATATTCAAAAAATTTATGAAGAAACTAGAAACGGAAATCAAATTTATTTTTTTGCAATACCTACGGGTCATATGGGGCACATAGAACAACCAAAAGAAATAATAAAGATATTAGAAAATTTTATAGATTATTCTATAGAATGAATAAAAAAAAATTACGTAAAAAATATTTATATATGAGAAAGTCTATTTCTCAAGATAAAATTATAAAAATGAGTTATGAAATTTTTTTGCATTTAAAAAAAATGTTTTTCATATGGGAAAAAACATATTATCATATTTTTTTACCTATACGAGAATATAAAGAAGTAGATACATTTATCATAATTAATTTTTTACTAAAAATGGGAAAATGTGTAACTATTCCTTGTTCTAATTTTAAGGAATTATCTATAGAAAATTGTTTTTTTCATGAAAAAACTATCTTAACAAAGAAAAAATATGGAATTCTAGAACCTATTCAGAGACATAAATTTATTGTTTCAATTTCTCTTATTGAAGTTATATTTATTCCTTTATTAATATTTGATTTTAAAGGTCATAGAATAGGTTATGGAAAAGGTTTTTATGATAGATTTATTACTTTATGCAAAAAAAATGTTATTAAAATAGGTTTAAGTATTTTCCCTCCCATAAAAAAAATTGAAAGAGTACATAAAAATGATTTATTTCTAGATATAGGAATTACTCCAAATCATATTTATTGCTTTAGAAAAAATTCAATAAAAAAAAACTTTGAAAATATCCCAAATAATAATAAACATCATAATTAAACTAATTATTATAAATCCGCAAATAGTACAACGTTCCATTATTTCTTCATTGATTTT
This sequence comes from Diploptera punctata, assembly GCA_030220185.1. Lineage (NCBI taxonomy): Eukaryota > Metazoa > Arthropoda > Insecta > Blattodea > Blaberidae > Diploptera > Diploptera punctata. The sequence goes on from JASPKZ010007497.1 coordinate 552,122, forward strand.
TTTTTCTTGTTATCATTTCTATCATGATAAATAATATATAACCACCATCTAATGATGGAATAGGAAATAAATTTAAAAAAGCTAACCAAATGGATAATGTAGCAGTTAAAGTCCAAAAAATATCCCAATTCCATTTAGAAGGAAACTCTTTAGCTATGGAAAAAAAACTACCTATTTGTTTATAAGCTTTAGTTTCTATATGAAAAACATTTTTCAAAAAAAATATTTGATTTTTTAAAACATTCCAAGTTTTTTTTATACCATGTGGTATACTCTCAAAAAAAGAATAATTCTTTTTTTCAAATAAAAAAATTTGATCTAAATCTATAAAATTTTTTAAATAAATTCCCAAAACTTCTTTTGAATCTAAAAAAATTTCTTTTTGAATAAGTTTTCCATTTCTATTAATGGACATTAATATGTTTTCATTTTTATATTTTGATAACAAATCTTTGAATTGATCAGAAAAAAGAATAAATTCAGAATTAATGGCTAATATCTCATCATTATTTCTTAATCCATACTTTTCTGCTTTAGAATTTTTGATTACATAATTGATTATAGGAGGGACACGAGGTTGAATAAAAAAATTCAGTTCTTTTCTATCAAAAAAAAATTTTTTTTTGTTATTATTTAATGATAATTTTATAATATTCCCCATACGATCTACAGTAATAGAATTTCCCAAAATAATTTCTTTAGGAATGTCATTAAAATAGGGAATATATTTTCCGTTTACAAATAAAATTTTATCTCCATTTTTCAGTCCTATTTTTTCTCCTAAAGCATCAACTTCTATACCATATTTAACATTTTTTGTAGGAAGATAAGTTTCTCCATATTTAAATAATAAAAAAGTAAAAATTAAAATAGATAACAATATATTGAAAAATATTCCTCCAGAAATAATTAATAGTCTTTTTATTGCTGATTTAGAACGAAATTCCCAATTATTAATTGTATTTTTTGATGAAATATTTTTATCATCCATTATCATTCCAGATATTTTGACATATCCTCCTAAAGGCAACCAACCGATTCCATAAATAGTGTGTCCTATCTTTTTTTTTTAAGATAGAAAACCAAGGGTCAAAAAAATAGAAAAAATCTTTCCACTCTAACTTTAAATATCTGAGCTATAATAAAATGACCTAATTCATGAATGATAACTAATATAGAAATACTAAGTAACAATTGTATAGATCTAATTAAAATTGATGACATTCCTATAGATTTCTAAATAAAAATAAAAAAGATAAATTTAAACCTTTATTATAAAATAAAAATATATTTTGAATTTATCTAATCTTAAAAAAGGAGAAAAAGGAATAATTAAAGGATATAAAAATGATAATTTTCCCATAAAATTGTTAGAATTAGGAGTTTTACCTGGAGTAAAATTTGAAATACTTTTTGTTTCCATTTTTTATGATCCATTATGTATAAGATATGATCAATCTTGTTTAGCTTTACGAAAAAAAGAAGCTGAAAACATTATAATAGAACTTATTTAATAATGCAAAAAATTAAATTAGCTCTGGTTGGAAATCCAAATGTAGGAAAAACTTCTTTATTTAATAAATTAACTGGACTTAATCAAAAAGTAGGAAATTATATAGGTGTAACAGTCGACAAAAAAATAGGATATTTTTATCATGAAAATACACACTATCAAATTATAGATCTTCCTGGTACTTATAGTATATATCCTTCATCTGAAGATGAAGAAGTAGTTTGTAAACTACTAAACAATATCAATGATTTAGATTATCCAGATAAAATTATGGTTGTAGCAGATTCTTCCAATATAAAAAAAAGTCTTCTTTTACTTAGACAAGTACAAGATTTAGGATTTCCTGTTCTTTTTGTATTAAATATGCTAGATGAAGCAAAAAAAAAAGGAATATCCATTAACATAGAAGAATTAAAAAAATTTCTTTTAACAGAGATTGTGTTAATCAATGCAAGAAAAGGAATTGGGTTAAATAAAATTAAAATAAAAATAAAAAACTTAAAAAAAACGAAAAAAACCTATTTTTTCAATCCAGGAATCCGTTATTCTCTTGCTATTAATGATGTAAAAAATAATTACAAAATAAATACTTATAAAGCTTGGTATTATTTAGCCTATAATAGAAAATTTTTAATAGAAGACTATTTTTTAAATAAAATAAAAAAAAAATACAACATTATATCAAAAAGATTACAAATTAAGGAAACATTAGATAGATATGAAGAAATAAAAAAAATTTGCTCTAAAACAGTTTCAGAATTTATTTCTGAAAAAGAAAAAAAACATTTAGAATTTTCTAAAAAAATAGATAATTATCTACTTGTACATCCTTTTTGGGGTTATTTCATTTTATATTTTTTCTATTTTTCATTTTTCAATGTATTTTTTTATGGTCTGAAATACCAAAACGATTTATAGAATTTTTTTTTTATTTTATACAAAAAAAATTTTATAATGTTTATCCTGGGCCTTTAAATAATTTTTTTCTGGAAGGAATATTACCAGCAATTAGTGTTATTATTTCTTTTATTCCACAAATTTTTATTCTATTATTTTTTCTTCTTATAATGGAAGAAAGTGGATACATAAGCAGAGTGATATTTCTAATGGATAGAATTATGCGACCTTTTGGTTTAAATGGAAAAAGTGTAGTTCCTCTTATTTCTGGTATAGCTTGCGCTATTCCCGCAATTATATCCGCTAGACATATAGATAATCCTAGAGATCGTTTAATTACTATTTTAGTAACTCCTTTTATGACCTGTTCTGCAAGATTACCTATTTATACTCTAATTATATCTTTAATTATACCAGATAAAAAATGGTATTTCATTCAATTAAGAGGAATAATTCTTTTGGCTATGTATATTTTAGGCGTTATATCTGCTTTAAGTGTATCAATAATTTTACATCAATTTTTAAAGAAAAATTATAAAAGTCATCTTATAATGGAAATTCCTACTTACAAAATTCCTATGTTAAAAAATGTATTGATTACTTTATGGATCAATCTTAAATCATTTATTATCAATGCAGGAAAAATGATTTTACTAATTAATATATTGATTTGGGTTTTAGGAACTTTTGGTCCTTCAAAAAATTCATCAAAAATAAACATACTCAATATACAAAAAAAAGAATTACCTAACTCTTATTTAGGTTTATTAGGAAAAAAAATGGAACCTATAATTCATCCATTAGGATACGATTGGAAAATCGGAATAGGATTGCTATCTTCTCTTGTAGCACGAGAAGTCTTTGTTAGTACCATGGCTTCTGTATATAACATAGAAAAAAAAGAAAATTTTTTAAAAGAAAAAATGAAAAAAGAGAATACTATAAAACTAAAAAACCGATTTATAATTTAGCAACGGGAATTTCTCTACTGTTTTTTTATGCATTTTCTATGCAATGTATGAGCACTTTATCTATAATAAAAAAAGAAACAAAATCTTGGAAATGGCCAATATTACAATTTATTTTTATGACTTTTTTAGCTTATATAGCTTCATTATTAACATATCAAACATTTAAAATATTATGTGGCAATACATTATAATAAGTTTATTTTTTTTATATTCAATTTTTTGTTTATTTAAAAAATTATTGCATTTTTTCTTATATAAAAAAAATTTTTGCAAAAAAAAATGCAATTGTAAATTATAAAATTTTTATTTTTTCATTTTATCAATAGAAGTAAATATGGAATCTTTAAATACTTCGGATAAAGACATTCCAATTGCTTTCAATTGTTTTGGAAAAATACTTTCTTCTGAAAAACCTGGAATTGTGTTTATTTCTAAAAAAAAGGGTTCTTCATTTACAATGATATATTCCGATCTAGATATTCCTGATAAATTAAGAAACTTATATACTTTCATTGCTATTTTTCGTATTTTATTCTCTATATTTGGATCAAATTTTGCCGGAGTGATTTCTTTAGATTTTCCGGAATATTTTGATTCAAAATCAAAAAAATCATTTTGACTAATTATTTCTGTTATTGGTAAAACAATGACTTCATTTTTAAATGAAAAAACGCCAACGGATACTTCTCTTCCTTCAAGATAAGATTCCACAATAATTTCTTCATCTTCTAAAAAAGCTTTTTGTATTGCATGATCCAAATCTTTTTCTTTATAAACCTTACTTATTCCTAAACTAGATCCAGATCTATTGGGTTTTACAAAACAAGGAAGCCCTACTTTATCTATAATTTTTTTTGTACAAAAAACCTGATTCTTGTTTAAAAAAAAAGATTCAGCTGTATTAATGCCAAAATGCTTCAATAAAGTTAAACAATATTTTTTATTAAAAGTAACATTAGCATGATGAAAATTACATCCTGTATAAGGTATTTTTAGTAGTTCAAAATAAGCTTGTAATATTCCATCTTCTCCTGGAGTACCATGTATAGCATTAAATATACAGTCAAATTTTAGTCCTTTCATTCCACCAAAAATAGTAAAATCTTGTTTATTTATAGAATATTCTTTATTTTCATCATTTTTCAAAAACCATTTCTCTTTAAGAAGATATATCCTATAAGGATCAAATTCTTTTCTACATAAATTTTCATAAACAACTTTTCCACTTTGTATTGAAATAAGAGATTCTTTTGAATATCCCCCCATAATAACAGCTATTTTTTTCATTATTTATTTTTAATTTTAATATAAAAACATTTTTATTTAAATATTTTTTATGAAATATTTTGCAATATTCATCATTAATTTTTTAATTGCTATATTGATATTATATAAAATAGCTCAATTGGCATTGAAATGGGTAGATGTTTATACGAAACATGGATCTTATGTTGTAGTCCCTGATTTAAAAGGTTTTACTATACATAAATCTATATCTGTTTTAAAAAAATTAGGGCTGAAATATGAGATAGATACATCCCATTATGATCCTAATTTTAAAATTAATCAAATCATTTCCTTTTCTCCAGAATCGGGAGGTCATGTAAAAGAAGGAAGACATATATATATACAAGTTAATTCTAAATCATCTCAATCTGTTTTACCTAATATCATAAATAAAGATAAACGAATGGCTATAAAATTGCTTCATGCTAATCATATTTTTGTTAAAGAAATCAGATATATTAATGATATAGATAAAAACACTGTTTTAAAAGTTTTATATAAAAATAAATCTATTCAACCTGGATACAAATTTACTTCTAATCAAGAAGGAATCACTTTGATTATTGGAAAAAAATATGAAAAAAATAATTTGGTAGTGGTACCTAATGTTATTGGAATGTCATTACATTCCGCAACTCGCATTTTTAAAAATCAATTATTTCATGTTATTAATTTTTACTATGATCACACAATCACAAATCCTGATATAAATGCAAAAGTATACCGTCAAAAACCTGAACCTGGAGTTTTTTATGATAAAAATAAATCTATTGAACTTTGGTTAAGTTCAATAGAATTGTTAGATCAAACTGAAAAAATTCAAATAAAAGATTCCAAAGATTCTAAAAAACAAACTGAAAAAATTCAAATAAAAGATTCCAAAGATTCTAAAAAACAAACTGAAAAAATTCAAATAAAAGATTCCAAAGATTCTAAAAAACAAACTTAAAAAATTCCAAATAAAAGATTCCAAAGATTCTAAAAAACAAACTGAAAAATTCAAATAAAAGATTCCAAGATTCTAAAAACAACCTGAAAAAATTCAAATAAAAGATTCCAAAGATTCTAAAAAACAAACTGAAAAAATTCAAATAAAAGATTCCAAAGATTCTAAAAAACAAACTGAAAAAATTCAAATAAAAGATTCCAAAGATTCTAAAAAACAAACTGAAAAAATTCAAATAAAAGATTCCAAAGATTCTAAAAAACAAACTGAAAAAATTCAAATAAAAGAAAAAAAAAGAATAGAATCGAATTAAATGAAAAAAATAAAAATTATTGTAGACGAAAATCAAAAAGAAATTCGCATTGATAAATTTTTGAAAAGTAATATAGAAAATATTAGTAGAAATCAAATTCAAAAATTAACTATTTCTGGAAAAGTTCTAGTAAATCAACATACAGTAAAAAAAAATTATAAGATTAAACCTTTGGATTTTGTAGAAATAGAAATTTCTAATATAGAAATATTAGATCATTTAGAATATGAAAATATTATTGCAGAAAAAATAAATCTTAATATTATCTATGAAGATGAAGATGTTATTGTTGTTAATAAACCTGCAGGAATGGTGGTACATCCTGGTTTCGGTAATGAAAAAGGAACATTAATTCATGGAATAAAATATCATTTTCAAAATAAAAATTTAAATGATTTTAATTTATATAGAAGTGGATTAGTTCATAGATTGGATAAGGATACATCAGGGTTGTTAGTTATAGCTAAAAATGAATATTCTAAAAAATATTTATTTCAACAATTTAATTCTAAAACAATTCAAAGAGAATATAGAGCCTTAATATGGGGAAATTTACTTGAAGAAAAAGGAATTATAACTGGGTTTATTGGAAGAGATCCTAAAAATAGAAAAAGAATGACCCTTTTTAAAAAAAATGAATATTATAAAGGAAAATATTCTGTAACACATTATAAAGTATTAGAGAGGTTTAAATATTTAACATATGTTTCTTGTAATATAAAGACAGGAAAAACACATCAAATAAGAGCTCATTTCAAATATTTGGGGCATCCATTATTTCATGATTCAATGTATGGTGGAAATAAAATTTTTATGAAAAAAAAATGTTCGAACAAAAATATAGAATTTTTTAAAAATTGTTTAAAATTATTATCAAGACAAGCTTTACATGCTATATCTCTTTCTTTTATACATCCAAAAAATGGAAAATGTTATTTCTATTGTCCAATTCCTGAAGATTTTAAAATCGTTTTACAAAAATGTAGGAAAATATTTTTATAATAAAATTCCATCTAAAAGAAAACAAGATATAGAAAAATATATGATTAATCCTACTACATCTACCAATGTAGCTACAAAAGGAGCTGAAGAACTAGCAGGATCTCCTCTTAATTTTTTAATTATGAAAGGAAGCATTGCCCCACTTAATGTCCCCCATAATACTACTCCAATCAAGGATAAAAATACTGTAAAACCTACTAATATACAGTGATCACCATAATTAAATAAATTGAGTTTATGCCAAACTATAATACGGATAAAACCCGTTAATCCTAAAATACTACCTAAAAAAAAACCACAAATAATTTCTCTTCGCATAACAATCCACCAATCTTTTATTTTCACTTCTCCCAAAGCCATTGCTTGTATAATTAAACTTGCAGCTTGAGACCCACTATTTCCACCACTTGAAACAACTAAAGGAATAAACAAAGCAAGAACTACAGCTTTTTCTATGACACTTGAAAATCTTTGCATCACTGTTGTTGTTAACATTTCCCCTATAAAATAATAAAATTAACCATCCAGCTCTTTTTTTAATAAGTTTGAATAAAGAAACATTTAAATAAGATTGATGCAATACTTCCATTCCTCCTATCTTTTGAAAATCTTCTAAAATCCATAAAAGATCATCTACAATTACAATTCCTAATAAAAAATTATGATCGTCTATAACTGGAAGTGAGATTCTATTACTTATAGAAAATATTTTAGTAGCTTCTTTTTCTGTATCTGTTATATTTAAAGTTTCAATATTTTGACTATTTATTAAATCAGATACCTTTGTATTTGGATCGACTAATAGAAATTCTCGTATTTTTTATATCATTGATTAATTTTCCTTTTTGGTCTATTATATAGACAATTTCTATAACATCACTATTTATAGGGGAAATGTTAAAAACATTTTTTACTTCTTGCCGAATATAATCCAAAACTTTTTGTACACTCCAAGTTTTTTGAACTGCAATATAATATGGGATCATAAAACGACCTACACTATTTTTAGGATATCCTAGATATGCTAAAATTCTAGATTTATCTTCTGTATTCAAATATTTTATTAAATCTTTTAAAAAATTTTTAGAAATATTTTCTAAAAAATAAATACGATCATCTACTGATAGACTCTTTAATAATTCCATTTTTTTAGCAGAAGGCAAATTTTTTATAATTTTTTTTCTTATAGAAAAATCCAGTTCTTTAAAAAATAGAAATAGCTTTACATAATTTTAATACACTAAATATTTTTATAACATCATTAGGATTATGATGAATAATTTTTATTAATCTACTTATAGTTTGACTATTTATAAATTTATCGTTATTTAAATAATCTTGATCCTCATTAAACATTTTTTTTGTAGAAATTTTGACGAGTATTTATTTTTATAACAATTGAATTTATTTCAGCAGTAAATAAAACAATTTTTATATTGTTATGCAGAAATAACATAAATAAATTAAAATTACGGAATAAAATCATTGTAATATTTATGTATTAAAAAAAATAATAAATGGAATATAATTTTCGTAAAATAGAAAAACGTTGGCAAATATATTGGAAAAAATATAATATATTTTATACAAAAGAAAATAAAAAAATAAAATACTACATTTTGAATATGTTTCCTTATCCTTTTCTGGAACTGGACTTCATGTTGGACATTGTTTAGGATACATAGCTTCAGATGTTTATGCAAGATATAAACGAGTAGTAGGATATAATGTTCTAAATCCTATAGGATTTGATTCTTTTGGTCTTCCTGCAGAACAATATGCTATACAAACAGGAAAACATCCTCATAACACTATTATGAAAAATTCATGTAGATATAAAGAACAAATAAATAAAATAGGACTTTCTTTTGATTGGAATAGAGAACTATACACTAGTAATCCAAATTATTATCGTTGGACTCAATGGATGTTTATTCAAATTTTTAATTCTTGGTATGATAAAAACAGTAAACAAGCTAAACCTATAGATTTTCTAATTGAAGAATTTAATCAAAATGGAAATCATTTTATTAACGCAAGTACAACATCAAATTATAAATTTGATTCAAAAACATGGAAAAAATTAAATTCATACGAAAAAAGAATCTATTCTTTTAAATTATAGATTAGCTTTTTTATGTAATAATACTGTTAATTGGTGTCCAGAATTAGGAACAGTCTTAGCTAATGATGAAATAAAAAATGGAAAAAGTGAAAGAGGTGGATATCCAGTATACAAAAAAAAAATGTTACAATGGCATATAAGAATTAGTGCATATGCAGAAAGATTATTAAAAGGATTAGATATTATCGATTGTTCTAAATCTTTAAAAAAATTACAATCCAATTGGATAGGAAAATCAATAGGAACTTCTATTTTTTTTAAAATTTTATATCCTATTGGTGAAATTAATCAAATCGAATTATTTACTTCTTATCCAGAAATGATATTTGGAATGACTTTCATTATATTGTCTCCAGATCATCCACTTTCAGAAAAAATAAGTATTTTTTCTTTACATCATAAAGATGTTTTTACATATGTGAACAAAGAATTTTGTATAGACGAAAATACAAAAAATATTTCAGGTGTTTTTACAGGAAATTATGTATTACATCCTTTTATTCAAAAAAAAAGAATCCCCATTTACATTAGTAATTTTTTCTCTATAAAAAATCAAACAAAATCTATAATAGGAATACCTGGACATGAAGAAAAAAGTAAAAAATTTGCTCAAAAATTTAATATAGAAATCATAAAAGTTTTAGATTTTAATGAAAAATGTATTAATTCCAATTTTTTTAAATGGATTTAATCGTAAACAAGCAAAAGAAAAAATAATCAAAATTTTAATCACAAAAAAAATAGGAGAAACTAAAACTAGTTATAAAATTCATGATGCTGTTTTTTCCAGACAAAGATATTGGGGAGAACCAATTCCCATTTATTTTAAAAATAAAATTCCCAAAATAATTCCCCTAGATCAGTTACCGATTATGCTTCCAAAAATAGATAATTTTCATACGATCAATGACAAATCTCCATTAGGTAGGGCAAAAAATTGGGCTTGGGATGAAAAAAATATGAAAAATTGTTCCTAACATTCTTATTGACCAAAAATATATATTTCCAATAGAAACTAGTACAATGCCTAGTTGGGCAGGATCAAGTTGGTATTTTCTTAGATATATGGATGTTCATAATAATCAATTTTTTATTGATAAAAAAAAAGAAAATTATTGGAAAAATGTTGATTTATATATTGGTGGGGCTGAACATAGTACAGGTCATTTGATTTATGCTAGATTTTGGCATAAATTTTTATTGGATAGAGGATGGATAACTACTGAAGAACCTTTCAAAAAAATATTGAACCAAGGAATGATTTTAAGTTATTCTGCTATTATATTTAAAGTAACAGGAAAAAATATTTTTGTATCTTATGGATTATTAAAAAATAAAAAACATGCATATTCTTCTTTTCAAGAAGTATATGTAGATATTTCTTTAATTAAAAAGAATAATGAATTAGACATTAATAAATTTAAAAAATATAGATTTGAATTTTATTCTTCTATTTTTATTTTGGAAAGAGGGATCTTCTTTTGCAAAAGAAAATTGGAGAAAATGTCAAAATCTAAATATAACGTAATAAATCCTGATGAAATTTACGAAAAATATGGATCGGATGTATTTCGTATTTATGAAATGTTTTTAGGTCCCATTTATCAATCTAAACCTTGGGATGAAAAAAAAATAAATGGAATAAAAAATTTTATGAATAAATTTTGGTGTTTATTTCATAAAAATAAAATTTTTAAAGTAAGTGAAATAAATCCAACATTACAAGAATATAAAATTTTACATAATGCTATAAAAAAAATGCAAGAGAAAATGCAATCTTTTTCCTGCAATACTTCTATTAGTTTATTAATGATAACAACGAACCAATTAACTGTATTAAAATGTAATAAAAGAAAAATACTAGAACCTTTAGTTCAATTGATGGCTCCATTTGCTCCTCATATTTCAGAAGAAATATGGTATAAATTGGGTCATAAAAAATCTATTATATTTTATAATTTTCCAATTTTTAATGCAAAATATATAGTAGAAAAAGAAATAACATATCCGATTATGTTTAATGGAAAGTTAAAATTTGTAGAAAAATTTAATTATAACACTTCAATAAAAGAAATAAAACATAAAATTTTAAATCATCCTAAAACAAAATTTGTTTTGAAAAAAAAAGACTTTACAAAAAATAATTTTAATACCTAAAAAAATAATAAATATTTTATTTAAATGAATTTTTTGAAATGATTTCATCTTTCAATATTTTAATTAATGTAGATTTGTAGATAATGTGGCATTCATTTTTGTTTGTATTTTTTTTCATTTTCATTTTATAGAAATGTGTAAAACTTTTTTTTATGTCAAAAAATCAAAATAAAACTGGGGCATATAGTTTTTTTAATTGTATAGAAAAAAATTTTGATAAAGCTGCACGATTTCTCTCTATTGAAAAAGGTCTTCTAGAACAAATTAAAAGCTTGCAATGCTGTATATAGAATGCATTTTCCTGTGAAAATGGGAAAAGAAATTAAAGTCATTGAAGCATATAGAGTTCAACATTCTCATCATAAACTTCCTTGTAAAGGAGGAATCAGATATAGTATGAAAGTGAATCAAGATGAAGTTATGACTTTAGCAGCTTTAATGACTTATAAATGTGCCATAGTTGATGTTCCTTTTGGAGGGGCTAAAGGAGGTATAAAAATTGATCCACAAACTATATCAACAGAAAACATAGAAAAGATAACACGTCGTTATACCTCCGAATTAATTAAAAAAAATTTTATTGGACCTGGAATAGATGTTCCCGCTCCTGATTATGGAACTGGAGAAAGAGAAATGAGTTGGATTTTTGATACTTTTTTATCTCTTCGTTCCGGTGATGTAGATGCATTAGCTTGTGTTACAGGAAAACCTGTTTCTCAAGGAGGAGTAAGAGGAAGAAAAGAAGCAACAGGGTTAGGCGTTTTTTATGGAATAAGAGAATTATGTAATGTAAAAGAAGATATGAATTCTATTGGTCTTGATATAGGATTAATTGGAAAAAAAATTATAATACAAGGATTAGGAAATGTAGGTTATCATGCAGCCACTTTTTTTCATAAAGCAGGGGCTATTATAATAGCTTTAGCAGAAAGAGAAGGTGCTATTTATAACGAAAAAGGATTAAATGTATCCAAAGTTTTTTCACATTTAAAAAATACTGGATCTATATTAAATTTTCCAGAAGCAAAAAATATAGAAAATACGGAAAAAGCTTTAGAATTAGAATGTGATATATTGATTCCAGCAGCATTAGAAAATGTAATCCATAAAAATAATGCAAATCGTATTAAGGCTAAAATTATTGGAGAAGCAGCAAACGGACCTATTACACCTGAAGCTGATGAAATATTGGAAAAAAAAGGAGTAATTATTATTCCTGACATTTATTTAAATGCAGGAGGAGTCACTGTTTCTTATTTTGAATGGTTAAAAAATTTAAGTCATGTACGTTATGGTCGCATGGAAAAAAAATTTAGCGAAAATATGAATGCAGAATTATTACAAGTTATAGAAACAATTTGCAAAAAAAGAGTTTCAACAAAAGAAAAAAAAATTATTCTAAGAGGACCAAGAGAAATAGATTTTGTGCGTAGCGGGTTAGAAGATACAATGATAAATGGATTTCACAAAATCCGTGATTTAAAAAAATCATCAAAAATAGAAAATATGCGTACGGCAGCATTTGTATTAGCTATCAATAAAATTATTGATTCTTATGAAAAATTAGGAATTTTTCCATAATATCCTTAATATCCTTTATTCAGAAAAAATATATTTTTCATGAAGTATAAAAGATCATTATTGAAATTAAGTGGAGAAGCTCTTATGGGAGAAAACGAATTTGGATTTCATTCTACTCGTCTTAAACAATATGCTGAAGAAGTGAAAAAAGTGGTAGAAATGGGAGCTCAAGTAGCTATAGTTATTGGAGGAGGGAATATATTTAGAGGATTTTCTAGAATTAAAGAAAAAACTATAAATCGTATAAAAGGAGATTACATGGGGATGTTAGCAACTGTTATTAACGGAATTGCTTTACAATCATATTTAGAAAATGTTGGAATATGTACCTATATTCAGACAGCTATTAGAATGGATGAAATAGCAGAACCTTTTGGTAAAGATAGAGCAATACACCATCTTGAAAAGGGAAGAGTTGTAATATTTGTAGCGGGATTAGGAAATCCTTATTTTACAACAGATACAGCTGCTGTTTTGCGCGCTATAGAAATAAAAGCAGATGTATTATTGAAAGGAACTAGAGTAGACGGGATATATACAAAAGATCCAGAAAAAGATAAATATGCTAAAAAACTGAAAAATATATCTTTTGATATGGCATATCAAATGGGAATTAAAGTTATGGATCAAACAGCTTTTATTCTAGGAAATGAAAATAATTTACCAATTATCATTTTTGATATTAACAGAAAAGGAAATTTTCAAAAAAGTAATTTCTGGAGAAAAAATAGGAACTATGGTTTCTAAAAAAAAAGAAGATTATGGATGAATTAAATAACATATTTCTGTCTTGTAAAAAAGATATGGAAAAAATTTTTAATAAACTGAAAAAAGAAATTCATCGTGTTCGATTAGGAAGTCAATCCGTCTCTTCTTTTTTTAAGTAAAATAAAAATAAAATGTTATGGAACCTTTTTCCCACTTATAGAAGTGGCTAATATATCTATTATAGATAATATGAATATTTCTATTCATCCTTGGGACCGTTCTATTATTTCAGAGATAGAAAAAACCATTATCAATGCTAATCTCGGTTTTATGCCAACTAATAAAGGAGACTCTATTTATATACATTTGCCTATAGTTACAGAAGAAAGTAGAAAGAATTTAATGAAAAAAATCAAATCACAAACAGAGCATGCAAAAATTCTCGTTAGAGAAATTAGAAAAAAAAATAAACAACATATAAGAAAATTAAAAATATCAAAAGATTTTTCTAAAACAGGAGAAAATCATATACAAAAAATAACGAGTGAATACATAAAAAAAATAGAAGATTTCTTTCTTTATAAAGAAAAAGAAATATTGAAAATATAAAATGATAAGAAAATATTTAATTAAAGAATTACTAAATAAAGGAAAATTTTTGATAGACAAAGAAGTATTAGTTGAGGGATGGATCCGTTCTTTTCGTTATTCTATTTTCATTACTTTAAATGATGGATCTACGATTAGAAATTTACAAATTGTTTTATCTAAAAAATTAGATAAAATAATTAAAAAAATAACAATAGGAAGTTCAATTAGAGTCATAGGAATAGTTAAAAAAAGTATTGGAATAAAACAATATATTGAACTTCAATCTTCAGATATAACTATATATGAATCAGTAGACCCAAAAATTCTTCAAAAATCTATTTTGCAACCTAAAAAACATAGTTTAGAAAAACTTCGTGAACAAGCTCATTTACGTTTTCGAACAAACATTTTTAGTTGCATTATGCGAATTCGTCACCATATAGCATTTTGCATCCATAAATATTTTCATGAACATGATTTTTTTTATATTCATACTCCAATTATTACGACTTCAAATTGTGAAGGAACCGGAAAAATGTTTCAAATTACAACTATGGATTTAAAAAATTCAAAAAATTACACAAAAGATTTTTTTAAATGTCAAACTTATCTCAGTGTATCTGGACAATTAGAAGCAGAAACAGCTTCTTTAGGCCTAGGAAAAGTATATACTTTTGGTCCTGTATTTAGAGCAGAAAATTCCAATACTTCACGACATTTATCTGAGTTTTGGATGATTGAACCGGAAATTGCTTTTTATCATTTAGAAGAAAATATAAATCTGGCTGAAAATTTCTTAAAATTTATTGTAAGATATATTATTGATAATAGCATAGAAGATTTGATTTTTTTAAATCAATGTTTAGAAAAATGGAATCAAAAGAAAAAAAATTTTCTTTTAGAAAAATTAGAACTTATTTTAAAATTCCCATTCAAACAAATTAGTTATACAGAAGCTATAAAAATTTTAGATCAAGAAGAAAAGAAAAAAAAGATAAAATTTTTCCATCCAATTATTTGGGGAATGGATTTACAATCGGAACATGAACAATATTTGGTAGATAAATATTTTAAAATTCCTGTAATTATATTTGATTATCCTTGTAGGGTTAAAGCTTTTTATATGCGTATGAATAATGATGGAAAAACTGTTAGAGCTATGGATATTTTATTTCCTGAAATAGGAGAAATTGTGGGAGGATCTCAAAGAGAAGAACGTTATGATATATTATTACAACGAATGAAAGATACAAATATTGATATAAATAAACTTTGGTGGTATTTAGATACACGCCGTTTCGGTTCTGTTCCTCATAGTGGATTCGGTTTAGGTTTTGATCGTTTAGTTCAATTTATTACAGGAATGAATAATATTCGTGATGTTATCCCATTTCCAAGAACTCCAAATAATGCAGAATTTTAAAACATGTTAAAACAACAATTATTGCAAAAAGGACAACATAAACTTTCTCCACAACAAATTAGATTAATGAAATTAGTTCAATTATCAACTTTAGATTTTGAACAAAGAGTTCAACAAGAATTGGAAGAAAATCCAGCTTTAGAAGAAGAAGATAGTTCTAATTTTGAAGAATATTCAGACCCATCAGAAGAAGATGATATAAATACTATAGAAGATCAAAATCAATCTGTAGATCTATCTGAAATAGATGAATATTTAAGTGATGATGAAATTGAAGATTTCAAGATCAATAATCAAAATTATGATAATATAAAAAAACATATTCCTATTGTTTCTGGAATTTCTTTTCAAGAATATTTAAAAAATCAATTGCATACATTTCGTATGAATGAAAGAGATTTATTAATTGCTGATTTTATATTAGGAAATATCGATAATGATGGTTATATAAGAAGAAAAATGTCATCTATAGTAGATGATATTTTTTTAATACTTGGAATATCTATTACCACAGAAAAAATAGATAAATTACTGATAAATTATATACAAAAATTAGATCCTATAGGTGTCGGTTCTAGAAATTTACAAGAATGTTTGCTAATTCAATTAGATCAATTAGAAAAAAAAAAAATTCCTAAAGAAGTTTTTTTAGCAAAAAAAATTGTACGATATCATTTTGAATCTTTTGCAAAAAAACATTATAAAAAATTACAAAAAAAATTAGGAATAACAAAAAAAAATTTACGTAAAGTTCTTGATCAAATAAAAAAATTAAATCCTAAACCAGGAAAAATGTATTCCGATAACACCAAAAATTTAGATCATATTATTCCGGATTTTAACATTGATATTTTAGATGATCAATTAAAACTATCTATAAATCAAAGAAATATTCCAGAATTAAAAATATCTTCTTTATATTTAGATATGTTAAAATCTTATAAATCGGAAAAAAATATAATCCAAAATGAAAAAACCATTGTTTTTTTAAAACAAAAAATAGATTCAGCTAAATGGTTTTTGGATGCCGTTCAACAACGTCAAAATACATTGATGATAACAATGAATGCTATTATGGATTATCAGAAAGAATATTTTTTAACTGGAGATCCCCTGAAAATAAAACCTATGATTTTAAAAAATATATCCCAAAAAATTGGAGTAGGTATATCTACTGTTTCGCGTGTAGCTAACAGTAAATATGTGAGTACACCATATGGCACTTTTTTAATAAAAAGTTTTTTTTCTGAAAAAATGATCAACCAAGAAGGTAAAGAAATCTCCTCGATTGAAATCAAAAAACTTTTAGGAGAATCAATAGCTAAAGAAAATAAAAAAAAACCTTTTACTGATGAAAAATTATCCCAAATACTTAAAAAAAAAGGCTATTTAGTAGCTAGAAGAACCATTTCTAAATATAGAGATCAAATGCATATTCCTGTTGCAAGAATGCGAAAAAACTTATAATTCTTTTAAAATTACAGTTTTCCAATTAGAAAATTCTTTTATAGATAAAGTTGATAATTCTCTACCATATCCTGATTTTTTTACTCCTCCAAAAGGAAAACGTGAATCTGATTTTACTATTTCATTAATAAAAACCATTCCTGTATCTATTTTTTTTGAAATTTTTTCCGCTTTCTCTAAATCTTTTGTCCAAATAGAAACTCCCAGTCCATATGGTGTATTATTTACAATATCAGAAATTTCTTTTTCTTGAGAAAAAGAAGAAATAACACCTATAGGCCCAAATATTTCTTCTTTTTGGACTATGCAGTTATCATTTTCTATTCTTAATAAAGAAGGAGAAAGAAAATTACCATTTTTAGTAATTTCCAAACATATTTTTCCTCCATTTAGAATAATATTCTTATATTGCTGATACAATTTTTTAGTTAAATCATTACGCGAGATATAACCTATCTTAGTTGATTCATCATATAAATCTCCTCTATTATATGTTTTCATTTCTTGTATAACTGCATCTATAAAGTCATCTATTATGGCTTCATCTACAATAAATCTTTTTGCAGAAATACATGTTTGTCCTGTATTATTTAATCTAGATTCCGTTGCTAATTTTGCTATTTTTTCTATATTTTTTACATCTTTCATAACTACAAAAGCATCATTTCCTCCTAATTCTAAAACAGATTTTTTAACATATTTTCCAGATAATGAACCTATAATACTGCCTACTAAAGTGCTTCCCGTAAAAGTAATTCCTTGTATGGCGGGATGAGCTATAACAGATTCTATCTGATTTGTATCTATTAATATAACCTGAAAAAACTCCTTTAGGAAACCCAGATTCTAAAAATATTTTTTCTAAAAGTAAAGAACATCCCGTTGTATTAAGAGCTGATTTTATCATTATCACATTTCCTAATAATAAATTAGGAATAGTAGATCTAATTGTTTGCCAAATAGGATAATTCCAAGGCATAATTCCTAATATTACGCCTATAGATTCAAACTTTACATAAGAAATTTTATATTCAGTATAAATTTTTTTTAATAAAAGTAGATTCTTTTAATTCACAATAATATTTGCACAAATAAATACTTTTATATATCTCTGTATAAGACTGAGTGATAGGTTTACCCATTTCCTGAGTAATAGAAAAAGCCATAATGTCTATGGTTTTTTCCATATAAAAATATAATTGTTTTAAACATTCTATTTTAGAATTTAATGGATAATTTTTCCATTCTTTATATGCATTTTGAGCTTCAGATAATTTAGCCTGAATATTTTGATTAGATAAAAAATAATAAGTTTTTAATACATTATCATCTACAGGATTAATAGTATGAAACATATCATTTTAAATTTGTCCGTTGAGTCTAACAGAAATTTTAGCATTAAAAGCTATGGCATAAAATTTTATCTTTTTTAAAAATAAAAGCATTCCATTAGCTCGAATAGGAGATAAAAAAGTTTGAAATCCTATTTCATAAATAAAATTAGCATTAGAAGAAATAATTTCAAAAGGAAAAAGTCCTGAATATACTCGAATCATGAGAGCTGCCATTCCTCTAGGTAATAGGGCATCACCATCCGCATCGAAAAAAATGCGAGATCCATTAAATTTAGCCTCTAACCAAACTTTGGATTGACAACCATGAATCAATTTATCTTCAGATTTGAAAATAGAAGGTTTTTCAGGTAATTTTTTTCCTAAATCTATCAAATATTCATATTTTTCCTCCCAACTTTCAAGAACTTTAAACTCCTTTTTTATTATTTCTTCTTTTTTATGCAAACTCATGACTAAATTTTTATATCAACATTATAACATGAAAATATAATATACACTTTTCTTATTTATATGAATTGATTAATTTTAATCTTGCCATTTTTGCTGCTTTTGTCATATTGTAAAGTGAAGATAATACTTCCTGCCATTTTCTAGTTTTTAATCCACAATCTGGATTCACCCAAATATTCTCTATAGGTAATTTTATAGAAGCTTTTTTTATTAAATCAAACATTTCTTCTACAGAAGGAATTCTTGGAGAATGAATATCATATACTCCGGGGCCCATTTCATTAGGATAATAAAAATCTGAAAAGGCTTTTAGCAATTCCATTTTAGATCTGGAACTTTCTATAGTAATAACATCTGCATCCAAATCTGCTATATGTTGAAATATATCGTTAAATTCACTGTAACACATATGTGTATGAATTTGGGTTTCATCCTTTACTCCACATGAAGAAATACGAAAAGCCTTAATTGACCAATCAAAATAAGATTTCCAATTCTTTTTTTTCAAAGGTAATCCTTCTCTTATAGCTGGTTCATCTATTTGAATAATTTGAATTCCAGATTTTTCTAAGGATAAAACTTCTTCTCGAATAGCCCAAGCTATTTGATAAGCAGTATGAGAAATAGGTTGATCATTTCTCACAAAAGACCATTGTAAAATGGTAACGGGTCCTGTGAGCATTCCTTTCATTAATTTTTTTGTTTGAGATTGAGCAAAACATGTCCATTCAACAGTCATATCATCAATACGACTAACATCGCCATAAATAACAGGAGGTTTCACACAGCGACTTCCATAACTTTGAACCCATCCATTTTCAGTAGAAAGTATTCCTTTTAGTTTTTCTGAAAAATATTCTACCATATCAGTTCTTTCAAATTCTCCATGAACTAATACATCTAAATCTATCTCTTCTTGTTTTTTAATAACATCTATAATAAAACTTTTAATTTTTTCATTATATTCTTCTTCACTCAATTTTTTTTTTTCTAAATAAATTTCGCAAACTACGTATTTCCCTCGTTTGAGGGAACGATCCTATAGTTGTAGTAGGAAACATAGGAAGATGAAATTTTTTTTTTTGTTTTTTTTGTCTAATATGAAAATGATTCTCTCTTTGTATATCTTGATTTGTTATTTTAGTTATTTTTTCCTTTATTTTTTTATCATAAAAAATAGAGGAAAAAAATGATTTTTCTAATAAATAAGAATTACTAAGTAAAATCCTTTTATCTCCTTTTATAATTTTTTCTAAATCATTTAATTCATAAATTTTTTGTTTCGCAAAAGACATTCTATTTTTTATCTCCATATGAATAGAATTTTCGTATTCTATATCTATAGGAACATGCAAAAGAGAACAATTAGGAGCAATCATTATTCTATTTTCTCCTATAGATTCTATTGTTTTTTCTATTTTTCGAATAGAATCAGCATAATTATTTTTCCATATATTTCTTCCATCAATAATTCCTAAAGATAAAATCATTTTTGACTTTCCTGAAAAAAAAGAAAGTATTTTTTCCAATTGATTTGAGTCTTCTACTAAATCTATATGTACCCCTTGAACTGATATATCTTGAAGAAGATCTATATTTTCTGACATACCATCAAAATAAGAAGTTAACATAATATTGATACCATAACAAAATTTAGATATTTCTTTATAAGCATATTTAAATACTTTTTTTTCTTTTTCAGACATATCTAAAACTAAAATCGGTTCATCTAATTGAATCCAATGAACTCCTTTCTTTTTTATTTCATTTATAATTTTTATATAAATGGGAACCAAATTCTCTATCAAATCCATTTTATGAAAAGACTTTTCTTTTTCTTTTCCTAAAAATAAATAAGATACAGGTCCAATGAGTACAGGTTTAATTTTTTTTACCGATTTTAATATTTTTTTAGATTCCTCTAATTCATAAAAAATTTTTTTCGAAAAAATAGAAAATTTTTGATTTTTATCAAATTCTGGAACAATATAGTGATAATTAGTATTAAACCATTTAGTCATTTCCATAGCTTTAATATCCCATCCATTTTTTTGAAATCCTCTAGCCATAGAAAAATATAAATCAATATTATTATGAATGACTGGAATCGAAATATAAGATTCCGGAATGACTCCTAATAATAAGGACATATCTAAAACATGATCATAAAAACTAAAATCATTACATGGAATCAAATCCAACCCCGCTTTATTTTGTATTTTCCAATTTTTATCTCTTATTTTTTTTCCCACTTCAAACAAAGCATTATAATCAATTTTTTTTGACCAATAAGCCTCACAAGCTTTTTTTAACTCTCTTTGTATCCCTATACGAGGATAACCCAAATTATGTTTCAGCATAAAATAATTTTTATATAAATAAACTAAATATCCAATAATTGATACAAATGTTCTAAAATTTTTTTGTCTACAATGGAGAAACTTATATTTCTCCTATTCATCATTATTTCAGCAGTTTCACAAACTTTATGAAAAGAAATTTTTTTTTTTATTTGACGCCCCCCCAAAAAAAAAGAAGGGATATATCTAGGAGGAAATCCATATCCAAAAATATTACCACTAACACCGACGACCGTAGCTGTATTAAACTGAGTATTTATTGCACATTTTGTATGATCTCCCATAATAATACCAAAAAATTGTAGATTAATAGGAAGAAAATCTTTCTTTTCATAATTCCAAACTGCTACCTTTTGATAATCATTTCTCAAATTAGAAATGTTAGTTCCAGCTCCCAAATTACACCATTCTCCCAAAATAGAATTTCCTAAAAACCCATCATGAACTTTATTAGAATAGGAAAAAATTACTGAATTAAAAATTTCTCCTCCTATTTTACAAAAACTAGCAATAGTTGTCCCTCCATATATTTTTGATCCTATATTTAATATAGTATTTTTTCCAATTGCTACTGGCCCTCTGATTACAGACCCTTCCATAATTTTAACTCCTTTTTCAATATATATGGGGCCATATTGAGCATTTAATACAACATTATTTGTTTTTATATCTTCCTCCAAAAAAATTGTTTCTTTACAAATAATATGATTATTTCCCAATAAAGAAAAAGATTTTTTTCCTTTTGTAAAAAACTTAAAATCCCTTTTAAGGATAGTTTCATTATTTATAAATACATCCCATGGATATTGAATATGAATAACATGTTGAACATGATATGTTTTTTTGTTTTCTTTTAAAGAAAAAATATTTTTTTTTATCCAAAAATTCTTTTTTATAGCGATCATTTTATCTTTAAAAAAAATAGTCTCATTTTCCTTTAAAGAAAAAATAATTTGAATTAATTCTTCACTGGGAAGAAATGAAGAATTAATTAACAATATGTTTTCAAAAAAATGCAGATTCTTTTTTTGAATATTTTTCTGAAAGAAATGGTTGTGTCATTACATCATATGCATTTTTTCCAATATATTTTTCCCACCTTTCTTTTATCGTAAATAATCCTAATCTAATTTCTGATACAGGTCTAGTCAAGGTTATAGGAAATAGTTTTTTCCATTCTTCTCCATCATATAATATAAAATTCATTCTACAATTTTTTATATTTTTCGTATTTTCTCCTGAATTTTTCAGCTGGTCCAGTTTTTCCTAAAAATCTTTTTTCTCCAGTAAAAAATGGATGAGAATAACTAGATATTTCCATTTTGTACAACGGATAATCCATTCCATCTATAAAAATAGTATCTTTTGTTGTAACTGTGGATTTGCAAATAATTATTTTATCATTATTAATATCTTTAAATACAACAGGTCTATAATTTTCTGGATGTATTTTTTTTTTCATATTTATTTATTTTATTTGGAAAACGGTAAATCATTCCATTAATATGCATTCCAGCCCCCAAAGATGCCATAAGAATCGTATCTCCAGATTTAATTTCATGAGGAGGCATTTTTCCTTTAAGAATTAAATCTAATAAAGTAGGAACAGTAGCTACAGAAGAATTTCCAAATTTTTGTATAGTCATCGGCATAATTTTATATAAAAAATCCTTATTTAAGGATGTATAATTATATAATTTCAATAGTCTTTTTAAAATTGCATAATCCATTTTAGCATTAGCTTGATGAATTAAAATTTTTTTTATATCCTTAAGATGTAAATTAGCATGATCAAGTATATTTTTAAGCATATTTGGAACTTCTGTCAATGCATATTCATAAATTCTTCTTCCATTCATTCTAATATTAACTAAAGATTTTTTATAATTTGGATTTAAAGAAGGACCATTAGTTAAATAATATAATTTATCATTATTGTCACATTGAGTATCATAATGAATAATTCCATGTTTTTCATCCTCTAAATATTCTATAGCAGATAAAACAGCTGCACCTGCACCATCAGAAAAAATCATTGCATTCCTATCATGTGGATCTATAACTTTAGATAAAGTTTCAGAACTAGTAATTAATATATTTTTAGCATATTTAGATCGCAAAAGTTGATCTGCAAGTATCATTCCTTCTATCCATCCGGTACAACCAAAAATCATATCATACGGTCTACATTTCTTATTTTGTATTTGAAGTTTATTTTTAACTTTAGCTGCTATAGAAGGCATTATATCAGATTGATAAGAAACAGGATGAATATCTCCATAATTATGAGCAGATATAATATAATCTATTTTTTCTTTATTAATTTTTGATTTTATCAAAGCTCTTTTAGCTGCAATAGCAGCAATATCAGAATTAAACAATCCTTTATTTACATATCTTCTTTCCTCTATTTCTGTGATCTTTTGAAATTTATTAATAATTTCCTTGTTAGATTTTTTAATTTTTAATCCTATTTTATCGTAAAATTTATGTTTTAGAAAATAATCTTTTTTTATAATTTTATTTGGTAAATAATGTCCCGTTCCTGTAATGACTGATCGAATCATTTAAATATAAATTTAGTGATAAAAAATAAAATTTTTTTGTTATAGTTTTAATTCACATTTTTTAATTTAAGAATTTCTAATGTTATGAATAATTCTTTTTCAAAAGAGAAAAAATTGAAAAATATGTTTGATCATATTGCAAATAATTATGATTTAATAAATCATATATTGTCTTTTGGAATAGATTTTATTTGGAGAAAAAAAATAATTTTTTTATTATCCAAATTTAATGAAAGAAAAGTTAAAAAAATACTAGATTTAGCTACTGGTACTGGTGATTTAGCTATATTATTAGCTCACAGATTTAAACACGCTGACATTACAGGATTAGATCCATCTAATAAAATGCTAGAAATAGCTGAAAAAAAAATAAAAAAAAATTTTTTTGAAAATAGAATTCAAATTATTCAAGGATATTCGCAAAATATTCCGTTTCAAAATGAAACTTTTGATATAGTAACTATTGCTTTCGGAATCCGAAATTTTCAATACATTCATCTTTCTATTAGAGAAATATATAGAACTTTAAAACCTTCAGGAATTTTAGCAATTTTAGAATTTTCCACTCCTCCCAATTTCTTTATAAGGAAAATTTATTATTTATATTTCTATTTTGTAGAAAAAATAGGAAATTTTATATCAAAAAATTGTTTTGCATACAATTATTTAAAAGAATCTATATTATCTTTTCCTTATCACAATAAAAAAATGAATAAACTTTTGAAATATCATAAATTTAGTTCAATTTACATACAAAAACTAACTTTTGGAATTGTTTCTGTTTACTTAGTCAAAAAAAAATAATTCAAAAATAAAAATATTTTTTCATGATAAAGTATTTATCGGGATATTTTACATCTACTTTTCTTAAAAAAAGAATTAAAAATGTAGAATTTTTCATGCGTTATCCAATAGAAATACAAAATCAATTAATTAATAAATTGATTTTGTATGCAAAAAATACAGAGTTTGGAAAAAAATATGGATTCCGTGAAATCAAAAAGTATCAACAATTTTCAGAAAGAATACCTATATGTAGGTATTCTGATTTACAATCTTTTATTAAAAGAATTCGTAAAGGAGAAGAAAATATATTATGGCCAGGAGTTGTTAAATGGTTTGCAAAATCCTCTGGTACAACTAACACAAAAAGTAAATATATTCCTGTTACAAAATTATCTATGAATACATGTCATTATAAGGCAGGAAAAGACATGTTATCCATTTATATTCATAATCATCCCAAGACAAAAATTTTTTTTGGAAAAGCTGTTCGTCTAGGAGGAAGCTATGAATTACACAAAAAATATAACACATTTTATGGAGATTTATCTTCCATTTTAATTAAAAATATGCCTTTTTGGGTTGATAATATTTGTGTACCTAGAAAAAAAATAGCTTTAATGAGTGAATGGGAAAAAAAATTAGACAACATAATAAAAGAAACAGGATATAAAGATGTTAGAATTTTATTAGGTGTTTGTTCTTGGTTATTGATTTTTTTGAATAAATTATTGAAAAAATTCGGATTTGAAAAAATTGATGAAATATGGCCTAATATAGAGGTAATATTTCATGGAGGAGTAAGTTTTAGTCCTTATATTTATCAATACCAAAAATTATTTGATAAATCTATCAATTATTACGATATATACAGTGCATCAGAAGGTTTCTTTGCTATACAAGATCAAAAAAAAGTGAAAGATCTTTTATTATTGTTAAATCATGGAATATTTTATGAATTTATTCCTACAGAAGAAATAGATCATGACAATCCTAAAATATTTTCGATTGATCAAGTCGAATTGAACAAAAATTACGCACTAGTTATTTCGACAAATGCAGGTTTATGGAGATATATAGTTGGAGATACTGTAAGATTTACTAGTTTATCTCCATATCGAATTTCTATTTCAGGAAGAACTACACATTACATTAATTCTTTTGGTGAAGAATTAATTATTGAAAATGCAGAAAAAGCTTTAAATATAGCTTGTATGAAAACGAATTCTATTATTCATGAATATACTGCAGGTCCTGTATATATGAATCAAAAAAATTCTGGTGCTCATGAATGGATTATAGAATTTGAAAAACAACCTAGAAATTTATGTGATTTTATAAATATTTTGGATGATGAATTAAAATCTTTGAATTCTGATTACGAAATTAAACGATACAAAAATATTGTATTAGGTCCTCCTGTTATATATGTAGCTAGAAATGGCTTATTTTACGATTGGTTAAAAAAACATAAAAAATTAGGAGGACAAAATAAAGTCCCTCGTTTATCCAATGATAGAAGATATATTGACTCCATTTTAAAAATGGAAAAAAATATAAATTAGTTTCAAAAAAATATAAATTTATAATTTTATTATGACAGTAGAAGAAAAAAAAGAAATATTTAAAAATTATGGAAAATCTGTTTATGATACAGGTTCTTCCAAAGCTCAAATTGCTTTATTTACTTATCGTATCAATCATTTAAATAATCATCTTAAAAATAATAAAAAGGATTTTAACACAGAAAGAGCTTTAGTAAAAATGGTAGGAAAAAGAAAAAAATTGTTAAAGTATATAGAAAAGCATGATATAAACAATTATAAAAATATCATTAAACATTTAGGATTAAGGAAGTAGAATTAACAAACTATTTTTATAGTTGAAAACAAAGAAATATGCCAGATATAGTAAAAGAAACCATATCTATGATAGATGGTCGTTCTATCATTATAGAAACAGGAGGATTAGCAAAACAAGCAGATGGAGCCGTTATAGTACGATCAAAAAATACAATGCTTTTAGCAACTGTGGTTGTTTCCAAAGAAACAAAAGATGAAGCTAATTTTTTTCCTTTGACAGTAGATTATAGAGAAAAATATTCTGCTGGAGGTAAAATTCCGGGGGGTTTTATTAAAAGAGAAGGTAGACCTTCTGATGAGGAAATTTTAACAATGAGATTAGTAGATCGTGTTTTGAGGCCTACATTTCCAGATTCCTTTAAAAAGGAAATACAAATTATGATTTCATTACTTTCATATGATAAAACTGTTTTGCCAGATGGCTTAGTGGGATTAGCCGCATCAACAGCTTTATCTGTTGCAAGGATTCCTTTTAATGGCCCTATATCAGAAATACGGATTATCCGTTTAAATGGAGAATTCATTATTAATCCTAGTTTGGATCAGTTAAAAAAAGCGGATATAGATTTAATAGTGGGAGCTTCCAATCATTCTATTATTATGATTGAAGGAGAAATGAAAGAGATAAAAGAAAATGAATTTTTAAAAACTTTGATTATAGCTCATCAAGCTATAAAACCACAAATAGAAGCTCAAATTCGTTTAGTTGAAAAATTACCAAAAAATAATTTTTTTTTCTTTGATGATCAAGAATCAATGAATTTATCTAAAGAAAATAAAATATTAAAAAAAAAACTTTTCTTATTTTCACATGAAAAAATTGAAAAAATTTATCACAAATTTTTAAATAAAAAAACTAGATCTTTAAAAGAAAAAATTATCCTAAATGATTTTAAAAAAAATTTTTTTATAGAAGAAAAAATAGAAAAAAAAGAAATTCTTATAGACCAATTTTTTGAAGAAATCAAAAAAAATATAATTAGAAATTTAATTTTAAAAAAAGGAATAAGATTAGATGGTAGAACCAGTCAACAAATACGTTCAATATCTGGTTTTGTTGATTATTTACCTGGAGTGCATGGTTCTGCTTTATTTTCAAGAGGAGAAACTCAATCATTAACTACAGTCACATTAGGATCATCATTGGATGCAAATAAAATTGATAATGTTATTATGGAAAATCAGGAAAAATTTTATTTACATTACAATTTTCCCCCTTTTTCTACAGGAGAAATACGTTATATAAGAGGAGTTTCTAGACGTGAAGTTGGGCATGGAAATTTAGCTCAACGTGCATTAAAAAATATTATTCCCAATAATCCATATACAATTCGTGTTGTTTCGGATATTTTAGAATCTAATGGATCATCTTCTATGGCTACAGCTTGTGCCGCTAGTTTAGCATTAATGGATGCAGGAATTTCTATAAAAAATCCTGTTTCTGGGATTGCTATGGGATTGTTTATGGAAAATGAAAAAAAAGTTATCATATCAGATATAACAGGAGAAGAAGATCATTTTGGAGATCTAGATTTTAAAATAACAGGAACTAAATGTGGAATAACAGCTTGTCAAATGGATGTAAAAACAATGCAAGGAATAACATATGATCTTTTAAAAAAAGTATTAATGCAAGCTCTAGAAGGTCGTATTTTTTATTTTAAAAAAAATGTTAGAAATATTGCCAAAATACAGAAAAAAAATGAAACCTAATACTCCAAAAATATATACTTTTAATATTCCAAAAAATTTTATAGGTTCAGTTATAGGTCCTGGTGGAAAAGTTATTCAAGAAATACAATCATGTACAAACACAAATATCTTAATTGAAGAAAAAGAAAATTTAGGTTGTATTGAAATCATTGGAAAAGATGATGAAAAAATAGAGAAAGCCATAAACAAAATTAAGGAAATCGCTTTTGTTCCCGAATTAGGAAAAGTTTATAAAGCAAAAAGTAAAATCTATAAAAGATTTTGGTGCTTTTGTTGAAATATCTAAAGGAGTAGAAGGTTTACTACATATTTCAGAAATAGGATGGAATAGATTGAATAAAATCGAAGAAGAGTTACATATAGGAGATATTATTGAAGTTAAATTTATGGGAATAGATAAAAAAAACAAAAAAATGAAACTCTCTAGAAAAGTACTTTTACCCCGTCCTATCCATACTGGGAAAAAAAATGAATCAAAAAATATATGAGACAACTTAAAATTACTAAACAAGTAACAAATCGTGAATCTGAATCGTTAGATAAATACCTTCATGAAATAGGAAAAATTCCATTATTAACTCCAGAAGAAGAGGTAGAATACGCTCGTAGAGCAAGAGAAGGGGATTCTTCTGCTATAAATAAATTGGTCAATGCTAATTTACGTTTTGTTGTTTCTGTTGCTAAACAATATCAAATCAAGGACTAAGTTTATGTGATTTAATAAATGAAGGAAATTTGGGATTGATAAAAGGAATATTGCGTTTTGATGAAACAAGAGGTTTTAAATGTATTTCATATGTTGTTTGGTGGATTAGACAAGCTATTTTACAAGCTATTGCGGAACAATCACGCTCTATAAGGCAACCTACGAACAAATTAGCTTTATTAAACAAAATCCTAAAGACTTTGGCTCAATTAGAACAAGAATTACAAAGAACTCCTTCTGCAAGAGAAATAGCAGAACATTTAAATATGAATGAGAAAGACGTCGAAGAATCTATAAAAAATTCGGGAAGACATGTTTCAATGGATGCACCCTTAATAGAAGGAGAAGATTCTAACTTATATGATTTAGTTAGATCCGATGAATCACCTCGTCCAGATGAACATTTAGAAAAAGAATCTTTACGTAAAGATATAAAAAGAATTTTAGAAACTTTAAGTGAAAGAGAGCGTCGTGTTATTATTTTGCATTTTGGATTAAATGGATCACCTCCCATGACTTTAGAAAGAAGTTGGACAATCTTGTGATTTAACAAGAGAACGTGTAAGACAAATTGAAAGTATAGCTTTAAAAAGATTAAAACACTCTTCCAGAAGCAAAATATTAAAACCTTATTTAGGATAATGCGACCTCGAAGGGATTCGAACCCATAACCTTCTGATCCGTAGTCAGATGCTCTATCCAATTAAGCTACGAGGCCCATAAATTTCTTAAATATCATGATTGAACAATTCTCAAAAATTTATCGAGTTTCAAAGATGAATTTCCTACAAGTCCTCCATCTACATCTTTTTGAGAAAAAAAATCTTTTGCATTAAGATCATTAATACTTCCTCCATATAGAATATATATTCTATTAGAAACACTTTCTCCGTATTTATCAAAAAATAAAGAACGAATAAATTCATGCATTATTTGAACTTCTTCAAATGTAGCCGTTTTTCCTGTTCCAATCGCCCATATTGGTTCATATGCTATATAAAAAGATTTTACTTCATCCGAAGTACAACGAAATACAGTTTCTTCTAATTGACTTTTGACAATTTCAAATTGTTTATTTTTAGATCTTTCTAAAAATGATTCTCCTACACAAAAAATAATATTAAAATTATATTTTAATGCTATTTTTTATCTTTTCGAATAAAAGATTATTTTTTTCTAGAAAAAATTCTCTACGTTCGCTATGTCCAAGTATAACCTTTTGAATTCCTATTGATTTTAACATATAAGATGATACTTCTCCAGTGTAAGATCCTTTATCTGTATGATGAATATTTTGAGCCGCAATATTTAAAGTTGTTCCTTGTGAAATTTGATTTGAAATATGTAAAAAAGGAAAAGAAGGGGCTATTATAATTTCTTTGTTATGATTTATTTTTCTTTCAAAAACAATTTTTAAAAAATTTCTAATAAAAGAAGTTGTTTCATAAAAATCATAATTCATTTTCCAATTTGCAATAACAACTTTTTTTCTTTTTCTCATTTTTATCTTTTAAAAATATAAATATACAAATTGTAATTTTTATAACTACGGGTTTTGTTTTAATAAAAAAATGATATCAACTAATATTTTAAAACAAAATTTTTCTAGTTTTTCTAACAAAATTCGATTTTTTTTTAACAGTAAAATATTTTTTAATACATTATTTATGGAAAACTTATTTTAAAGTTTTTTTTTTACAATCTGTATAATTTTTTATTCTTTTCAATTTTTGATTATATATCAAAATTACATCGTTGTGTGATATTTTGTTAAAATTGTATGTAAAAGAAATATCTAATTTTATTAACATAATTATTAAATAATTTATAATATCTATATATGTATCTGTTATTTTTTCTTCTTTAATTTTTTGAAATCCTTTTGATTGAATATTTTTTATACGTATTATTTTAATTAAAATTTGATCTATGATAGAATAATTATGAATAAACTTCCATGATAATCCATAATCTTTTAATTTTTTTAAAAAAAGTTTTCTACATTTTTTAATAATAAAATCAACATAAGGATCATTCATTTTACATCTTATTTAATTTTATAACAAATTACAATAAATAGTTTTTATCAATGATAATTAATTGTGCAGGCACTTTATTGAATTTAAAAGTCCCCAAAGTGATGGGAATCGTCAATTTAACTCCTGATTCTTTTCATGATGGAGGAAAATTATGTTCTGAATATTGTATATTACAACATATAGATACTTTATTAAATGAAGGATCTGATTTTATAGATGTTGGAGGTTGTTCTACACGTCCAGGATCGAAATTGATAACGGAAAAAGAAGAAATAAAAAGAGTAATAAAACCTATTCGTTCTATTGTGAAAAATTTTCCAAATGTTAAAATATCTATAGATACTTTTCGAAGTGAAGTGGCCAGAATAGCAGTAGAAGAAGGAGCCGTAATGATCAATGATATATCAGGAGGAAATTTGGATAAAAATATGTTTCCTTTATTAGGAAAACTTAAAATTCCATATATATTAAATCATATGAAAGGAATTCCTGAAAACATGCAAAAAAATCCATTTTATCATGAAAATATAATAATAGAAATAAATAATTTTTTTTCTAAAAAAATTTACTATTTAAAAAAATATGGAATTCTAGATATTATTATTGATCCTGGATTTGGTTTTGGAAAAACACTAGAACAAAATTTTCAATTATTAAAACACTTATCCTTATTAGGATTTAAAGATTATCCAATTTTAGTTGGAATTTCTAGAAAATCTATGACTAAATTTATTTTAAAAATATCTGATGAGGAATCATTAAATGCCACTTCCATTATACATACTATATCACTTTTAAATGGATCCAAATTTTTACGTGTACACGATGTTAAAGAAGCTGTAGAATGCATTAAATTAGTAGAATACTATAAAAAAATTTTCTAATACACTAAAACTTATATTATTTTTACATGAAGTTTTTTTTTCATTGTTATATTCATTGAAAATTTCTTTCATTGATATTTTAGATATTTTTTTAGTAACCATTATTCTATTCCAAATATACAGACTGGTTTACAGAACAGCTGCTTTAAATATTTTTTATGGAATCATTGCCACTTTTATTTTCTGGAAAATAGTAGAAATTTATAAAATGAAACTTCTTAGCATCGTTATAAGTGCTTTTTTTAAAGGAGGTTTTTTAGCTTTAATTATTGTATTTCAACCTGAAATTAGAAAATTTCTTCTCATAGTAGGAAGTAGAATTTTTTTTAAAAAATTTATATTTTCTTTATTTAAAAAATCAAGAGTATCAATTAAAACTGAAAC
Organism: Diploptera punctata; assembly: GCA_030220185.1. Taxonomy (NCBI): domain Eukaryota; kingdom Metazoa; phylum Arthropoda; class Insecta; order Blattodea; family Blaberidae; genus Diploptera; species Diploptera punctata. The sequence goes on from JASPKZ010007497.1 coordinate 584,206, forward strand.
CATAGATAGCATTGTAAATGCTTGTGCTATTTTTTCAGGAGATAAAACAGGGGTTTTAATAGTCATTCAATTACATCAAGACTTAAAAGAATTTATACAAAATGGAGATGAAATGGATGCTAAAGTTAATATTTCTATTTTAGAAAGTATTTTTTATAAAAATAGTCCATTACATGATGGAGCTGTAGTTATTGTAGGAAATAAAATAATAAAAACAAGAGCTATTCTTCCGGTTTCTTACAATAAAGAAATTCCATCTCGTTTGGGATTACGACATAGAGCGGCCATTGGATTATCTGAAAAAACGGATGCTATATGTCTTGTTATATCCGAAGAAACAGGTTATATTTCTTACATAAAAGATCAGAAAAGAACTGTTATCACTAGTATTAATAATTTAAAAATAAAACTTGAAAAAGATTTACTTTAATTATTTATTCATTTTAAAAACATTATATGATTTATGAATATCAAAAATATATATCAGTTATATTCTACTTCTTCTGGTATAGAAATAAATAGTAAAAAAGTTAAAAAGGGATCTATTTTTATAGCTTTAAAAGGAAAAAATTTTGATGGAAACCAATTTGCATATGAAGCGATTTCAAATGGAGCAATGTTAGCTATAGTCGATAACAAAAAATATGTTTTATGTGACAAAATTATTTTTGTATACAATACATTATTTTTTTTACAAAAATTGGCTATCTATCATAGACATAGATTGCATCATATTCCTATTATAGCTATTACTGGAAGTAATGGAAAAACTACAACTAAAGAACTTACTGCGACTATTCTTGGTAAAAAATATAATAAAGTTCATTGTAACAAAAATAATTTCAATAATCATATAGGAATTCCATTAAATTAACTATATTTCCATGGCCTATGGATATACACAAATATCTGTTTATAAGTAGAAAATCGCGAGCAAAATTCTGGGAAACCAAGAGATAGAAAGAAAAAAAAATGTGTAATATAATTAATCCAGATTAGGGATATATTACCAATTTGGGAAAAAGGGCTCATTTAGAAGGATTTAAAAATGTAAAAGGGATCATACGTAGCAAGTTGGAATTGTATAATTTTTTAAAAAAAAAAAATAAATTAGTATTTATCAATGGAGATGATCCTATACAATTATCTAATAGTATAGGAATGAATAGATATATTTTTTCAGGAAAAAAAAAAAAGACGGATATAAATGTTGAATATTTATGGGAAAAAAATAGTATAAAATCTACTTTATATATTAAAAATGTAAAAATTATTTCTTCTTTAATAGGAAATTACAATTTATATAATATAGCTTCTGCTATAACTATTGGAACATATTTCAAAATTTCTTTAAAAAAAATGAAAGAAGCGATAGAAGAATACGTCCCCAATAATTATCGTTCTCAAATTTTAGTGAAAAAAAATATCCAAATTATTATAGATTGTTATAATGCAAATCCAACTAGTATGATAGAAGCTCTTATTTTTTTTAACAATATAAAAGGAAACAAAATGGTAATATTAGGAGATATGTTAGAATTAGGATCATTTTCCAATAGTGAACATGAAAAAATTATTTCTTTTATAAAAAAAAGTAATATAAGCATTGCTTTTTTAATTGGAAACATTTTTTTTAATACCAAAAATACTTCCTGTAAAATAAAAAAATTTATCTCAAAAAAAAATTTCGTTGAGTGGATTAAAAAATATTCTATTCAAAAAACGGATTATCTTCTCATTAAAGGATCAAGAAATATTGCATTAGAAAGTCTTATTTCCTTAATTTGATAGAAATTCTTTTTCTTGGTATATTGGATCTTAAAGATTAAATTTGTATACAATGATTTCATAAAATTTTTCTTCATGAAAGAAATTACCAAAGAAACTTATCTTAAGTGGTTTAAAGATATGTCTTTTTGGAGAAAGTTTGAGGACAAATGCCGTTCCCTATACTTAAAACAAAAAATTAGAGGATTTTTACATTTGTACAATGGACAAGAAGCAATTCCTGCTGGTTTAACCCATGCAATGGATTTATCTAAAGATAAAATAATAACCGCTTATAGATGTCATATCTTACCTATTTCTATGGGAGTGGATCCTAAAAGAATAATGGCTGAACTTTTAGGGAAAATAACAGGAACATCTCATGGGATGGGAGGGTCTATGCATATTTTTAGTAGAAAACATCGTTTTTATGGGGGACATGGAATTGTAGGGGGACAAATTCCATTAGGAGCTGGAATCGCTTTTGCCGATAAATATTTTAATAGAGAATCTGTAACTATCACTATTATGGGAGATGGTGCTGTAAGACAAGGATCTTTACATGAAACATTTAATATGGCTATGTTATGGAAACTTCCTGTTGTCTTTATATGTGAAAATAATAAATATGCTATGGGGACTTCCATAAAAAGAAGTAGTAATATAGAAGAAATTTATAAAATAGGAAAGGCATATGGAATGTATTCTTATCCTGTAGATGGAATGGATCCTGAAAAAATAGCACAAGCCGCTTCTATTGCTATAGAAAAAGCGAGAAAAGGAGAAGGTGCTACTTTTTTAGATATTAAAACATATAGATATAGGGGACATTCTATGTCTGATTCTGAATTATATCGTAACAAAGAAGAAGTTAATTGGTATAAAAAAAAAGATCCTATTTTAAAATTAAAAAATATGATTTTACAGAATCAATGGGAAACTGTAGAAAATTTGAATGTAATAGAACATGAAGTTAAAAAAAAAATAGAATGTTGTGTGGAATTCGCAGAACAATCAGATTTTCCTTCTGTAGAAAAAATGTATAATGTAGTTTATTATGAGAATAATTATCCTTTTTTAGATAAAGTTTAACTTTCATAAAAATATATTAAAATAATGGCAGAAATAATATATATGCCCCAATTAAGTGATACAATGAAAGAGGGGACTGTAATCAAATGGAACAAAAAAATAGGAGATAAAGTTTCAGAAGGCGATATTCTAGCTGAAATAGAAACCGATAAAGCTACTCAAGATTTTGAAATAGATGTTAGTGGAGTTTTGCTTTTTATTGGAATTAAAGAAGGGGAAACTACACGTGTTAATGATGTATTAGCGATCATAGGTTATGAAGGAGAAGATATAAATCATATTATTTCAGAATTACATAAAAATAAAGAAGAAAAAAATCAAAAAATATTTATCTCTCCTATAGCAAAAAAAATGGCTAAAAAAATAGGAATTTCTATAGAAAATGTTCAAGGAAGTGGAGAATATGGTAGAATTGTTAAAAAAGATATAGAATCTTATGAAAAAATTAACCTTAAGGAAAAGAAAGGAAAAAATCAAAAAACGATTGTTCATTCTTCCATCAGAAAAAAAATAGCAGAGCATTTAACTTATTCTAAATTTTCAGCTCCACATTATTATTTATTTAGTGAAATTTACGCGGATAAATTAATTGAATTTAGAAAAAATTTAAATCATAAACTTTCTTTAGAAGAAAAAATATCATTCAATGATATTATTATCAAAGCAGTAGCTCAATCTTTAAAAAAACATCCTGATATAAATGTATCATGGAACGATGAAAAAATCATAATACATCCACATATTCATATTGGAGTAGCTGTAGCTATACAAGATGGATTGATAGTTCCAGTTATTAAAAATGCAGATCAAAAATCATTATTACAAATTTCCAAAGAAATTAGAGATAAAGTATTACGTTCAAAATCGAAAAAAATACAACCGGAAGAAATAGAAAATAGTACTTTCACTGTTTCAAATTTAGGAATGTATGAAATAGAATCTTTTACTTCTATCATTAATACTCCCAATACATCCATATTATCTGTAGGATCTATTATGGTACGTCCTGTCGTAAAAAATTATAAAATTGAAATAGGAAATATAATGAAAATTACATTGTCTTGTGATCATAGAATTATAGATGGAGTTAAAGGAAGTCAATATATTCATTCTCTTAAAAATTTTTTAGAAGATCCTATTACCATATTATTTTAATTTTTATTAATTACTTTTTTTATCCATGATAAAAAAATAGGGGACATAAATATTAAAAAAAGTTAATAAAGAAAATATTTTTTCTGAAAAAAAAAATAATACAAAATCAGGAACATATTTTTTTGAAAAAAAAATAAGTTTAATTCCAAGAATAATGATTACAAAAAAAGTAGAATGTTTTAATTCTGGAAATTTTTCCATTAATCGAACAAAAAATTGTAAAATCAATCTCATAGAAAAAATTCCTATACATACACCCAAAAAAATTAATATAAAATTATCAGATAATGCAACAGATGCAAAAATATTATCAATAGAAAAAGCTAAATCCATTATTTCTATAATAAAAACAACTTTCCAAAAAGAATCTTTTGTTTTTTCATTTTTTAAATTATTTGATATAAAATTTTTATTGAAAAAAAAATGTTTTAATCCTAAAAAAATCAAGTAAATTCCTCCTAATGGTTTCAACCACCATATTTTGATCAATATAGAAGCAAATAATAGACATAAACATCGAAAAAAATAAGCACCAATAATTCCATATTTTATGGCTCTTTTTTCTATCTTCTTTTTTAAGATTCAGAATCATAGAAGATAACATGGCTGCATTATCTATAGATAAAATACTTTCTAATAAAAATAAATTTCCTATAATAGAAATAGATAGAATAGGATGATGAATAATTTGTATTATACATTTTTCAATATTCATTTTTAAAAGCTTTATAAAGCCATTAATTTACTATAAGTTCCCTTATTTGATATTAAAGTATCATGTTTTCCTTGTTCTATAATTTTTCCTTTTTCTAATACAATAATATGATCTGCATTTTGTATAATAGTAGAAGATAATTTATGTGCTATTACAAGAGATGTTCTATTTTTCATTATTTTATTTAATGCTTTTTGAATTGTAATTTCAGATTCTGTATCTAATGAAGAAGTTGCTTCATCTAAAATCATAATTGGAGGATCTTTAAATACAGCTCTAGCTATGCTAATTCTTTGTTTTTGACCTAAGGATAATTTATTTCCATTATATCCTATAATAGTATCATACCCTTTTGGAAGTTTTTCTATAAAACAATGTGCATTAGCAATTTCAGCTGCTTGTATTACAGAATTTATAGATACTTTTTTTTCTGATCCTAATGCTATATTATTAAAAATAGAATCATTAAAAAGAACTGGTTCTTGAGTAACAATTCCTAATAATTTTCTATAATCTTTAATTTTCAAATATTTAATGTTAATTCCATCTATAGTAATTTCTCCAGATGTAACATCATAAAATCTGGCTAATAAATTAGCAAGGGTAGATTTTCCACTGCCGGATCTCCCCACTAAAACTACAGTTTTTCCTTTTTTTAAAGAGAAACTTAAATCTTGAATTAAGATCAATTTATTATAAGTAAATGATACATTATGAAATAAAATTTCATTTTCGAAATGAAAAATGGATTTATATCTAAATTTTTCATTTGATGTACATTTGGTATTCAATATTTCTACAATACGTTCTGCAGCTGCTCTTCCTTTTTGAATATTAGATATAGAATTAACTAAACTTTTCGCGGGATTGATAATTTGAAAAAATAACCCTATGAAAGGAAAAAGTATTTCTGGCCCCACCTTTTTTTTCTAAAAAAAGTTTTCCTCCATACCAAATGATTAAAATCATTGTAATGGAACCAAAAAATTCACTCATAGGAGAAGCTAATTCTTTTTTTCTATTAACACGAGCAGAAAGTATTTTCTGATATTCAGATACTTGTTCAAAACGTTTTTGCATTTGATTTTCAGCACTGAAAATATTTATAATTTTAATAGAGTTTAAAGTTTCTTCTATAACAGAAAATAATTTTCCTAATTGGTTTTGAGCTCCTCTTGCATCTTTTTTTAACTAATTCCTATAACAGATAAAAAAACCCCCATTAAAGGAACCAATAAAAAAGTAAATAAGGTAAGCTTATAACTAATTAAAAATAAGGTTAATAAATGAAAAATAAACATAATAGGAGAACTAATCAAATTAGCCAAAGAACTAACAATAGATATTTCTATTTCATTAATATCATTAGACAATCTAGATATTAAATCTCCATTTCTTTTATTTGAAAAAAAAATTATAGGTAAAGAAAGTATTTTTTTGTGAAAATCATTTCTAATATTTCTAACTATGGAAGTTTTTATTCCTATTAAGAAATATTCCGCTAAATATCGAAATATATTTCGAATTAAGAAAAGAAGAATAATGAAAAAACAAAATATAGCTAAAGTATTTATTTTTCCATATTTGAATAATGATATTTTTATATAGTCATGAAAATATTTTAAAATAAAATCAAAATATATATTGAAAGAATTAAAAAATGTCGTTTTATTTTTGTATTCAGAAGGTTCAAATAAAATACTTAATACAGGTGAAATAGATATTATGGATATAACTGAAAATAAAGAATATAAAAAATTGCATGATATGTTAATGATATAATAATATTTATAGGGCTTCGAATAAGCTAAAATTTTTTCAAGTGCATTCATTTAATTTTATTAATCCCAATAAAGATAGCTATAAAAATTTTTTAATTTATTAATAATATAATAATTTCATAAGAAAAATAAGATGCGTGTAAGAAACTTTTTTACGATTTTTGTAACTATAATATTGACTATAATTTGCTTATATTATATTACATCATCTAGCGTAGATTCTATAAAGAATAACAAAAAAACTTTAAATCTGGGATTAGACTTAAAAGGAGGAATCAGTATGATTATTTCTGAAAAAGATTTATTAAAAAAATTTTCTGACAATTCTCAAAATTTTATTTTTTTAAAAGCATTGGAGAATACAGATAAGAAAAAAAAAGAAAATCCAAATACAGATTATTTATCATATTTTATAAATTCTTTTAATCAAGAAGTAAAAAATAAAAAATTAAATATCAGTTTATCCTCTTCAAATTTATTTGGAAATAAATCGAATAATGAATCCATTGATTCTAATAGTTCTGATTCAGAGGTAAAAAAATTTTTAAAAAAAAAAATAGAATCATCTATAATTTCCATTCAAAATATTTTGAGATCCAGAATAGATAGATTTGGGATTATACAACCCAATATCCAAAGAATCAAAAATTCAAATCGAATTTTAATTGAATTGTCTGGAATACAAAATGTAGATAGAATAAAAAATATTTTAGAAAAAAAAGCGGAATTACATTTTTTTGAAACTTTTAATGTTCAAGAAGTGATTCCATATTTTAATACAATAAATAAATTTTATCAAAAACATTATAAAATAAAAAAATCTTTTATAGATATTTTGAATATTCCACTTATTAAATCTTCAAATACAGTTGGATTAGTTCACATGAAATATAAAAAAATCATTTCCGATTTTTTAAATTCTACGGAAGCTATGAATTATTTACCATATCATTTACATAATACAAAATTTTTGTGGGGATATAAAAATTCAAATAATTTTTTACAATTATTTGCTATAAAAATAAGTGATGAAAAAACATCTCATTTTTTAAATGGAAATATGATAACTGATGCTTACAAAACTTTTGGACCTTTAAATGAAATATATATAAATATTAAAATGAATCAAGAAGGAACTAAAAAATGGAAAATATTCACAGAAAAAAATATAGGAAAAAACATTGCAATAGTACTTGATGATTTAGTATATGCAGTTCCTGTAGTAAAATCAGTTATTCCAAATGGAATGTCTCAAATATATGGACACTTTTCAATACAAGAATCTAATGATTTAATAAATGTATTAAATACAGGAGAATTACCAACCTCTGTAAAAATTATTCAAACAAACATAATTGGTTCTTACTTGGGAAAAGAATCTATTCGAAAAGGAATTATATCTTTTTTAATAGCTTTATTTTTTGTATTTATTTGGATGTTTTTTTATTATTCAATTCCAGGATTGTATGCTAATATTATTTTATTTTTCAATATTATATTTGTTTTTGGAATTCTTATTTCTATGAATGCAGTATTAACTTTTCCGGGTATTGCTGGAATTATACTTACATTAGCAATGTCTATGGACGCAAATATAATAATATACGAGAAAATCAAAGAAAATATAAAAAATAAAATTCATTTATCAACATCTATTAATAATAGTTATACTTTACAAGGAGCTTTATCTTCTATTATAGATGGACAAATTACCACTCTATTATGTGGAATTATTTTATTTTATTTTGGAATAGGGCCAATACGAGGATTTGCTACTACTTTGATTATTGGAATTATAATATCTATGTTTACTTCCATTTGTTTAGGAAGATTATTTTTAGAATGGCATTTTAGAAAATATAAAAAAATTTATTTTAAAACTTTTTTTCTGAATAAAATTCAAAATATGCAATATGATTTTTTATCTAAAAGAAAATGGGTTTATATGATTTCTTCTATTTTTATAATTGTGAGTATACTTTCTTTTTTTTTAAAAGGGTTTAATCTGGGATTAGATTTTGTAGGAGGACGTTCTTACATAATTCTTTTTGATCGTAAAGTAGTTCCTGAAAAAATTTCAGAAATTTTATCAAAAACATTTATGGAAAATGGAAAACCTACTTTTCCTAGGGTTCAAACATTTGGAGATAAAAATCAACTTAAAATAGTAACTAAATATAAAATACGGGAAGAAAATAACCAAGTGGACGAAGTAATTTTAAAAAAGATATTTATAGCTTTAAAAGCTTTTTTTCCTATAAATTTTGATAATTTTAAAAAAATAAAAAAAAATAAATCATTAGGTATTTTATCTGTAGAAAAAATAGGACCAACAGTAGTTATAGACATGATTTATAAAGCTTGTATTTCTATTGCAATTTCTTTAGTAGGAATTTTTATATATATCTTTATAAGATTCAAAAAATGGCAATTTGGATTAGGAGCAATAATCTCTTTAATTCATGATTCAATTATCGTACTTGGAATTTTTTCTTTTTTACACAAAAAATTTCCTATTTTGGAAATAGATCAAACTTTTATAGCTGCTTTATTAACAATAATAGGATATTCAATTAATGATACCGTAATAGTTTATGATAAAATTAGAAAAATTTCAAAAAAAACATCTTTTTTGATGAAAGAGATTATAAATAAAGGCATTTATAGTTCTCTCTCTAGAACCATAAATACTTCTTTTATTACTTTATTAGTAGTTTTAATTATTTTTCTATTTGGAGGAAAAGTTCTTCATAGTTTTATGTTGGCTCTATTCATTGGAATCAGTGTAGGTACTTATTCCTCTATATTTATTGCTCCATCCATAGTATATGATTGTTGTAAAAAAATATAAATGAAAAATTTATTATTTATTAGTATAGAAGAAAGCTTTTTTATCATTTTTATAGCCGTACTTGTTTTTGGTCCTAAAAAAATACCAGATATAGCTAGGGGATTAGGAGAAGGCATCCGATATTTAAGAGATGCAAAAATGAAAATTAAAAATGAAATTATTCGGAATAATAATAATGTAGATAAATCTATTAATAAAAAAGAATGACAAAGAAAAAAAAATAAAAAAATGCGTACCTACATATTCTATAAAACGGAATAAGTAATTTATATATTTTTTCTATAATATTTAATATTAGATTTTTCTATTAATACATTTCCTATTTTTTCTAAAACATTTTCTCTTAAACTAGCATTTAAAGATTCTATTTCAGAAGAAAAATAAGAAAGTTTTTTAGATGTGTTAAAACGTTTTAAGGTTCTTACAAAAAAAAGCCCCTTTTCTCCTAGTATTGGTTTAGAAGTCTTATATAATTTTGAAGAAAAAGCATATCCCACTACTTTAGGCTCTGTATGATTTTCAATCATCGACTGATAAAAATTAATTTTATAAGATTTATTTATTTTTTTAGAGAAACGAACAGCTATTTTTTCTAGATTTATATTTTTTTTTATTATATTATATAAATAACGATTTATTTTTTTCTTAAATAGAAAAGGAATTAGATTATTTTTTATTTCTTCAATGGGATATCCTTTTTTTTGAATGTTAGATAACAAAACCATAATATAATCTTTATTTGAAGTAGAAAAAATTTTTAAATCTCCCTTTTTTCTATTTTTTTCATAAGACCAATTAATGATTTCTTTGTCCAATTCAGTGTTTTAAATCATGAATATTCCATTGATTACTCTTTATTTCTTTCAAAAAAAGAGTTTCATATCTTTTTTTTCTTGCATTATTAATAAATGTATTTAAACTTGAACTTTTATTTTCTTTCATAAATTGAACAACTTTTTGATAAAGGATTTCTTCCGTTTTTTTTGACGGAATCAATGTTTTAATTATTATGGCAAATTGATAAACTGGTTTTATATCTTTTATATTATCAATTCTTATAATATGGTATCCAAATTTAGTTTCAATTAAACCTATTGTTCCTTTTTTATTATTTAAAGAAAAAAAATCAAATGATCCTTTTCCTTTAAAAGTTTCATTTTGTTCTTCATATTTTAACCATCCTAAATTTCCTTTATTTTTTTTTGCATTGATAACATCGTCAGATTTTTCCACTATTAAAGAATTAAATCGATTAGGATTTTTTATAACAATATCATATATTTTTTTTGCTATTTTTTCAGCTTTTTCTTTAGTCCTATTTTTAGAAAAACGTATAGCTTCTTTATGAGAAATCAATATATGACTGGATAAAACAGAATTATATACCATTTTTTTCCCCGTTAATTTAGCCATAATATAAATATTATTATCTTTAACAGGACCGTACATACTTCCAATTTTATTGTTTTTTTCTACAAAATGTTGCAAAGTAATAGGAAGATTTTTTTTCAAATAAAAATTTGAATCAAAAGGTTTTTCAGATTGGTTAGAAACAATTATGGAATTGTGATTATAATTTTTAAATTTATTAAATAATTTTTTTATTTCAGAATTCATATTTTTTTCATCATCCAATGATGGATAAGAATGAAAAATTACAAAATTTAGGGTTCTTAAATTTTCTTTCTTATAAAGAAATTTATTTTTTTTAATAAAATTATAAATTTCATAATTTTTAATTTCACGGTATTTTTTTTCTATTTCTGAATAAGGAATAAATATATAATCAATTATGGAGAATTGATTTTTATCTTTATAATTCAATTGAGCTTCTATAAAAGATGTATTTAATCCATACATCAACATTTCTACATATTTTTTTGCAATAATTCTTTTTGGAATACTATTTTTTTCATAAAACCAAATATTTTTTTCTGCTTCTATTTTAGGATCTAAAGACGAAGGGATTTTTTCTAAATTTTTTAAATATGATCTAAATTTTTTCATATTCATTTTACCCTTTTCATTTTGAAAATCAATTATTTTACTGTATATAGATTGTTTTTCTATTGCTTTCCAAAAATCTTCTTTTGTACTTTGTATCCCTAATTTTTTTGCTTGTTGATTTAATACTTTTTCATGAACTAATAATTTCCAAGTATCATTTTTCAAATAATGATCCGGTTCATTTTCACGAAATCGTTTCAAAAATTGAAAACAATTAAGATATTCTTTTAAAGAAATATTATCTCCATTCACTTTTCCAATAATAGTGGAATTTTTAGTAAAAAATTTCAATATTATATTAGGGTCCAATATAAAAAATATCAAAGATATACTAATGAAAAAAAAAACTAACCATGTATTTTTTCTAATTTTTTCTAAAAAACTCATTTTAAAAAATTTTTTTTAAGAAAAACTTCTTCTATTTTATTTTTAGATACTTTTTTAATTTCAATATAAAAATTTTTGTTAATAACAATTTTTTCTCCATATTTTGGAATATCTCCTATATATGTTACAATTAAACCTCCTAAAGTTTCATATTTATCAGATTGAGGAAGATCTAAATTATATTTAGAATTAAATAAAATCAATTTCTAAACGTGCAGAAAATAAAAATTCATTGTCATTTAATTTATTATCTAATAATAAATTTCCATCATGTTCATCCTTAATATCTCCAAGAAACTCTTCTAAAATATCTTCCATAGTTATCATTCCTGCAGTCCCTCCATATTCATCTAAAACTATAGCAATACTTCTTTTTTTTTTTAATTAACAGATCCATAATTTCTCTTACAGGAGTTGTTACATATACTAATTCCACCGATCTAATTATAGATTCAATATTTTTTGGTTTTTTAAGTAATTCTAAATAATGAATATAACCTATAATGTTATCTATATTATTTTTATAAATTACGATTTTAGATAATCCACTTCCAGTCAAAATATTTTGAATTTTTTCTATAGAAGAAAAAACTAAATTAGAAGAAACAATCTCCTTTCTAGGAACCATACATTCTCGCGCTTTTTTTTCTGAAAAATCCAAAGCTTTATGAAAAATTTCAATTTCAGATTCGACAATATTTTTTCCTTTTAGATTTTTTTCTATATTTTCTGATAAAAAATAAATCAAATCTTCCTTATCAAAAATTTTTTTTTTATCATTTTCTTGTTCTCCTAAAATTTTTAGAAAAACATTAGAAATACAAATTATAGAGTTTGTAATAGGGGAAAATATTTTATATATCACATATGCAGGAACAATAAATAAACTCAACAATTCATTTGAATACACACTAAATATTATTTTTGGAACAAATTCTCCAATAATTAAAATAATAGTAGCAGAAAAAATGGTTTCTAAAAAAATCATCCATAAAGAATTATCCAAAAATTCTTTTGGAAAGATATATAAAAATATTTTTCCCATATAAATACCATATATAACTAAAGATATAGTATTTCCAATTACCATTGTAGTAATAAATTTTTTAGAATTACTAATACTTTTTGAAAGAAGTTTAGAATGAAAAGATCCTTTTTTATTTTCTTTTTCTAATTCTATTTGGAATAAACTAGAAGAAATTATAGCCATTTCCATTCCAGAAAAAAAAGCAGATACAAGTATGGTGATAAAAACTATACTAACATGAAAAATTATATTATTTAATTGGTAAAATTCCACTAATTTTTTTTAATCTAATTTTTTTTAAATCTTCAGAAGCATCAATTCCATTTATGGCATGTAATACAGTTCCATCTGAATTAGATATGATTGTTGTATATTTTTTATTAAAAATTTTTTTCTTTTTTCTATCCCAGAAAATTTCATCAGTTTTCAAAAAATATCCTGTATAACTCATAATTATTATATTTCCTTTGATGTGATAAAATATTTTATTAATTGATTTAACCCAATCCGCTTTAAGATAAGTGTATTTATTCGTTTTTTGATCATAAATAAATAAATTCAATCCATTTGGAAATAATGTATAAGAAGTATATTCTTTAATAACGGAAGAATAAATGATAAATTTTAATAAACCTTTTTCTTTATAGAAAATATTTGTTTTAACAAATATATTATGAGGTATTTCATTTCTATTTTTTATAGATTTTCTCTTATTTATTACAGATTCTCTATTCACACAAGAAAATATAATAAAAAATAACAAAAAAATATGATAATAGAATTTATTACTAATTATTTTATTGTACTTTTGTTTTTCTTTGGTATCTTAGCTCAGTAGGTAGAGCAAAGGACTGAAAATCCTTGTGTCCCCGGTTCGATTCCGGGAGGTACCACTCTTAATTTACTTTAGGCCTAATTCTTTTTTAACGGATTCAGTAATATCCTCACCTTTATTAACTAAAACACCTTTTCCGGGACTACAATCATCAACTCTTATAATATTTTTATCTTTATTGATTACTTTATGGATCGCATTCTCTATTTTCTTGTATATAGGATTTAATAGTTTATTTTGTTTTTTAGTTAAATCATCTGAAGCTATTTTTTGATAAGCATGAGCCTTTGCTTGTAAAATTTCTAATTCTTTTTTAAGAATTGGATTTTTATTTTTCTGAAATTTTTCCGCTTTTTTATGAAATTCTTTTGCTAATTTATTTAAAATATTTTCATGAATTTTACTAATTCTATCTAATTCTTTTTGAGCAGTAGAAAATTCTGGCATTTTTTCTATCAATCCCATACTATTAAGACAAACTATTTTATTATGACATTCTTTAATACATTCAGAATTCCTAGAATATGAATGATATCCAAATAAAAATAGAAATAATAAAAAATAAAAAATTGTATTTTTTCTCATATGATTTTTTTGTTTTTATTTGTGTTATTTTACAAATTTTTTCCTATTATAAAATGTGTTTTCCATTTTGATTTATTTAACCCATGAATTATATTATTATCTATAGGATATCCGAAATCCACTCCTAAAAAACCTATTGGTTCCCAAAATAAACGGAATCCAAATCCAAAAGATTTATTCATTCTTAATGGATTAAATTTTTGATAAGAATTACTAATATTTCCTCCTTCCATAAAACAAGTTGTCCAAATTTTTAAATTTGATAAATTTTTAATTAAATAACGTATTTCCAAAATAAATTTATCATAAATTCTCCCTCCATTATTGAATATTTGATCTTTATAAGAATATCCTCTTAATGGAATATGATCTTTATTATATAAAATTTGATCCTGATAAACTATTATGGACTCCTCCCATATAAAATTTTTGATAGGAAAATAATTCTTTTTCATTATTGTATTGTCCTAAATAACCTAATTCTCCTCCTGTTTTTAGTATTATATTATCTACGATTTTATGATACCAAAATAAAATTATTTTTAATTTAAAATACTCCATCCACTCCTTATTTTTATTATTCGTAAAAATTACGGAATATGGAATAGTAAACATACTATTTAATTCTATTTCTGATCCTTGAAATGGAAAAATAAAATTGGGTTCTGTTGTTAATCTTTGTAATGAAATTAAATAACTTAGATCATTAAATCCATGTTTTTGATATGAATTAGAAAATATTTCTTTTTTATAAATAATTTTTTCGTAATCTACAGACGTCAAAATTTTAGAATAAGGATCCAAAAAAGTTAAATACTTATTAAAGTGAATAGAACCTCCTATTTTTTCTAAAAATTGTTTTTCTTCATTTTTGGGATTTTTATTATATTTTTGATGCAAAAAAGATAAATCCTCTTCGTTTTCAAATTCTTTTTATCGAATATTGACTTTTAAAAGTAAAAGAAGTAGGATTTTTTCTTTCAAGCCAAGGCTCTGTAAAAGAAAAACCATAAGATATAAAATCTTTTCCCAACTGACTATGAATAGTGAGTTTCTGTCCGTCCCCTTGAGGAATAGGATTCCATGAACTCCAATTAAGAATATTTCTAATAGAAAAATTTCCGAAATTTAATTTAAAATTTCCAATAACTTTCTTAAAATTTTTTCCTCCAAAACCTCCATGAAATTGAAATTCATTAGTATTCTTTTCTACAACATGCCATTCTATATTTATCAATCCATTTTTTTTGTTGGGTTTAATTTCATAATATACCTTATCAAAAAGATTTAAATTATACAAATGTAATAAACTATACTTTATATTTTCTATAGAGAAAAGATCTCCAGGATAAGTTTTTAATTCTCTTCTAATAACATAATCTTTAGTAATTGAATTTCCTAATATAATAACTTGATTTATATAAACAGGTTGATTTTCTTTTATTTGTATTTCTAAATCTACTTTATGATATAAAATTTTTTTTTCTATAAAAGTAATATCAACAAATAAATAACCTGAATTTAAATAAGCATATAGAAGACTATTAGGATAAGAAGGATTTAAAATATTTTTTTCAATTCCAATTGGATTATATATGTCTCCCTTTTTGTACGAGAAAATTTTTTTCAAAAAATCTGTTTTTAATTTTTCATTTCCTAATATATGAACGTTTTCTAACGTATATTTTTCTCCTTCTATAATTTTAATCTTTATTCCATAATCTCCGGATTTTTTTTTCCATACAGAATCTAAAAATACTTGAATATCAATAAATCCCATAGATTTATATTTACGGATAATATTTTTTAAATATTTTTTTACATTTTCTTGAACAAAAAGGGGCTTTTTAATTATAGAAATTATAGATAATAAATTTTTATTATTTTGATTTATTAACTAAGTAATTCTTTATTTTTAAGAATTTTATTTCCATCAAACAATATTTCTTCTATTTCAATTTTTTTTCCTTTATCTATATAAAAGTATAATACGTTTTTATTATTTTTTTTATCTTTTTTTATTTCATGTTTTATATTAATTTCATGATATCCATCTTTCATATAATATTCTTGTATATCATTTTTTATAGATTTGAATTAAATCACCAGAAATTTTTTCTCCAATTTTAATTTTTCTTATTTTGGTAAATTGATCTTTTTTAATTCCTTCTACTTTTATTTCATGAATTTCTTCTAAATCATCTAACTCAAAAAATAAATCAATTTCATTTTTATATATATTTTTTCTGTAAATAGATATGTTTTTAAAAAGATTACTTTTCCACAATTTTTTTATGATATTATCCGTTGTTATTCCATACATATCAATTCTATCTCCTGTAGAAATCCCTGATAATTCAGAAATAAAACGATCGTCATATTTAGTTTTTCCTACAACATGTATTTTTTTTACAATAAAGAAAGTATCTTTATGAGTATAAAAATTATTATAATTACTAACAGTAGATGAATATGCTTGTTGAAATTGTATTATTATTAATAAATAAAAAATGCTGCTGATAAAAATATTTTTTTTCATGAAAAATTATTCTACGTTTCCAAAACGACGTTTTCTTTTTTGATAACTGATTATAGCCTCGAAAAAATCTTTTTTTCTAAAATCGGGCCATAAAATATTTGTAAAATATAACTCTGCATAAGCAGATTGCCAAAGTAAAAAATTACTAATACGTTGTTCTCCGCTTGTTCTAATAATTAAATCTACATCTGGTAAATCTTTAGTATACAAATGATTTTGAAAAAAAGAAGAATCTATATCTTTTTCCGAAAACAATCCATTACATACTTTTTTAGTAATATTTTTTGTTGCTCTTATAATTTCTTCTCTAGCTCCATAATTCAATGCTAAAATTAAAGTTCCAGATGTATTATATTTTGTTTTTTTCATGAAGAAAAATAGTTCTTCTTGAATCACTTTAGAAAATTTTTCTATTTTTCCTATAGTGATAATTTTAACATTTTTTTCATGAATTTCTTTTAAATGAATTTTTAAATTAGTTTGAAATAAATGCATTAAATTATCTATTTCTTTTTTTGGTCTATTCCAATTCTCTGAAGAAAATACATACAAAGTTATATAAGGAATTCCTAATTCTTTACATCCGTTAATCGTATCTCTTACAGATTGTATTGATTTTTCATGACCAAATGTTCTATTTTTTCCTCTTTTTTCAGCCCACCGACCATTACCATCCATAATAATAGCTACATGATGAGGAATATTATTGTAATCTATTTTTTCTAATAATTTTTTCATAGAAAATCATAAGTACACCTTTTATAATATAAATAAAAATAAAGATTTTTCATATTCAATTTCGTTGATCCATTCCCCATAAAAGTTTTTCTCTTAATGTTTTATAATATGTATTTTTTCCTTCTTGAAGGATATATATATAAAAAGGAGCTTTTCGAATATATAATTCATTTTCTTGATTCAAGGAAATTAATCTAGTATCCATAGATAAAGAATAAGACTTAACACGACTATGTATTTTTAAATAAACTTTTTGATCGTCTGATATGATTAATGGCCGTGAAAATAAATTATGTGGAGATATAGGAGTCAAAACAAAATTTTGATTTTCAGGGCTAATAATAGGACCTCCACAACTTAAAGAATATCCAGTAGAACCAGTAGGAGTAGAAATAATCAATCCATCTGCCCAATAAGAAGTTAAAAATTCATTATCTATATAAGCATCTATAGTGATCATAGAAACCATTTCTTTTCTAAGAATCACGATTTCATTTAATGCAAAATTAAAAAATTTCTGATGATTCGTTATAGAAGTTTCTAACGACAATAAACTTCTAGGCATTATATAAAATTTTCGATTAAAAAATTTGATCTATTTTTTTTATAAAAACGTCTTTATTAAAAGTTGCTAAAAAACCTAAATTACCCGTATTAACTCCCACTATAGGAATTCCAGAATCTCTAATTAATGTTATAGCAGATAAAATCGTTCCGTCTCCTCCAAAAGTAAACATTAAACTAAAATTTTTAGTAGTTAATTCTTTATAATGAGAAAATACAGGAAAATCTAAATTTTTGAATTCTTCAAAAGAAGATAAAATGTTGAAAAACGATTTTTCAATATATATTTCTATTGAATTACTAGATGCATAGCCTATGAACTGATTAAAATATGATATATTTTTTTCACAAAATTTTTGTCCATACACGGCTACTTTCATTTGAAAATTTTCTTAAAAATTATTAAAAATTACGAAATTAATTATTTCATTATATTAAATTTATACAAAGTTTTTTATTAAATTTGTGTTTGTTTTGAAAACAACAAAGCCTAAAATGAAGGAATCGTTATTTCCGGCAAAAATATTGTTATTTGGAGAATATGGAATTTTGAAGAATTATAGTGGACTTTCTATTCCTCATGATATTTACAAAGGGACTTTGAAAGTACATTCTGAATTCAATAAAGATATTTTATATTCTAATTATGAAATTAGAAAATTTTATAATTTTTTATCCATTTTAGAAAAAAAAAACAAATTCCAACAAAATTAGATTTAAATAAGTTACATAGAGATATACAAAAAGGAATATTTTTTCATTCAAATATTCCTAAAGGATATGGATTGGGAAGCTCTGGAGCATTAGTAGCTGCAATTTATGATAAATATGCAAAGCATAAAATAAAAGGATATTTAAAAAAACATATTATAGTATTAAAAAATATTTTTAGCAAAATGGAATCTTTTTTTCATGGAATAAGTTCTGGAATAGATCCTTTGATTTGCTATTTAAATAAACCTTTACTTATTCGATCTAAAACAGATATTTCTATAACAAAGATTCCTAATAATAATAAGGGAAAAGGAGCTATTTTCTTATTAAATTCTGGAATTCCTCGCAAAACTAATTCTATGATGAAATTTTTTTTAAAAAAATTAAAACATGATAAATTCAGAAAAATTTTTTTTGTAGAATTTATAAAATATAATGAAAAATGTATTGAAGCTTTTTTAAAAAAAGATTTTAAAATTTTGTTGAAAAATGTAAAACTTCTATCTACTTGGATTTTTAATCATTTTCGTCCCATGATTTCCAAAAATTTTTATAAAATATGGAAAGATGGTATATTTAATAACATGTATTATTTGAAGCTATGTGGTTCTGGAGGAGGAGGATTTTTTTTAGGTTTTACACAAAATTATGATTTATCTCAAAAAAAATTGAAAAAATACACCATAAAAGTACTTTTTCGTTTTTAATTCTTTTTTTTATGAAAATAAGATTAAATCATTACTTGTCCAATGCAGGAATTTCTTCTAGGAGAAAAGCAGATCAACTTATTCAATCTGGAGTAATAGAAGTAAATGGAAAACCTGTTTTTAAATTAGGCACGATTATTCATACTAATGATATTGTTAAATTTCATGGATCAAAAATTAAATCTAAAAATAAAAATTTATATATTACTAAATAAACCTAAAGGTTTTATCACTACGACACGAGATCAATTCAACAGAAGAACAGTAATGAATTTAATTTCTTGTTTATCTGAATATAGAATTTTTCCTGTAGGAAGATTAGATTGTTCTACTACAGGAGTTTTACTTTTAACAAATGACGGATATATAGCTGAAAAATTAACTCATCCTAAATATCATATAAAAAAAATATATCATGTATCATTAAATAAGAATATTATAAATGAAGATTTAGATAAAATAAGAAAAGGAAAAATTTCTTTAAAAGAAGGAAAAGTTAAAGTCATTTTTATAAAAAAAAATGATAAAAATAAAATAGAAATAGGATTGTCTATAGGATGGAATAGAGTCATTAAACGAGTATTTAAAAAACTGAATTATAAAGTTATTCGATTAGACCGAATTAATTTTGGAGGGATAACCAAAAAAAATCTTAAAATAGGAAACTGGTGTTTCTTAAATAAAAAAGAAATAGAAAATATTACTAAATAGATATTTTTTTATGAAAAAAATCACCATTATTAATGGCCCTAACTTAAATCTTTTAGGAATAAGAGAACCTGAGTTATATGGAAATGAAAATTTTTTAGATTATTTTAATAAATTAAAAATAAAACTACATTCTAATAATATAGAAATTGATTATTATCAAAACAATAGTGAAGGAAAAATTATAGATATTTTACATTCTATAGGATTTAAATCGGATGGGATTCTGTTAAATGCAGGAGCATATACTCACACTTCTATAGGAATTGCTGATGCTATAAAATCTATTTTATCTCCTGTTGTAGAAGTTCACATATCTAACATTTATTCTAGAGAATCTTTTAGAAAAAATCGTTTATTTCTCCTGTTTGTAAGGGAACCATTTTTGGTTTTGGATTCAAGTCCTATGAATTGGGGATAATGAGTTTTTGTTTATAAGATTGATAAAAATCATTTAATTTTTTAATATGTTGAATAATGTTATCAATTCCATATTTATTTTTTACGGATACTTTAAACCATATAGGTATAGTAAAATCATTTTTTTTAATTGTATTAATATAAGAAGAAATATTTTCATCAATACATTTATGATTTCTTAATTTATCTGTTTTTGTGAAAACAATACAAAAATGGATCCTTGCATTGTTTAATTTTTGTATAAAATTTAAATCTATTTCTTGCATGATCAATCTACAGTCTATCAATAAAAATAAAAAAACGATGTTTTTTTTATGAAAAATATAATCTGTAATTAATTTTTGCGTTTCTTTTTTTATTTTTTTTTATATAAAAAAATCCATAACCTGGTAAATCTACCAAATACCATTGATGATTTATTAAAAAATAATTAATACATTGTGTTCTTCCAGGAGAAGAAGAAACCCGGGCTATTTTTTTTTTAACTATACTATTGATTAAACTAGATTTTCCTACATTCGAACGTCCAACAAATGCATATTCAGGAAAGGAATGATGAATTGAAAACTGATTAATATTTTTATAACTTCCTTCAAATTTTACAGAAAAAATTTTCATGATTAAAATCAAATTTAGAAAGCCATTCCTCTAATATATTTATAAATATTTCAGGATGTTCCATCATCGGAACATGTCCACATTTATCTATCCAATGTAATTCCGAATGAGGCAATAGTCTATGAAATTCTTTTGCAACTCCTGGAGGAGTTACATGATCTTGCTTTCCCCAAATTAAACAAATAGGTTGTTGAATTACAGATAAATCTTTAGACATATTATATTTCATAGCACTTTTTGCAAGATATAAAATTTTAATTCCTTTTTTTTTATCATTTACAATATGAAAAACTTCATCGACTAATTCTTTAGTTGCTATATTAGGATCATAGAATACTTCTTGTGATTTTTTTCTAATATACTCATAATTTTCTCTTTTAGGAAAAGCATCTCCAAAAGCTTTTTCAAATAAACCTGAACTTCCTGTCAAAACAACGGAATGAACCAAATCTATTCTTTTTTTTTGCTATGATTAAAGCTATATGTCCTCCAAGAGAATTTCCTATTAAAGTAGCTTTTTTAATTCCTATTTCCATTAAAAATTGAATAACATATTTAGAAATGTTAAAAATATTAGTCAAAAATAATGGCATGTTATAAAGAGGTAATGAAGGAATGATTACTTGATAACCTTTTTTTGGAAAAAAATCTAAAAGAGCTTTGAAATTACTCAATCCTCCCATTAAACCATGAAGTAAAATCAAAGGATGACCTTTCCCTTTTTTTATATGAGGAAACTTTTTTTCTTTATTAATAATATGAAGCATACATACGATTTCTATTGATTTTATGTTTTTAAGTCTTAAGTATTTTTTTTACATTGTTTTTGAACAATAAAGTAAGCTTCTTTAGCTGCCATTTCTTCTGATTTTTTTTTCGAAGGACCTGTTCCTTGAGTTATAATTCCACATTCTGATATTGTAAATTCAGATAAATAAATAATTTTATTTTTGTTTTTATTTTTTTTAAAAGTTTTAAAATTTATAAAAAATTTATTTTTTTGAGACCATTCTATTATCCATACTTTATAACTGAAAATTTCATTCTGTAATTTTTCAAGATTTATATGAATATGTAATATTTTGTTATATATAAATTTTTTACAGCTTTGATATCCCACTTCCAAATAAATAAATCCTATTAAAGCTTCAAGTGTGTTTCCTAGTATATTATCAGATATCATAGATTTATCATTTCCTAGTATGTTATCAGATATCATAGATTTATCAAAAAAAAATATCTGTAAGAGTTAATTTTTGAGAAATTTTATTTAAATTTTTTCTGCATACAATTTTAGATCGTATCTGAGTTAATTCTCCTTCTTTTTTTTCAGGAAATTTTTCACATAAAAAATGTGATATAATAGAATTCAATACAGCATCTCCTAAAAATTCCAATCTTTGAAAATTAAGAGAATAATTTTGATGAAAATTTTTTTTAGAAAAATTATATATAAATACTTCTTTTAAAAGTTTTGTATTTTTTGGATAAAAACCCAATATTTTTATCAACTTACTAACTAAAATGGAATAATCATTTTTAATAGTATTATTTTCAGATACCATTTATTCTTTTAAATAAAATACAAACATTATGTCCTCCAAAACCAAAAGTATTGCATATACTAATTTTTACTTCTTTTTTTATTGCTTTATTTGGAGTTAAATTAATTTTGGGATCTATATTTTTATCTATATGGAACAAGTTTATAGTGGGAGGAATAATTCCCTTTGTTAAAGGAAGAATAGAAGCTATTGCTTCTATGGCTCCCAGCCTGCACCTAACAAATGTCCTGTCATAGATTTTGTGGAATTAATATTGATATTATATATATTTTCATGAAATACTTTTTGAATTGCTTTTATCTCTGCAATATCTCCTAATCTGGTAGATGTTCCATGAGAATTAATATGATCTACTTCTTCACATTCAATACCTGCATCTTTAATTGCAGATTTCATAGCTAAAATAATTCCTTTTCCTTCTGGATGAGGAGCTGTAATATGGTAAGCATCTCCAGACATTCCCACTCCCACTATTTCAGCATATATTTTTGCTCCTCTTTCTTGAGCATGTTTATATTCTTCAAGAACAAGACATCCTGCTCCTTCTCCTAATACAAAACCATCTCTATTTTCATCAAAAGGTCGTGACGCCGTTTTATAATCTTCATTTCTGGTAGATAATGCATGTAAAGCATTAAACCCACCTACCCCACTTTGCGTGATAGCAGCTTCAGAGCCCCCAGTTACCATTATATCAGCTTTTCCTAAACATATTAAATGATAAGCATCTACAATAGCATTAGAAGATGAAAGCACAAGCAGATACTGTTGCATAATTTGGACCATGAAGACCATAATTCATAGAAATAAAACCAGCCGTAATATCTATTAACATTTTTGGAATGAAAAAAGGACTAAATCTAGGATATTTTCCTCCATATACATAATCAGAAATAGACTCTTCTAGATTTAAAAGCCCTCCAATTCCAGATGACCAAATTACTCCTACTCTTTCTTTTTTTTCTTTTGAAAAATTTATTCTACTACTTTTTATAGCTTCTTCAGAAGCAATAATCCCGTATTGTGCACAAGGATCTAATTTTCGTTTTTCTTTTTTATTAAAAAAAACACTTGAATCATAATTTTTTAATTCACAAGCAAATTTAGTTTTATATTTTTTGGTATCGAAATAAGTAATGGGACCACAACCATTTTTTCCGTTTACAAGAGAAATCCCAATACTCCTCTGCAGTATTTCCTATAGGAGTAATAGAACCAATCCCAGTTACCACTACTTTTTTTAAGTATTCCATATCATCCATACATAAATATCTAATCTGTTTTTTTTTTTTCTACATTATTTTTTTCCATCAAAAGATTTTCTATAGCCTGTATGGCTTCACCTACTGTTGTTATTTTTTCTGCTTTTTCATCAGAAATACTAATATTAAATTCTTTCTCAAACTCCATAATGAGTTCGACTATATCTAGGGAATCTGCTCCTAAATCATTGGTAAAACTAGCAGTAGGAGTAATCTCACTTTCTTCTACGCTTAATTTTTCTACAATGAGAGCATTTACTTTGGATGCTATATCAGACATAGATTCATAATTTTTTTTATGATACAAAATTAGTAAACTTTTGTAAATCATATATAAATTTGCTTGATGCATAAATAGTACATGATATATGATTTTTTTTTCTCTAGAAAGTTATGGAATTTTGAATTCTTCATGTAATTGGCAATTGACGCCTAATGAACTACAAAAAATTATTATTCAAAAAAAAATGGGAATTGAAACGAAATCAGGAGTTTTAGCTATAAATTACGGGCCCTTTTACGGGAAGGTCACCAAAAGATCGATTTATTGTAAAAGATAGTATTACAGAAAAAAAAGTATGGTGGGATGAAAAATTTAATCAATCTTTTGATTCAAAAAAATTTGATCATTTATATCAAAAAGTAGTACAATATTTATCGGGAAAGACATTATATATACGAGATGGATATCTTTGTTCCGATAAACGTTATCAATTAAATATTCGTTCGATCAGTGAATATCCATGGTCTGATCTATTTATTTATAATCTTTTTTTAAGATTTTCAAAATTAGAAAGAATTATCCCCGATTGGTTATTATTGTGTGCTCCAGGATTTTATGCTAATCCCATCGAAGATGGAACACGAAATAAAAATTTTTCCATATTAAATTTTTCTAAAAGAATAATACTTATTGGAGGATCAGGATATACAGGAGAAATTAAAAAATCTGTATTTTCTGTTCTAAATTTTATACTTCCTATGTATAAAAATGTTTTTCCTATGCATTGTGCCGCAAATGTAGGAAAAAAAGAAAAAGATACGGCTCTTTTTTTTGGATTATCTGGAACAGGAAAAACTACTATTTCTAATGATGTAAATAGAAATTTAGTGGGAGATGATGAACACGGATGGACTTATGATAATATTATATTTAACTTTGAAGGAGGATGTTATGCCAAAATATTGGGAATTTCTCCAAAAAATGAACCTATGATTTATCATGCTATCAGAAAAGGAGCTATGCTAGAAAATGTAATTTTTAAAAAAAAAACTAGAGAAGTTGATTTTTCAAATGATACAATTACTCAAAATATAAGAATGAGTTATCCTATTTATTTTATAAAAAATATTGAAGAAAAATTATTATCTTCTAACATAAAAAATATTTTTTTTCTAACATATGACGCTTTTGGTGTTTTACCACCTATATCTCAACTAAATAAAGCACAGTCTTCTTACTATTTTTTATTAGGATATACATCTAAAGTAGCTGGTACTGAATTAAATATAAAAAAACCGAAAGCAACTTTTTCTTTTTGTTTTGGAGCTCCATTTATGCCATTACATCCCGTTCAGTATACAAAAATGTTAATGAAAAAATTAGAGAATACTGAAATTAATGTTTGGATGCTCAATACGGGATTAATATCTGGGGGGGATTTGTTGGGATATCGTATTAAATTAGATGATACGCGTAAAATTGTACAAAATGTTTTAAATGGTTCTTTATTAAAAGTACCTTTCGAAAAATATCCTATTTTTAATTTTCAAATACCAAAATATTGTCCTGGAGTCTCTTCCAACATATTGAATCCTAAAAATTCATGGAAAAATAAGAAAATATATCAAAATCAAGTAAAAATACTTGCTAAAAAATTTATTAAAAATTTTGATATATAGAGGATTTATAGACAAAAATATTTTGTCTGGAGAACCTGTTTTATAACAAATATTACATTTTTTTTTTACATTCTTGTATATGTTTATTCATATATTTTCCTATGATATCAAATTCTACATTGACAATATCACCAATCTTCATCATATGAAGGTTGGTTTTTCTATAAGTGTAAGGAATAATAGATACATTAAATATATATTGATTATATGTTACTATAGTAAGACTTATTCCATTAATAGTAATAGAACCTTTTTCTACAACTACATGATCCAATTTTTTTTTAGACCTAAAAAAAAATAGCCAACTTCCATTCCTATTTTCAATATTAACAATCGTAGCAATCGTATCTACATGTCCTTGAACTATATGTCCATTTAATCTTTCATGCAACATCATACTCCTTTCTAAATTTACTTTATCTTTAAGTTTTAAAAAATTTAAATTAGTACATAATAAAGTTTCTTCAGAAGCCAGAACTGAATAAGTTTTTTGATTGATATTCATAATGCTTAAACATATTCCATTATGAGAAATGCTTTGATTAATTTGAATTTCTTTATTTAAAAATGGATTTATAAAAGTTAGACAAAGATTGTTTTGATCTCGACTTAATTGATGTACTTTTGCAGTGTATTCTACGATACCAGTAAACATATTTATAATTTTTTTAAAATTAATTAAATATTTTATTATGAAAAAAAAAATTAAAGTAGGATTTACCACAGGCGATATAAACGGAATAGGAATAGAGATTTTTTTGAAAGTATGTTGTAAAAAAAAACTTTTAGATTTTTTTACTCCGATATTATTTGGATCTACCAAATTATGTTTTTATTATAAAAAAATTTTAAACATAGAAATCAATAACATACGAGAAGTAAAAAGTTTTCAAAGAAGTTGTTGATTATAAAATCAATATATTCAATATATGGAAAGAAGACATTCAATTTGAATCTATAAAAATAAATCATCCTGAATCAGGAAAATATCCTATTTTATCTTTAAAAAAAGCCGTAAAAGCTTTGAAAGAAGGAAAAATAGATGTCCTTGTAACAGCTCCGGTTAATAAAAAATATATGAATTTTTCAAATTTTTCATTTGTAGGTCACACTGAATATCTTCAAAATATTTTAGAAGGAGAATCTTTAATGTTTATGATTCACGACATTTTAAAAATAGCTTTAGTAACTAATCATTTGCCTTTAAAAAAGGTAAGTTCAGAATTAAATACAAAAAAAAATAATAAAATCAATTAAAATTTTACGTCAATCTCTTATCATGGATTTTTCTGTAGAAAAACCTAAAATTGCAGTATTGGGATGTAATCCACATTTAAGTGATAATGGATTAATAGGAAATGAGGAAAAAATACAAATTAAACCAGCTATTGATAATTTATTTCAAAAACAAGGATGGTTAGTTTTTGGCCCTTATCCTTCAGATAGCTTTTTTGGGAATCAAAGCTATCGAAATTTTGATGCTGTTTTAGCTATGTATCATGATCAAGGATTAATTCCTTTTAAAATACTAACCTCTAATCAAGGTGTCAATTTTACAGCTGGTCTGTCTCACATACGAACATCTCCTGATCATGGAGTGGCCTATGATATAGCTAAAAGAGGAATTGCTAATGAAAATTCATTTGAAGAAGCAATATTCAATGCTATAAAAATATTTAAAAATAGAAAAGAATACATGAAATTCGGTTCATTAAAATTATCATAAAATAACAATAATCCAATTTTCTTTTACTTGTAAAATTCCACCTTCTATTTTAATTTCTTTTTTTATATTTTCTGATTCTAATTTTAAAAAACCATTTTTTAATATAGATATAAATGGAGCATGATTTTTTAATATTTGAAAAGATCCATAAAAGCCAGGAGCTATAATAGAATTTATATTTTCTTCATACAAAATTTTATGAAAGCTAATGATTTTTATTTTCATAAATAAATTTATTTATATCGATAACATTTTTTTTCCACTTTTGATAACTTGTTCTATCGTTCCTTTTAAATTGAAAGCTGCTTCTGGAATTTCATCTAATTCTCCATCTATTATCATATTGAATCCTTTTATAGTATCTTCAATTTTTACAAATTCTCCCTCTATTCCCGTAAATTGTTTTGCCACATGAAATGGTTGAGATAAAAAACGTTGAACACGTCTAGCTCTAAAAACGGTTAATTGATCTTCTTCACTTAATTCTTCGATACCCAGAATAGCTATAATATCTTGTAAAGAATTATATTTTTGTAATATCTCCTTTACTCTTTGTGCACAATCATAATGATTTTTATCAATTATATCTGGAGATAAAATACGTGAAGTGGAATCTAAAGGATCTACTGCAGGATAAATTCCTAAAGATGCTATTTTTCTGGAAAGAACGGTAGTTGCATCCAAATGCGAAAATGTAATAGCAGGAGCAGGATCAGTAAGGTCATCTGCAGGAACATAAACAGCTTGTACTGAAGTAATAGACCCTGTTCTAGTAGAAGTGATTCTTTCTTGCATAGCACCCATTTCAGAAGATAAAGTAGGTTGATATCCAACTGATGATGGAATTCTTCCTAATAATGCTGAAACTTCTGATCCAGCTTGAGTAAAACGAAATATATTATCTATAAAAAACAATACATCTTGTCCTTTTTTTCCATCTAAATATTGATCTCTATAATATTCAGCCAATGTTAATCCTGATAAAAGCTACTCTTGCTCTTGCTCCAGGAGATTCGTTCATTTGACCAAAAACAAAAGTTGCTTTAGATTTCTTTAAAGATTCTTTATCTACCTTAGAAATATCCCAATATCCTTTTTTCATTGATTCCATAAAAGACTTTCCATATTTTATAATTCCAGATTCTAACATTTCTCTTAATAAATCGTTTCCTTCTCTAGATCTTTCTCCAACTCCTGCAAAAACAGATTGTCCTCCATGTCCTTTCGCTACATTATTAATTAATTCCTGTATCAATACAGTCTTTCCTACTCCTGCTCCCCCAAATAATCCAATTTTTCCTCCTTTAGGATAAGGTTCTATTAAATCTATAACTTTAATTCCCGTATACAAAATTTCTGTATCAGTCGATAAATCTACAAATGCAGGAGATGCACTATGAATAGGTTTAACTTTAGATCTATCTACATCTCCTAATCCAATCTATACAATCTCCTAAAACATTAAAAACTCTACCATTAATATATTCTCCAATAGGAACACAAATTGGTTTATCTAATGCATAAACTTCTTGTCCTCTTTGTAGTCCATCTGTTACTTCCATAGATATACAACGAACATTACTATCTCCCATATGTTGTTGAACTTCTAATACAATTTTATTGTCTTTAGATAAGCATACTTCCAAAGCATCATAAATTTTAGGAAGATAAGATCCTTTATTAAAAGAAACATCAATTACTGGTCCTATAATTTTAGTAATTATTCCTTTAAATTTTTTTTTGTGCATCATGCAATTCCTTTTTTTTAAACATTTATACAATTATATTTGTAATTGTAAATGTAAGAGAAAAAGATAAAAATCTTGAAAATTTATTCATTAATTGATGAATTTTCTTCTAATTATCCATGTGTATTTACACTTGGAGTTTTTGATGGGGTTCATATAGGTCATAAAAAAATTATTCAAAATTTAATTTTGAGATCTAAAAAAAAATATTGTTCCGTTCTGCTTACTTTCCATCCACATCCAAAAGAAATTTTAAATTCAGACAAAAACTTTTTTTATTTAAACACACTTTCTGAAAGAATATATAAATTAAAGAAAACTGGAATAGAACACTTGATTATTCATCCTTTTACTATAAATTTTTCAAGATTAAAAACAAAAGATTTTTTGAAAAAAATTTTACATCCTAAATATAAAATTAAAAAAATCGTTACTGGATATGATTCTCATATTGGAAAAAATAGAGACAATTCTTACGAAGAATTAAAAAAAATATCTCATATTTATGGAGTAAGAGTTTATCAGGTTCATCCCCAAAAATTTAAAAAAAAAATAGTTAGTTCTACTCACATACGTAAATCTCTTTTATTAGGAAATATCCAGTGGGCAAATCAAGCTTTAGGATATTTTTATACATTATCTGGTAATGTGATACAAGGAAAAGGAATAGGAAAAAAGATTAATTTTCCCACAGCAAATATACAAGTAGACTCTAAAAAATTAATCCCTAAAAAGGGAGTTTATGCTGTAAAAATTAATTATTTAAATAATATGTATTTAGGAATGTTAAATATAGGAATAAATCCTACGATAGAGAGAGAAAATAAAAAAATAAAAATAGAAGTGCATATATTCGATTTTTTTGAGAATATATATGGAAAAAAAATAGATGTTTTAATGATTCATATCATCCGTGAAGAAAAAAAATTCAACTCTATACAAGAGTTAATAACTCAAATATATATAGATAAAATCAATGTAAAAAAATTTTTTTCTCGTGAAAAAAAAAATTGACAATATTATCGAATTTATAGTAAAAAACTTTAATCAGAAAATTTTTTTCATATCAAAATCTCATTCTATTATAGAATATATAAAAAATAAACACAGTTCAAAATTTAATTCAAAAATTAGATTTTTCATAATGGAAGAATTTTTAGAAAATGTTTCTGGACTAAAAATTTTGGATAATTATTCAATATTATTTTACTTTTTTTCTCTTTTAAAAAAAGATGATTTTATGGAAAAAAATTTTCATTATTTTTTTAATTGGGCGCCTAAAATATTAAATAATTTTCAAAATATAGATTTAAATATGGTTGATGTTGAACATTTTTTCTCTTCTATTATTTCTACAGAAAAGATAAGTAAATGGAATCTTGATTTTGTAGAAAAAAAAAAATTTTTTTTTGGGAAAATATTCATGAATATTATTATATTTTGAGATCTCAACTCCTAAAGAAAGGAATTGCTTATTATGGAATGCTTTTCAAAACATCAATTTCTCATTTAGATTCTTTTTTATATAAAAATTCAGACACAAAAATAGTATTATTCCTTGTTGATTCTGTTGCATTTAACGAATGTGAAAAAATTTTTATTAGAAAAATAAGTAAACAAGGACTAGTTTATGATTTATGTGAAAAAAAATTTTTCAGTTCAAAAACACGTTTACAATATGATAATTTAAAAGTTATTGGTGTTTCAAAAGAAATAGAACAAGTGAAAACTGTGGAAAAAATTATATGTAAATTTATAAAAAAGAATAAAATCCCTCCTAATAAAATACTTGTAATACCAGGAGATAATTCTTTGACGATTCCACTAGTACATTCTATAAAAAAATTAGGAGTTGATGTATCTATCAATATAGATTATCCATTAAATGATCTTCCTATTTATTATACTTTTTATTCTATATTTCAATTACTGTTAAAAAAAAAGAAATTCAAAAAATTCACTAAAAAAGATGTTGTACAAGTATTATCCAATGGATATATTCAAAAATTTTTTTTAAAAAGAAATTCAGTATTGAAAAAATTGAATATAGAAAATGATTCAGATTATGTTTTCGAAAACGAAATAAAAAAATACTTATATAAAAATAATTTGTGGATTATTTTTAATATTCCAATTAATAACATCAAAATAATTCTTATAAGTCTTATTAGTTTTATTAGAAAATTCAAAAAGTTGCTCATTACAAATGTTAGAAAACATTTTTTGGAATTGAAATTTATTTTTAAACTAGAAGTTTATATACAAAAATTAAGAATAATAGTTAGAAAAAATAAAAATTTTTCTATAGGAATTAATGATATATTTAACATATATGAACAATTTCCTCATATAGAAAATATACGATATATACATAAAAATCAAAAAGGATTATATGTGACAGGTTTTATGGATTTATTTTTTGAAAATTTTGATGTTGGAATTATTACTTCTTTTAATGAAGGAGTAATTCCAAAAAATCATAAAGAAAATAGTTCTTTTATTTCATTTGATATATATCAAAAATTAGAAATGGATAAATTCGACGAAAATTTTTATTTTCATCATTTAACAAGGATTTTTCAATTTTCAAATCAAACATATTTAATATATAAAAATCAACCAGATGAAATTAATTCTGGAGAAAAAAGTCGTTTTATTCACAGAATAGAAATAAATTCTAAAATTTCAACAGAAAAAATAAAAAAGCCATTTTTTCCTATAATTTTTAAAAAAATCCCTATTGTAATTAATAAAAAAAAATCTATAATTCAATGTTTAGATGAATTAATAAAAAAAGGATTATCTCCTTCTTCTATTCATTTATACAATTATAATCCTCTTTTATTTTATTATAAAAAAGTTCTTAAGTTAAAGGATAAAGAAGAAATCTCCTATAAAAGAAAAATAGGTGAAGTTATTCATAAAATATTAAAAATTTTATATGATCCCATAAAAAAAAATTTTATAACTATTGATTATATTCATACAATGAAACAAAATTATGAATGTACTATAAAAAGAGTTTTTTTGAAAAGAAAGAAATGATTGAAGGACATAACATGTTTCTTTATTATGTTATAAAAAATTATATAGAAAATTTTATTTCATGGGAAGAGAAATTTATTAAAAATGGACATAAAATTTTTATAAAAGAAATAGAAAAAAAAGTGTCTGCAATATTAAATGTAGGAACAAAAAAAGTAAATTTACATGGAATTATAGATAGGATAGATGAATATGATGGAACAACTCGTATTCTTGATTATAAAATAGGATTTTCAAAAATTAAAAAAAATCAATGTTTCTTCAAAAAATATTGAAAATATTTTTTATGATATAAATTATGCAAATACTATGCAATTACTGATTTATGTTTATTTATGGTTTGAATCTTACATATTTAAAGAAAATAAAAAAAAATCTCCTATCATAGGAAATGTTTCCCCAGAAATGAATGGAAACATATTACTAGTTCCTATAACTATTTTTAATTCTCCAAAAAATAACATAACATATGCAAATTATAAAATAAATGTTCTTCCATTTCTTATTAAAAGAATTTCTGATTTACTAGATCCTAGTATTCCTCTCGTAGAAAAATTTATTGACTTATAATATATTTTTCTATATAATCACCTACTTCTTCCGTAGTGGAAGATAATTTGGAATCGATAATATCTGGAGTACATATTTTTTTTTCTATAGAATTTTTAACTGCTTTTTCTAAAATATTTTTTTCTTGATACATTCCAAAATATTCTAACATCATAGAACCTGAAAGAATACATCCCAAAGGATTTGCTATATTTTTTCCTTTTGCTTGGGGAAAAGATCCATGAATAGGTTCAAACATACATTTACAATTACCTATAGAAGCTGAAGGAAGTAACCCTAAAGAACTCGTTAAAACACTAGATTCGTCTGAAAGAATATCTCCAAACATGTTATCTGTTAAAATGATATCAAATTTTTTAGGATTCATAATAATTTGCATAGATGCGTGATCTACATATAAAAAATCTAGATGCACGTCGGGATAATCCAATGATATTTTTTTAATAACTTCTCTCCACAATCTAGAAGTTTCTAGTACATTCGCTTTATCCACTAATGTTACTTTTTTTTTACGATGAAGAGAAGCTTTAAAAGCCATTTCTCCAATTCTCTCGATTTCTGTTTTAGAATAAGTACAATAATCATAAGCTTCTTCTCCATTTTTATAACGACCTTTTTTTCCAAAATAAATTCCTCCCGTTAATTCACGATATATAATAAAATCAACTTTATTTAACAATTTTTTTTTTATAGGAGATTTATTTAATTTAGGAAAAACTACTACAGGACGAATATTACAATATAAATTCATTTTTTTTCTAAGTTTCAATAATCCGTCTTCGGGTCTCATACCTATTGGATTATGATCATATTTTGGATCTCCAACACAACCAAATAAAACAGCATCTGATTTTAAACAATTATCTATGGTTTCTTTTGGCATCGGATCTCCTAATTTTTCTATAGCTTTGGATCCCGCTAAAATATTTTTATAATGGAAATCATGACCATATTTTATAGCTATGGAATTTAAAACTTTTATGGTTTGTTTGATCACCTCAGGTCCTACTCCATCTCCTTCTATTACAGAAATATTTTTTTTCATAATTAAAAAAATCTTTTATTTTTTTCAAAATTATACACATCATCCTTAATGGAAATTAAAAAATCTATATCATCATATCCATGGATAAAACAATTTTTTTTATATGGGTGGATATGAAATGGATCAAATTCTCCTGTTTTTAAAATTGTAATCTTTTGATGAATTAAATCAACTTTTATTTTAATTTTGGGATTTTTTTCAACTGTTTGAAATAATTTTTTTAAAAAATATTCGGATACTTCTACAGTTAATAATCCATTGTTGAATGCATTTTCTTTAAAAATATCAGCAAAAAAACTAGATATTATCACTCTAAATCCATAATCTAAAATAGCCCATACGGCATGTTCTCGACTAGATCCACAACCAAAATTCCTTCCTGATAAAAGAATTTTTCCATAAAAATTAGAATCATTTAAAATAAAATCTTTATTTAAGGTTCCATTTTTGTGATAACGCCAATCTATAAAAAGATTTTTTCCACATTCCTCACGTTTAATCGCTTTTAAAAAACGAGCAGGAATGATTTGATCCGTATCTATATCCTCTATAGCTAATGGAATTGCTTGACTAATTAAAATCGTAAATTTTTTCATGAATATATTTATTAATATCTACAATTTTACCTTCAATAGCTATAATAGCTGCAGTCAAAGGACTCGCAAGTAAGGTGCGAGATCCGGGGCCTTGTCTTCCTTCAAAATTTCTATTAGATGTAGAAATACAATATTCTCCTGAAGGAATTTTATCTTCATTCATTCCTAAACAAGCAGAACATCCTGGTTGACGAAAATCAAATCCAGATTCTTTAAAAATTTTATCTAATCCTTCTTTTTTAGCTTGTTTTACAACCAAATTTGATCCAGGTACAATCATTGCGTGTACATGACTAGCTTTTTTTTTTCCCTTTTATTAGGGTAGCTACCAATCTTAAATCTTCTATCCTAGAATTTGTGCAACTTCCAATAAAAATGTAATTAATTATTTTTCCTATCAAAGATTCACCTGGTGAAAATCCCATGTATTTCAAAGACTTATGATCTATATTCAATTTTGGAATTTTTTCAGATATTTTTATTGCCATTCCAGGATTTGTTCCATACGTTATCATAGGTTCAATATATTCAGCATTGAATTCATATTCCTTATCAAATGTTGTATTGTCATCTGATCTTAAAGATTTCCAATATTCCATGAATTCTTTTTTCTTTTCTTTTCAATTCTTGAAATCTCTTACATTTTTTTACATAATCAAAAGTGATTTGATCTGGAGCTATTAATCCCCCTTTTGCTCCCATTTCAATGCTCATATTGCAAACGGTCATTCTTCCTTCCATACTCATTTTTTTAATGGTAGAACCCATATATTCTACAAAATATCCTACACCAGCATCCACTCCTAATTTTGATATAATATATAAAATTACATCCTTTGGCGTCACTCCTTTTCTTAAATTTCCATTTAACTGTATTTTCATTTGTTTAGGTTTAGATAACAATAAACATTGACTAGCCATAACCATAGTAACTTGACTGGTTCCAATTCCAAAAGCTATACATCCAAAAGCTCCATGAGTAGAAGTATGACTGTCACCACAAACTATTGTCATTCCAGGTAATGTATAGCCTAATTCCGGTCCAATCACATGAACTATTCCATTATTTTTATTTCCTAATTCATATAATGTAATTCCAAACTTATTACAATTATCTGTTAATAAGTTTATTTGTTTTCTCGATAAAGAATCTGAAATAGATAAGTGTTGATTAATCGTCGGAACGTTATGATCTGCTGTTGCTATAATTTGATTTGGTCTAAAAACAGGTAAATTTCTTTTTTTTAACTCAATAAAAGCTTGGGGACTTGTTACTTCATGTATATAATGTCTATCTATGTAAAGAACATAAATTTCGTTTTCCAATTTTTTAATAATATGCCCCCCCCAAATTTTATCAAATAATGATTTTGACATTTTTATACAACATTTATTCTTATCCTATTATTTGTATTAGCTGTATGCAATATTTGATTATTTTTTATATTATTCAAATTTGCTTTTTTTAATATTGTCTTTAGTTCTATATCAGTAATTTCTTTTTTTTCATCCGCATATTTTAAAAAAATAGAATAAACTAAATCTAAAGAATTTTTATTTAATAAATAACCTAATTTTTTATAACGATAAGCTAAAGCCGCTCTTCCACTCCTAGCTGTAAGAATTATTGAAGATTGATCAATTCCAACATCTTTTGGATTAATACTTTCATAAGTTTCCCTTTTTTTGATAATTCCATCTTGATGAATTCCAGAAGAATGAGAAAAAGCGTTAATTCCTACTATAGCTTTATTCGCATGTACTTTCATTCCAGTACATTCCGATACTAAATTACTTGTTGAAAAAATTAATTTTGTATTAATATTAGTAAATAAATTTAAATGGGAATTTTGCTTAATAATCATAACAATTTCTTCTAAAGAAGTATTTCCTGCTCTTTCTCCAATCCCGTTTATAGTACATTCTACTTGTTCCGCTCCATTCATGATACCAGCTAAAGAATTAGCTGTAGCTAATCCTAAATCATTATGACAGTGAGTAGACAATATAATTTTGTGAATTCCTTTTACATTTTCCTTTAAAAAACGGATTTTATCTCCATATTCTTTCGGTAAACAATATCCTGTTGTATCAGGGATATTAATAACCGTAGCTCCATATTTAATCACATTTTCACATATTTTTGCTAAAAATTTATTTTCTGTCCGTCCTGCATCTTCAGCATAAAATTCTACATCTTCTACGAATTTTTTTGCATATTTAACTGCATGTATCGCTCTTTCTATAATTTTTTCTGGAGTACTGTTAAATTTATAACGAATATGACAATTTGAAGTCCCTATTCCAGTGTGTATTCTGGGTCTTTTAGCATATTTTAATGCTAAACCTGCTATTTCTATATCCTTTTCTACGGCTCTAGATAATGCACAAACTACCGTATGCGAAATTGATTTACAAATCTCTTGAACAGATTGATAATCTCCTGGACTAGAAGTGGGAAATCCAGCTTCTATCACATCTACTCCTAAATAGTCCAATTTCTTAGCTATTCTTACTTTTTCTTTTACATTCAATTTACATCCTGGAACCTGTTCTCCATCTCGCAAAGTGGTGTCAAAAATTTGTATTCTTTTTTTTTCCATATCATTGGATTGTTTTCATCAAAACTATTTTTTACCAATAGAAAATAGAAATAAATTATTATAATATTTACAATATCTAATCATTAAAAGATTTTTATATTTTTCTATGAATCAAATTAAATGTCACCACAATATTACAATGTCTAACTATAAATCAGAACATCTTTTTTTATTAATTAAAACTTTATCAAAATCAGAAAAAAGAAATTTTAGACTTTATGCTAATCGCATAAAAAAAAATAAATATGCCAAGTTCATGAAACTATTCGAAATCATAAATAAAATAAATTATTATAACGAACAAAAAATACTTAAAAATGTTCCTATAAAAAAAAAACAATTATCTAATATTAAAGCTCATTTGTATAAACAAATTTTGATTAGTCTTAAACAACTACAACATACTGTAGAAAATCATGATATACAAATACGTGAATATTTAGATTTTGCAAAAATTTTATATAATAAAGGATTATATATACAAAGTTTAAAATTATTAGGAAAAGCAAAAATTATTGCTAAATATTATGAATCTAATACCATTCTTTTAGAACTAGTAGAATTCGAAAAAATGATAGAATCTCAACATATAACCAGAAGTATTTATTCTAGATCTGGAGAATTATCCACAGAATCAAAAGAATTAATTGAAAAAATTCAATGCAATAATGCATTATCTAGCCTTTCTTTGGAACTATATGGTTTATATCTAAAGGTAGGATATGTAAGAAACAAGAAAGATAAAATATTTATAGAAACATATTTTCGTACAAATTTTCCAAAATTTGACATTAATAAACTTAGTTTTTACGAAAAGTTATTTTTATATCAAGCTCAAGTATGGTATCATTATATACGACAAGATTTCATAATGTGTTATAGGTCTTCTTATAAATGGATAGAATTATTTCAAAATTATACAAAATCTAAAAAAATAGCTCCTGTAAGCTATTTAAAAGGATATCATTACTTGTTAGATACTTTATTTTATTTGAATCATTATTCAAAATTTATTCATGTATTTAAAAAATTTGAAGAAGAAGTGAAAAATGGGGAAATACTGATCAATGGAAATACCAAAATATTAATTTTTATGTATACATATACAAATCGTATTAATAAACATTATATGGAAGGAAGTTTTTCGGAAGGGGTTAAAAAAGTAATTCCATCATTATTTGTAAAATTTAATCAAATTTATAATCGTTTAGATTCTCATTACATTATGATTCTTTATTATAAAATTGCTTGTTTATATTTTGGAAGTGGAGATAATGAAAATACTATTTTGTATTTATCAAAAATTATGGAAAGTAAAAAAAAAAATATACGACAAGATTTACAATGTTTTGCAAGACTTCTATATTTAATTGCCTGCTACGAAAGTGGTCTAGATGAAAATATGGATCAAAAAATTAAATCTACATATAAATTCTTTATTCAAATGGATGATTGGTATATTGTACAAAAAAAAATTATTCATTTTTTTCAAAATTTAGGAAATGTGTATCCACATCAAATTAAAAATCAATTTAAGAAATTAAAAGATAAATTAATCAAATATTATAATCATCCTTATGAAAAAAGAACTTTTCTATATTTAGATATTATTTCTTGGATAGATTCAAAAATAGAGAATAAATCTGTAGAATTGATTATAAAAGAAAAATTTTTAAAAAATAATCAAAAATAACGAAAATTATTTAATTAAAAATGAAACTCTGAAAAAAAGAATTACAAAATATGAAAAAATAAAATGAATCAAAGCTTTCGATAATAAAAAAGAAGGAAAACAATCAGTGATTAAATAAAAAAAAATAAAAATACTGTAAAGTAATTGTAGTACACTACATAACATATAAATATATGTATATATAGTGTATTTATATTTATTTTTCATAAATAAACAAACAAAAAAAAAAAAATTATTTACAGGAAACAAAAAAACATATATTTTTAATACAAAAAAAAAATTATTTTTAGAAAAAAAGAAGTGAAAATAATGTGAATTAAACTAAAAAAAAAAGTAAGTAAATTATATGCTGCGATTTTTTTTATCATAATTGAATAGTTTCTATTATTTTTTTCTTATGCAAGATATTATTGATGAACTCTCATGGAGATATTTAATTAAAAATAAAGTTACCGGTATAGAAAATCAATTAAAAAAACCTACTACTATGTACATAGGTTTTGATCCTACATCTGATTCTTTACATATAGGAAATCTTTTGCCTATTATTATATTAATTCATTTTCAAAGAAAGGGACACAAATCTTTAGCATTGATTGGAGGAGCTACAGGTTTTATAGGAGATCCCTCAGAAAAAGAAGATCAAAGAATCTTATTAAGTAAAGAAATTTTGCAAAAAAATACGGAATCTATAAAAAATCAAATATTAAAACTTTTGAAGTTTTATTCAGAAAAAATAGAATTATTAAATAATTTAGATTGGATTCAAAATATTTCTTTTATAGATTTTATCCGTGAAATAGGAAAATATTTTACTGTAAATCATATGATCTCTAGAGATTCTGTAAAAAAAAGAATTAATAATAAAAACGGAATATCCTTCACTGAATTTTCTTATTCTCTTATACAAGGATATGATTTCTTATATTTAAATCAAGCAAAAAATTGTCAATTGCAAGTTGGAGGATCTGATCAATGGGGAAATATTATGTCAGGTATAGAAT
This sequence comes from Diploptera punctata, assembly GCA_030220185.1. Taxonomy (NCBI): domain Eukaryota; kingdom Metazoa; phylum Arthropoda; class Insecta; order Blattodea; family Blaberidae; genus Diploptera; species Diploptera punctata. The sequence continues at coordinate 624,175 of JASPKZ010007497.1, forward strand.
TAATACGAAAAAAAACAGGAAAAAAAGCGTATGGAATTACCTTTCCTTTAATTATTAAACCTAATGGAATTAAATTTGGTAAAAGCGAGAAAGGAGAAAATATATGGCTAGATGGAAAAAAAACATCTCCATATAAATTTTATCAATTTTGGATAAATATTTCTGATTTTGAAGTAGAAAAATATATAAGAATATATACTTTTTTTTCTAAAGAAAAAATCGAAAATTTAATTTGCGAACATAGAAAATATCCAAATAAAAGATTATTACAAAAAAAATTAGCTAATAAAATTACTGAATGGGTTCATGGAAATGGAATTTCCAAAAAAATGATAGAAATCACGAATATATTATTTGAAAAAAAAAGTGAATCCTTTCAATTGTTGGATGATAAAACTTATATTTCTATATATAATCATATTCCACACATGTTAATATCTTGTGAGGAATTTGAAAAAGGAATTTTTTTATTGGATCTTTTAAAAAAAAGTGGGTTTTTTTATTCCAAAAGTGAAGCAAATCGTGCTTTAAAAGCAAATTCAATTTATTTAAACAAAATTCTTGTAAAAGAAAATATTTTGATAAAAAAAGAAAATATAATAGGAAAAAAATATATTTTGTTTCGATTTGGAAAAAAAGAATTTTTTATTATAAAAATTGAATAAATTTAATATCCAAAATATTTTAATATTTTATAATCATATCGCCAATTTTTACAAACTTTTACATAAAATTTTAATTTTATCTTTTTTTTTAAAAAAAATTCTATGCTTTTTATAGAAATAAATTTCAATTTATTAATAGCATTTCCTTTTTTTCCTATTAATATTCCTTTTTGAGAATCTTTTTCTACATATATGTATGACAATATATATATAAAAGCATTTTGGATTTTAAAAAGTTTTGTATGTACTTCTACGGAATAAGGAATTTCTTTTTTATATAGAAAAAATATTTTTTCTCTGATTATTTCATTTACGAAGAAACGTTCAGATTTATCACTTAAATAAGTTTTGGGATAATAAGGTGGATGTTCAGATAATAAAGATATAATTTTATTCATTAATAGATCTTGATTCATTTTTTTTAATGCAGATATTGGTAATATTTCTGAAAAAGGGAATAATTTATGCCAATAATTCACTGCATCATATAATGTGTTTTCTATGTATAGGGAACCTATTTTATCTATTTTGTTAATTAAAATAATGATAGGAACATTCTTATTTTTTTTTTTAATATAATTAAATATTGAAATATCTTCTATTTTTCCTATTTCTGTTGTGAGCAAAATAATATCTGCATCTTCTAATGATTTTTCTATATATTGCATCATAATTTTTTGCATGGGATAAACAGGATCAATCATACCTGGAGTATCCGAAAATATAATTTGAAAATTAGATCTATTAATGATTCCCAATATTCTATGACGAGTTGTTTGTGGCTTTTTTGTTATGATAGAAAGTTTTTCTCCCACAAGAGAATTCATAAGAGTAGATTTTCCTACATTAGGAGATCCTATTATATTAACAAAACCGGATTTATGATTCACTATTATTATATTGACATTTTAAATTCTTTCTGATTGTCTAAATACAATTCCTTGTTCTTTGAAAAAATCTATTAAAATTTTATGATTTTTTTGTATTTTGTCTTTTATGATTTCTTTAGATAGATTATTTAGAATATCATGTTGAATTACTCTTTTTAAAGGTCTTGCTCCAAAATGTGGATCGTATCCTTTTTCTGATAGATATTCTATAGCTTCATTAGTCGATTCTATATAAATATTTTTTTTATTGTATAGCAATTCTCCTAATTTTTTCATTTGTAATTTAACTATATCTTTTATTTCTTTTCTAGAAAGAGGTTTAAATAAAATGATTTCGTCTATACGGTTAACAAATTCAGGTCTTACAATATTTTTTAATAAATCTATTAAAGCTTTTTTTGTAGTCTCTATTCTATTATAAGAAATTTCCTGATATAAATTTTCCTGAACAATATCTGATCCTATATTGGAAGTCATAATAATAATAGTATTTGTGAAATTAACTGTTCTTCCTTTATTATCAGTTAATCTTCCATCATCTAAAATTTGCAAAAGTATGTTAAAAACATCTGAATGAGCTTTTTCTATTTCGTCTAGTAAAATAACACTATAAGGACGTCTACGTATGGATTCTGTTAATTGACCACTTTCATCATAACCTATATATCCGGGGGGAGCCCCTATAAATTTACTTACAGAATGACGTTCTTGATATTCGCTCATATCTATACGAACCATATTATTCTCATCATCAAACAAATATTCTGCTAAAGTTTTAGCTAATTCTGTTTTTCCGACTCCTGTACTTCCCATAAAAAGAAAAGATCCTATAGGTCTTTTTTCGTCCTGTAATCCTGCTCTGGAACGTCGTATCGCATCTGCTATAGATTGAATAGCATCATTTTGTCCTACAACTCTTTTATGTAATTCTTTTTTCTAAAAATAATAATTTTTCTTTTTCACTCTGCAACATTTTAGTTACCGGAATCCCAGTCCATTTAGAGACTACTTGAGCTATATCTTCTCTATAAACTTCTTCTTGTATCATTTTTTTACCCTTATCTTCTTGTTTTTTTAATTCATTTTCAAATGTTTTTACCTTATTTTCTTCTTCTTTAATTTTTCCATATCTTAATTCAGCTACTCTTCCATAATCACCCGATCTTTCTGCTTGTTCTGCTTCAAATTTATAACTCTCTATTTTATCTTTAGTTTTTTGTATTCCTTCCACTAAATCTTTTTCATTTTGCCACTGAGTTTGTAATTGCATTTTTTTTTCATTCAATTTATGCAACTCCTTTTTTAAAGGGATTAATTGTTTTTCATCATTTTCTTTTTTTAAAGCTTCTATTTGTATTTCCATATGCATAATTTTTCTATGCAAAACATCTAATTCTTCAGGTTTTGAATTTATTTCCATTCTTAATTTAGAAGCCGCTTCATCTATAAGATCAATTGCTTTATCTGGCAAAAAACGTTCATTAATATAACGTTTAGATAATTCTACAGCAGCTATTATAGATTCATCTTTTATTTTTACTTTATGATGACTTTCATATTTATCTTTAATTCCACGTAATATGGATATTGCATCTGCAATAGAAGGTTCATCTACGTATACCTGTTGAAATCTTCTTTCTAAAGCTTTATCTATTTTGAAATATTTTTGATATTCATTTAAAGTAGTAGCTCCTATAGCTCTAAGTTCTCCTCTAGCTAATGCTGGTTTTAAAATATTTGCGGCATCCATAGCTCCTTCTCCTCCTCCTGCCCCAACCAAAGTATGAATTTCATCAATAAACAATATAATTTCTCCATCTGAAGATGTTACTTCTTTTACTACAGCTTTAAGACGTTCTTCAAATTCTCCTTTATATTTAGCTCCTGCAATTAATGCAGCCATATCTAAAGAAAAAACTTGTTTATTTTTTAAATTATCTGGAATATCTCCACTAATAATACGATGTGCTAACCCTTCAGCAATAGCTGTTTTACCAACTCCTGCTTCTCCAATTAAAATGGGATTGTTTTTTGTTCTTCTAGATAAAATTTGCAAAACTCTACGGATTTCTTCATCACGTCCAATAACAGGATCCAACTTACCTTTATAGGCCCATTCATTCAGATTTTTCGCATATTTTTCTAAAGAATTGTATATATTTTCTACTGTAGAAGAAATTACTTTTCCGCTTTTTTTTCTTATATCTTCAATAATTTCTTTTATATTTTTTTCTGTAATCCCCTGATCTATCAATAATTGCGAAGTAGAATCGAAACTTATAAAAATTCCATAAAAAATATGTTCTACAGAAATAAATTCATCTTGTAATGTATTAGCATAGTTTTTCTGCAATATTCAACATTTTTGTTACATGGGAACTAAGATGTTGTATAAAAGACCCACTAAGCATTTTTGGATAAGAGGAAATAATACGGTCTAATCCAATTATTATTGATAGAGAATTCACTTTTAATTTTTTTAACATAAAAGGAATTATATTTTTTTCAATTTTTAATATCGATTTTAAAATATGTGCATTTTCAATAGATTGTTGCCTATTTTTTAATGCAATATGTTGTGCCTCTTGTATTGCTTCTTGTGATTTGATTGTAAACTTATTATAATTCATATAAAAATGAAATTTATATTCTTATAAGATAAAAAATTTGTGATTAACATAGTTATTAAAATTAATTATTTCAAAATATTTATTTTCGCACTATGATAAAAAAAGATGAAATCCAATCCATTTCAGAAAGAATTCATAAAATTTATGATATTCTCAAAATAGATCAAATAAAGGAGCATATAAGTAAAAAACAAAAAAAAACATCAAATCCCAATTTTTGGAAAAATTATAGAAAACATAAAAATTATGTAAAAGAAATACATGATATGAAAGCATGTATAAAAGATTTTACGAAATTAAAAAATGCTTTTGAAGAACTAAAAATAATATTTTCTTTTTCAAAAGAAGAAAATGTAGAAAAAGAATTTGGAATTCAATTGAATAAAACCAAAGAATTACTTTCAAATATAGAATTAAAAAATATTTTTTCAGAGAAAGAAGATTCTTTCAATGCTATATTACAAATATCTTCTGGAGCTGGAGGAACTGAAAGTTGTGATTGGACTTCCATGTTAACGAGAATGTATTTTATGTGGGCAGAAAAAAAAAATTTTGGAGTAAAAAAAATACATCATGTATCTGGAGACATTACTGGGATTAAATCTGTTACTTTAGAAATTGATGGACTTTATGCTTTTGGATATTTAAAAGGAGAAAATGGAGTACATAGACTAATTCGAATTTCTCCATTTGATAGTAATTCAAAACGTCATACTTCTTTTTCTTCTGTATATGTTTATCCTATGATAAATGATTCTATTAATATAGATATTAAAATATCAGATATACAATGGGAAACTTTTCGTTCTAGTGGAGCAGGAGGTCAAAATGTAAATAAAGTCGAAACAGGAGTAAGATTACGTCATAATCCTACAGGAATTACTATAGAAAATACAGAATCTCGTTCTCAAACACAAATAGGCAAAAAGCTTTACAAATATTGAAATCCAGGTTATTTGAAATAGAAATGATTAAAAGAAATGAGAAAAAAGAAAAAATAAAATCCAAAAAAAGAAAATAGAATGGGGATCTCAAATTCGAAATTATATAATGCATCCTTACAAATTGGTGAAGGATTTAAGAACTGGATATGAAACTACGAAAATTCAATCGGTAATGAATGGAGAAATAGACATTTTTTTAAAAAAATTTTTAATCTATAATAGAGAAAATACAAATTAATTTTATTTTTCAATGAAAGTTCGTTACGCTGATCTTATAGATCAAACTTTTGATTTTCCCACTGAGGAATTTTCCATAAAAAATAATTTTTTAGAATTTCACGGAATTCCATTAATGGATCTTATAAACAGGTATGGAACTCCATTAAAGTTTACATATTTACCAAAAATATCTCAAAATATACAAAAAGCAAAAAAATGGTTTGAAAAGGCTATTCATTCTAACCAATACAATAATAAATATACTTATTGCTATTGTACAAAAAGTTCTCATTTTTCTTTTGTATTAGAAGAAGCTTTGAAAAATAATATTAGTATTGAAACTTCATATGCATATGACATAGAAATTGTTAAAAATCTTTATAGGAAAGGAAAAACTACTAAAAATATAGAAGTTATATGTAATGGATTTAAAACTAAAAATTATATTGAAAATATATCAGAGCTTATTAATAATGGATTCTATAATACAATACCAATATTAGATAATTCAGATGAATTAGAAAAATTAAATTTAGTTATCAATTCTCCTTTTAAATTAGGAATACGCATAGCTTCTGAAGAAGAACCTAAATTTGAATTTTATACTTCTAGATTAGGAATTGGATATAAAGATATTATTGTTTTTTATATAAACAAAATAAAAAATAATCCGAAAGTAGAATTAAAAATGTTGCATTTTTTTATAAACACAGGAATCAAAGATACTGCTTATTATTGGAATGAACTTTTCAAGTGCTTACACATTTATGCTAAATTAAAAAAAATTGCACCAGAATTAGAAATTTTAAATATAGGAGGAGGTTTTCCTATTAAAACATCCATGTCTTTTAACTATGATTATGAATATATGACTAATGAGATAGTTTATCAAATAAAAAAATTTTGTCAAAAAGAAAAAATATCAGAACCTCATATTTACACAGAGTTTGGAGCTTATACAGTAGGAGAAAGTGGGGGAATTTTATATCAAATACTGAATCAAAAACGTCAAAATGATAGGGAAAAATGGAATATGATAGATAGTTCTTTCATGACTACACTTCCTGATACTTGGGCAATCAGTCGTAGATTTATTATGATGGCGATAAATCGGTGGAACGATTCTTATGAAAGAGTTTTTTAGGAGGGTTAACATGTGATAGTGATGATTATTATAATTCGGAGCAACATATGAATGCAATATATCTACCTTGTTTTCATCAAAAAATTCCGCTTTATATTGGCTTCTTTAATACTGGAGCTTATCAAGATACAATTAGTGGATATGGTGGAGTACATCATTGTTTAATTCCCCAACCCATTCATATATTGATAAATGATGATGAAAAAAAAAATTTTGTATATAAAATTTTCCGTAAATCACAAAGTCCAGAAGAAATTTTAAAAATATTAGGTTATTGAAATTGAATTATAAAAAAAAAACTTTTGCGGGAATCCCTAAAAAGTATGCAACACTTGATAAATCTAAAACGGTACTTATTCCAGTTCCATATGATTATACTCAAACATGGAAAAAAGGGTCGAAAAAAGCTCCTAAAGCTTTTTTATCTGCAGCAAAACACATAGAATTATATGATATTGAAACTAATTCAGAAGTGTATAGAAAAGGAATATTTATTGTTCCTGATGTCATAAATCCTTCAATATCTATAAAAAAAATGATTGAAAAAGTATATCATATTACAAAAAAATATCTTTCTAAAGAAAAATTCATAACACTTATAGGAGGAGATCATTCAATATCAATTGGCAGTATTAGAGCAATAGGGAAAAATATACAAATTTAAGTATTCTTCATATGGATGCACATACAGATTTACGTCCTATATATAAAGGAAGTCCTTATAATCATGCTTGTTCTATGTACGAAGCTTCACAAAAATATCCTTTAATACAAATAGGAATTCGTAGCATGGATATAGTAGAGAAAAAATATATTCAAAAAGGAAATATATTTTATATGCATAAAATTTATAAAAATGATTTATGGATGCAAAATGCTATTCATAAATTATCTGAAAATGTATTTATCAGTATAGATATAGATGTTTTTGATCCCAGTATAGCTCCTTCAACAGGTACTCCAGAGCCAGGAGGTTTATTCTGGTATACTACCTTAAAATTTTGAAAAAAGTTTTTAAAAATAAAAATGTAATAGGATTTGATATTGTAGAACTTTTACCTAATAAAAGGAATCTTCTACAGATTTTCTAGCTGTAAAACTTTATTATAAATTACTATCATACAAATATATAAAAATATGAATTCATCAATATGAATAAAAAAATTATTATAGCTATAGATGGATATTCTTCATCAGGAAAAAGTACTTTGGGAAAAGCTATTTCTGAAAACTAAATATAGTATATAGATAGTGGGGCATTGTATAGAAGTGTAACTTTATTTGCTATTCGAAAAAAATTTTTGATAGTGATTTGTGGGATATAAAAAATTTTATTCCTCTTTTAAAAGATATGAATTTA
>JASPKZ010007498.1:0-153502 GCA_030220185.1 Diploptera punctata
GGTAAGTTAATGTCATTTATTTCTCATACAATTTGGAAATTAAGTAGGTGCATATTTTAATTAAGCTTCTGTGCAGATAATCACCTGACATTTTTTACCAGCACAGGACTCTTTGGACAAACCTTGTGAACTTTTGTTAATATAAGAATCGGGATGTACCTTAACTACAACTTCATCCAATTTTACGCCAAAGAATATCTACTATGTGGGTGATGATTTTTATTTACATTTGTAAATTGCATTTCAAGAAAACCTTCCCTTTTGAAGTATCACAATTAAAGCAGATGTGCCTTTTGGTGTTACTACATTTGTATGAGAACCGATGAATTCTATTCAGTGTAAATTGATGTTATAGCGACAAAAAGATAAAATGACAGCTGTACTCAGAAATTAGTTCTCGTGTAATATTTTTTCTTCATTCAAGACGAAATTTTCACTGAATATAAAAAAACACTGTTTGTTATTTTATTTTACGTTGTGTGTTCTTGAGCAACATACAAATCTGCACTGTAACTGTTAATGATTGTTTAATTATTAAACTTTATATTCAGTTTACATAATATTTTGCAAACGTATTTTTTCGAAGTAAATTTTATACCATGGTTCTCTATTTTTCGTATTTATAACTCATAATATCTTTCTTTGGATTTTTTCAAAGATCAATTTTTATTCTTTGCTTTGCAGAAGATAATTATTTTGGTAAAAACGTAAATAGTAATATAATGTAGGTTAAAAACTATAATATAGTTACCTTGTAGGTCCGTCTCCTCAACTTAAGTTCTTTTAAAACTCTGTAGGCCTTTCGGGACTAGTCCCATCATCAGCAGAATGCATTAGGTCCGTTCTTGTTGACCCTTGTTGAAGCACTGACTTGGTTGTGAGAATTTTGTACAGAGGATTGTGTGGATTAGGTGTGTATTCATTGAGAATCAGGTTGCTGTTGATTTCTCTTAGTGAACCTCATTGAAACAAAATGACGGCATTCTCCAAACAGCAATACAACGGGTGGTTTGTCTCAAACCCAATCACTCTAACAACCGCCATGTTTGTTTTGTCACAACATATACAATACAATTTAATTAACACTTAAATTGACAGTGTGTCCTACAAGATACATTAGTTTCATTTATTTAATGTTTTAAGAAAGTAATTGTTTGGACATTTAAAAAGAATGTAAAAGGAATGACTGAATCTCAAGATACAAGGAGGTAGACTACGAGAAAGATGGATTAACCAAATGAAGAAAAGTCTACAAGAGAAAGGATACGACTGCGAAGAACTAAATAGAAACAAAGCATGTGAAGATAGAGATGGTTGGAGGTATATTTAGAATCGACCTTCTGAAACGAGTACACGACAAGAGGATTGATGATGATAATGGAAAAATAAATCGGTAGAAATTATTTAAATTTACGTAAAATTGTACAAGAATATGCAATAGATAATAACTTATAATTGTTTTCACTTGCAGTTTGATACGTCTAATTATAAGTTGGTATAAGAAATTAAGTTTGTCCAATTTAAGGGTTGACATTACATTAAGTAAATTCAACTTGCAGAACAATTCGCTTATTTATGCAGTTCCTACAGGATTGACTTTTTTTCTTTTCACTGCACAAATTTTTTAAACCTATTTTCATCTATTATTGGATTTTTCATGCCTAATTCTTATAAAAATGGTTCTAGGTTGGAGCTCCGATCTGAGCATATATTTTTTCTTTTCAGATATAATTTATCCATCATTGAGATGTATGAAATTAATGATAAGAGGCCGTACTGACTTTATAATGTAATGTAAAATTCCCTATTTAAAAGACTTCTTGATAAGAAGCCACCATTTTAAGATTAGAAGCATTTTGGTGCGCGGGATTTAACAGCGTATATAAGAGAAACATTTGCATTTAAATTGGAGTTTCTCAGGTAGCTCAGTTGGTAGAGCATTCGAGTTAGAATGGGAAGGGTCCTGGGTTCAAACCCCAGTCTGAGCCTACATTTTCCCCTTTAAATATATAAACAAAGTGTTAACTGAAGAATGAATATAACCTCAACACACATAATTAAAACCAACAAAAATTATAAAATTGAAGAAGACATATCAGGAATATGCCAGATTAAATGGCAGGGATTCTGACAAAATTTACATAGGAAAAAACAAAAAAAAACACAAATTTGAAAACAAGGATCGAAGAGACATCTTAGAAATGTCAAAAATAGTGAAGTGGAAAAATCAGCAGTCGAGGAGCTCATGCTTGGGAGCCGAAGGGGCAATATGTGGTCTCAGGTGTGGTGCACAATAATAAAACCTCAGAACACGCTATTTATTCCTGCCCAGCACAATTGCACCACGTCCTCATCGTGATTCCTGGTTAATACTAAGAACTGCAGTGGCGAAAAGGCGAGTTCCCAACGCTTTAAAAATTGTGACTTACCAGCTAAGGGAGGAAACCCCAACAGAAAATCATCGACCCCCCCAGGATTGCTAGAGGTTGGGCGTGGGGCTGAAATCTCTACCTCGTAAAAACCAAATATGTTCAGAAACCCAACATGGCCTCGGAATGATGGTCTACAACAAACGACGACTAAAACAAAGGAAAATGGACTTACGAATTGGCACTTGGATTGTTAGAACCCTTTATAAACCTTGGGAGCCTAAAATCTCTTTTACAGCAATTACACCAATATAATATACAAATAACAGCTATACAAAGAAACAAAGTGGATGGGTAATGACATATATGATTGCTAAAACACACACTATATTCCAGAGCGGGAAGCAAGCTGGAAGCAGCTGGAAAGAGAATTTGGATGTGTCATTTATTGTAACTAATTCTATGAGCAAAATGTATTAGCATTTAAAACCTATTAATGAACGAATATGTTTTTCGCCTAAAAACTAAATTCTATAAATTTATCAATCATCAATACCCATTCGCCCACAGAGTAGAATATGAAAGAACAATTTTATCATAACTTAGAAAGAACCTATGATAGTTTTAACATCGAACGATATTAAAATCATATTAGGGGAATTAAATGCCAAAGTAGGACAAGAGATAATATATAAAGGTACAATAGTTTGCATACAACATCCAATGATAATAGCCAAAGAATCATGCATTTTGCAGCCAGTAAGAATATACGGTAATCAGCTCCACCTGTTTTCCTAGGAAAAATATACACAAAGGGACCTGGAGATCCCCTGATGGATTAACAGCTAATCAGATTGACCACACATTAAATAGACAAGAGGAATGCCTCCAAGCATAATTGATGTTAGAACACATCGTGGGGCAATAGCAAACTCTAACCACTATTTGTTAAAACAGTATATAGCGGTTAAAATAAATAGATGGAAAAAATGAACAAAAACTCAAGAAACAAAAAATAAATGTTGATAAATTTAAAGAACCTGGACATCTATCAAAAAATGTTGAGAAGACGTCCAATGTTTTGAGAAAATTAATTTATGATCAATGAGTTTGAAACTCACAAAGCAATACAATATGAAAAAGTGAGTAATCCTCCAGACGGTAGCGCACCACTCTAGCTATGTTATAACAAATTGGTTTTATTTTACCTGATGCAGTTAGAACTATAAGCGTCTTCTCCTCTACTTCTCCAGGGTTAAATTACACAGATGTTAAATAAATTATAAATAGCACATAATAGGCCTTGGATAGTATACATCTGACAAGGAAAGTACAAAATATTTTAAAATAACAATATAATAATAATAATAATAATAATAATAATAATAATAATAAATAATAATAATAATATAATTAATAAATAATACCGTGCCTGGTTAGCTTACATGGGGGTTTGGTTCTGAATTAAGTAAGGGCTAGACTTAACCTCATGTAAGACACTAGGATGGGGGTCCACAACCCCGACACGGCGTGTCCCAATGGCTGATAGGGGAAAGTTCCTGTAGAATATACAGGACAGGTGCGAATAAGTGCCGTCCCACATAAGCACTCGCGGATCAACTGAGGAGGTCAACGGCTTCGGACGGCGGAAGAGGATTTTTTCCCAACGGCAGAGAGGGCGGATGAACCGTGTCTGGAACTAACCACTCCAGTCCTATGATAACTGGATATCTGTCCAAACGTTGTGATAACCAAGTACTATGAAGCGTGAAAGGAAACAATTTTTTACCCCAGGTGGTAACCAATCCACTGCTGTTAACAACAGTACACACCAGGCTGTCCGATGGTCCTGGGGAGTCTGGCCAAACACGCAAACAGAGGGTATCGGAGACCTCTGGTCAACTTCGCCCAAAAAACAAAACCCTTTTCGGAACGTTCAACATAAATTCCCTCTTGCGAGCAGGTAACTGCATGACTTGGAGAAATATTAAAAAATAAAATATTCAAAAATGGGCACTCCAGAAACAAGATTACAGATTAAATACATGTATTTTGGGAACTGTAGACTTTTCAAAGTAAACGATAAACGAATTCTTAAAATTCCACCACATTTGGGAGTTGCTTTTGCTATCCATAAGAATATATTAAATTCGGTAATAATGTGAATCTCATAAATAATAGATTGACGACCATTACACTAAAATATGCGAACCAAACATACACATTGATCAATGCACATGCGCCCATTAACAAAGACAATAAACAGGATTGCAAAAAAGTAGATGATTTTTGGGAAACATTGAAGAGAAAGTACTAAAAATTCCAGCAGAATCACGTTTTAATCCTGTCAGGTGATTTAATGCACAACTGGGCACAAGAAAAGAAATATAAGAAGACAATGGCAAGTATCCAGCGCATAAGTGGACCACCGAAATGGACAACGACTAGTTGAAGATTTGCAGAGTATTTAACCTATACATTTAAAACGAAACCATCAAAACAATGACATGGCGTGCACCAAACTCACTTCTAGTGAATATCAAATTGATCACGTGGCAATTTCTTTTTTTCCACCATAGAGAAATTATGAATGTCCAAGTTAGAAGAGGTGCAAACATCGATTCGGATCATTATCTGACAAGAATTAAATTGAAACTAAAACCCAGGAGACTTACCAAAAGGCAGCCTTCAATATCGAAGTTTGCCACGAATAACATTCCGTCAACATTCACAGACGAATTAGAAAAGAAGCAAACACATCATTGGCAAGAACTCAAAAGTAAAGTAACAGAAACGGCACAAATGTTAATCCCTCTACAAAGAAAGAGAAAGCATCCTTGGTGGAATGAAGAATGTCACACAGGTATTGCAGCGAGGCACCGAACATACGTTAATTGTAATAGTCAAAAAACAGAAAAGAACCATAACGCATTCTTAGTGCACAGGAAAGAAGCAGCCAAATTAATCAGGAAAACAAAAAGGAAATATGAAAATGATCTATTATTGAAATTGAGAAAGACTTTCAAACAAACAACACGCGGAATTTCTACAAAACTTTTAAGACCAAACTCACTTCGTACCAATCACAGAGTCTCTGCTTTAAAAGAGAAGATGGTCTATTGGCACTAAACAACCAGGAAAATTACAGACAACTTGCTAAATATTTTGGGAAACTTCTTAACTGCCCAATACCAATAAACAGATTCCCCCCACAAGAACCTGAACAATCAAATCCAGACTCATCACCACCGGATGAAGAAGAAATTATTATGCAGATTAAAAGACTTAAAAACAATAAGGCAGCAGGAGAAGATGGAATTGTGGCAGAACTCCTCAAAGTGGCACACCAATGACCATAAAAGAAATCACAACACTTGTGCAAGAAATGTGGCAAACAGAACACATTCCAGAGGATTGGAAGACTGCATTAATCCACCCGTTACATAAACAGGGAGACAGAACAGATGTGAACAATTATAGAGGGATTTCATTATTATCAGTCCCATACTAAATTTTATCTCAATGTCTGCTCGACAGAGCGCAACGGCAACTCGAACCGAATATAGGAGAATATCAAGCAGGATTCAGACCAGGCAGATCATGTCCAGAACAAATCCTGAACCTTAAGCTAATCCTTAGACACCAGAGAATTTGTAGCAATGATTTAGTGTGTATATTTGTTGACTTTAAAAAAGCTTACGATTCGGTTGACCGAGAATCACTATTTGAAATATTGAAAGGACAAGGTTTAGACCGTAAGACTCTTGCACTTATTAGACAGACTCTAACAAATACAAGGGCTAAAGTTAAATTCATGGGGGAAATGTCTGAATCCTTTGAAATTAAGACAGGAGTAAGACAATGAGATGGACTTTCTCCACTACCCATCAATTGGGTTCTTGATAAAGTAATACAAGAATGGCGTAAACAGAAAACAATATTTAAATGTAATCAACCAATCATATCAGGAAGAGGAAAATTGAAGATTGATTGCCTAGCATATGCTGATGATCTAGCAATCTTAACCTGTGACGTTGTAACAGCACAAAAACAGATTGAATTATTAAATAACACTGCAGAGAAAGTTGGTCTGCAGATTTCTTAAAAAAAAACGGAATATATTTCATGCAATAAACAAGCACCAAAATACCTGGAAACGAAATATGGTAAAATTAAACGAGTTTCACAATTTAAATATCTTGGTGAAATAATTCAGGAAAATGGAATTGAAACTAAAGCCAACAAAAGTAGATGCCAAAAAAATGGAAACAGCATTTCGGCTTACTCACAACACTTATAATAAAAAATGCATATCTTTACATACAAAATTACGACACTACAACACTGTCATTAAACAAAGAGTGCCTCTATGGAATAGAAACACTAATTTTGAACAGAAAAAATGATATCAAAAATATAGTGAACAAAGAATGCAAAACTATAAGAAAAGTTTTAGGTCCACAAGTCATAGATGAAGCATTTAGACTCAGGAGTAAAAAGGAAATGAAAATATACATGCATACATTCATAGTGATATTAGGAAACGAAGGTTAAAATTTTATGTGCATATTAAACGAATGAACTCAAATAGGCTTACAAAACAGATAATGGAATTCTACGAAAACAGAAGTAAAGCTCCTGTGGATTGAAGTCAAAAAGGACTTAAAATTGGCAGGAATTACTAAAGAAGATATCCCAAACAGAGATATATTTAGAATTAAGGTGAATAAGTGGAAAGTTGACCAAGAGGACAAACCGAAGAAAAATACTGGAACAACTTGGACAGATGAGAGAAAACAAGCTCATAGCAAAAGAATGAAAGAAATTTGGGCTTAAAGGAAACGCCTCTATGTACTTTGCGTACATGGGCTCATCCGCATTTTAAAAAAATAATAATAATACTTATAATTTTCTGTATTAACAGCTTGAAGATGAAGGTATAAAATATAAAAAATAATAAAAATATACCTTATACTTGGTTATAAATATGTTGTTCAAGGAAATATTGAATGAGTTTGTTTCTGAGTCAAGCAGAACTTGGTATAAGATGGGAGGGAAATCCAGAGGCGGGAAGATGAGGAATAGTGACATGTTTTTTGATGTAAAGGTGCAGCTAGAGTTGTCTCTCGACTACGTGTTATGTTGTGCTGGGATGGTAGTATAAAGAGTATAAAGATAAAGAGGTGATGTGGTGGACAAAGTAATGAGTGGTGTAACAAATTGAGGCAATATACCATTCAAATGTCTACCAATCAGAGCCAAAAGCTGGAGTTCTGTGACCTGGTTTATGGAGGTTGCACATATAATGTACAAAGAATTATAAACTTCTTGCAGTATTTGTCCACATGTGATGCTCATGATATGGGGGCTCTGATCATAACTACAGTACATACGATTACTACTCTATGAGGTTATACAGTCCATAAATGACCCAGATCTATCTCATAAAAATATTCCATTTCTCCATTTCCAGAACCAATCCACATCCAAATCCAAGCTCATGCTTCCTTTCCCTTAGGAATTTGTTATTTCCTTTATGGATCAGGCTGCTATTTGTATTGTGATTGTCAACAGGAACTAGGTTGATACTATCACAGGATGAGGTTGTCAGCCTCAGCTCAACGTGGAGGACCAGACCCCACATTTATAATCCTTGGGTCACGGTGGGGTAGATGTAAGCTCAGGTACCCAATATGAACATATCTTAAAAAACATACAAGCTATGAAAAGACTCTTCTATATTCTGATCACCACACGGACACTTCACGGTGAACACAGGTGGTGGATCAGTAGTAGAGTTAAACCAGGACAGAGTATTGTTGGTATACCCAGAACACACAGGTTGCCTGCTAATTCCAATAGGATAGTGCATTGTGGGCCAACGTAGTAAATGGAACCAAAGAGAGAAAATGTGTTTTACAAAGGAATGGCCTATTATAAACCAATGATAACTGAGCCTAAGTAAATGGATATTAAGATGTGACTTCTTACAAAGAGAACATTTGAAATATTTCTCATCAGTAGTTGTAATATAGGTGGCTCCGTGGTGTAAGCAGTTAGACGCTCACCTCTCACCACTGGGGTCCCTTTTATATGAGTCCTGGTCACTCCATATGGGTTTTGTGGTGGACGAAATGGAGCTTGGCAGGTTTTTCTTGGGGTTTTCTCCCGTTTTCCCTTGCCACGATTTCATTCTACCATTTCTCCACATTCATCTGAATCATTTTGTTTCATTTCGTTCATCTGCCATCTGACGTTGCATCAGGTGTGGTTGGCCGGCACCAATGTCGTTCACAGACATCTATAAAAATAGGAGCTTCATCTCATCTCATCTCTCGACCTGACCCTGAGTTAGACACGAGTTGAGAATTTTTTTATTTTATTTTTAGTAGTAGTAATATTCATTCCACATGTTAAGCACCCTGTTTCACTTAAAGTATAGAAAGGCGATAGTTCTAAAGTGTGCATATACAATATTATAACCAGATAAGGAGATTAAATTTAGCAGCATTTTATAAAAATACAAATAACTTATACATGAGGTAATAACAATATTTGAAATTCAAATGGATGTGATTAAGACATTTTAATAAATTATTATGCCAATATTTCTTTAATGTTATATATTGATGGTGGGCAATGAAAACCTCGTAAATTCGTTTTGGTAAATTTTACAGGAGAAACAAATAATCTTTTAAAATAATTATGAAAATTGATACAGCAATAGTTGCCACATATTTTACTACAGAATACAAGTGAAGTTGTTAATAAATGTGTAGTCCATGTTCTCAACAGGTCATGCATCACATATTTCTGTGCTGGCTACTGGAGTTATGTTTTTTTCAATGACTGATGGAATTACGAGGTTTTCATTGCCTACCATCCGATACGATGATATGAAAATATGCAATTTGTAACTTACAATATATACAATGATGGATAGTCCTTTTGGGTACAAAATGAGCAAATATTTCTCATAAGTCACAAATAGATATTAGGATACAAAAGCCGTTAATTCATCATATGCATTTTGAGGCCTGAGATTATTAAAATAAACTGAACAGGTGTAGGGCATCACTAAGAACTTTCCACCGGAAACCATTATTAGCAACAGCCATCACAAATTAATGTCGGTACAGTGTTAATTAAGAAAAATACATTTCTCCTTTTGTCAACCAGCATCTCTTCTCTCATGTTCCTCAGCATTTGTTTTCTATTTTGGATAGAGAAAGACATTTTCACTCTTTTGTAAAAAACACTTTTGCACAGGGCAGAAGTTAATAACCATATAAAATGCCATAACAATAATATTACATGTATAAAAGCTGAGAAATCAACTTTCAAATTTAAAATATATATCTGAAATAATTTAAACTAAATAATTTTTCTACTATATTATTTTTGGTCTGGACATCTTACCTCAATGTTAATGTTGATTTGTTCTTGAACATGTTTCAAAACAATTCAGTTTTATCTTCAGCTTTCCCAGTCTGGGAAAGCTGAAGATAAAACTGAATTGTTTTGAAACATGTTCAAGAACAAATCAACATTAACATTGAGGTAACAATTCAGTCTGGGAAAGCTGAAGATAAAACTGAATTGTTTTGAAACATGTTCAAGAACAAATCAACATTAACATTGAGGTAAGATGTCCAGACCAAAAATAATATAATTAAAATAACCTCAAAATATAACTTCCTAAAATTAAATATTAATCTTTCTACTGTCAGGAAAGTAGTGAAATATGTTGCCAGTAATATTGTCCGGTGGAAAGCTTTAAATTGATGCCCTATGTTCCTAAATAGAGCTACAGAATCATGATGATAATTGTATTCATAAACAGTTTGAATCATGTTTGCTCTTGTCTACGCCTTAGCAATAAACTCAAAGTACTCTTTACAAAAATTAAATAAATGGCAAAGATTAAGAAGGAGAAGTTATATGCATTTTCATAAAAATTCAGGATGCAATTTATCAAACTTGATGGTATTGCTCTTTGGAAGTTCAAAGTGCGAACAACTTAATATAGAAAATATTAAATTGTTGTAAAAAATCCAATGCCCCATTATCTGAATGGATAAGGCAACATGCCTTGGCACCGATCTATGGTTCATTTCTCCAAGGGGAAAGACATTTTCTCATGGAATTTATTGCTAGTATGGAATCATTGCCCACCAAGCATTCTG
This sequence comes from Diploptera punctata, assembly GCA_030220185.1. Classification (NCBI taxonomy): domain Eukaryota; kingdom Metazoa; phylum Arthropoda; class Insecta; order Blattodea; family Blaberidae; genus Diploptera; species Diploptera punctata. The sequence goes on from JASPKZ010007498.1 coordinate 10,556, forward strand.
AAAAATTTGAGTAACTTTAATCAGTAGCAGCTCAAGGTTAAGAAAACAAGCTATAACAGCTGGAGGCCCTGATATCTTGACCACATGTCACCCCTACTAATAAATAAATAAATAAATAAATAAATATATACATATATATATATATGTAATACTTATTACTGCAGTGTTAGATAAATCAACTTGTATTAAACTAATGAAAATTATATTTTAAAATGATGATGCACTAGACATACATTTCTTAGTCATTATGTCTAAGTAAATGTGTATTAAGATGGGACTTCTGGGAGAATGACTTATTACAAACTGAACATTTGAAGTGTTTCTCATTACTATGCACAAGTAAATGTCTATTAAGATTTGTCTTCCGGGAGAATGACTTATTACAAACTGAACATTTGAAGTGTTTCTCATTACTATGCACAAGTAAATGTCTATTAAGATTTGACTTCCGGGAGAATGACTTATTACAAACTGAACATTTGAAGTGTTTCTCATTACTATGCACAAGTAAATGTCTATTAAGATAGGTCTTCTGGGAGAATGACTTATTACAAACTGAACATTTGAAGTGTTTCTCATTACTATGCACAAGTAAATGTCTATTAAGATAGGTCTTATGGGAGAATGACTTATTACAAACTGAACATTTGAAGTGTTTCTCATTACTATGCACAAGTAAATGTCTATTAAGATTTGACTTCTGGGAGAATGACTTATTACAAACTGAACATTTGAAGTGTTTCTCATTACTGTGCACAAGTAAATGCCTATTAAGAGTGGTCTTCTGGGAGAATGACTTATTACAAACTGAACATTTGAAGTGTTTCTCATTACTGTGCACAAGTAAATGTGTATTAAGTATTGACTTCCGGGAGAATGACTTATTACAAACTGAACATTTGAAGTGTTTCTCATTACTATGCACAAGTAAATGTTCATTAAGATTATACTTCTGGAAGAATGACTTATTACAAACTGAACATTTGAAGTGTTTCTCATTACTATGCACAAGTAAATGCGTATTAAGATTTGACTTCTGGGAGAATGACTTATTACAAACTGAACATTTGAAGTGTTTCTCATTACTGTGCACAAGTAAATGCCTATTAAGAGTGGTCTTCTGGGAGAATGACTTATTACAAACTGAACATTTGAAGTGTTTCTCATTACTGTGCACAAGTAAATGTGTATTAAGTATTGACTTCCGGGAGAATGACTTATTACAAACTGAACATTTGAAGTGTTTCTCATTACTATGCACAAGTAAATGTTCATTAAGATTATACTTCTGGAAGAATGACTTATTACAAACTGAACATTTGAAGTGTTTCTCATTACTGTGCACAAGTAAATGTCTATTAAGATGGGTCTTCCGGGAGAATGACTTATTACAAACTGAACATTTGAAGTGTTTCTCAGTACTATGCACAAGTAAATGGCTATTAAGATTTGACTTCCGGGAGAATAACTTATTACAAACTGAACATTTGAAGTGTTCTTCATTACTATGCACAAGTAAATGTTCATAAAAATTATACTTCCGGAAGAATAACTTATTACAAACTGAACATTTGAAATGTTTCTCATTACTATGCACAAGTAAATGTGTATTAAGAATGACCTTCCGGAAGAACGACTTATTACAAACAGAACATTTAAAAAGTTTCTTGTTACTAAGGACAGGTAATTGTCTACTAATATAGGACTGAGTAGAAAATGCCTTATTACAAACTAAATATTTATAAGATGTACATTTTAGGTCAATGTCTTCTGTTTGTGATCTATGATTACGACTGTATATTTCAGCATGTCTTTCTTCAGTCTGGTCCACCTGAAAACATAACATTATAGTAACAGATATGTCACAATGTAGCACTATTCTACGTAACATACATTCTGTAAGAGTTCTAAAAATCCTCAGTAGCAATGTGAAATGTTGTTCATCTTTTTGTTTGTTTGATAGCTCTTCACAGTATTACGAGAAGACCGACAAATACAATATAGATATACATTACATATACAGTGATAATGAAAACATATGTGCAACTTTCACCTACATATGGTAAATGAGATATTACAAGTGAAATAATAAACAGAATGCATATATATGAATCGAAACCTATACACATCACTTTTTAAATATCATCCTCTTACTTGGACACGCTTCAGAGATCATTATCAACATTAAAAAAGTAAATACTGACAGGCTGAAATTCCAGCTTTTCTTGTACCAACTGGTGCAGTTTGAATAAACTTATATCAAATCATGCTTGCCCAGGAACTTCATTATTAATGTAACGTTTTTGTTCTTTTTTTATAATGTGAGTTGAATTGGTCTTTCCAAATGTTTTAATACTTAACGCATTCTTCAACTTTTAGGATCATGTATCAACTAATGAGCTAATACATATTACAACCTTTATTCTAAGTTTTCCATTTTTAATATTCCTGAAGTATTTTTTAGAGGATGTACCACTTTTTCTTATGCATAATTTACTACTAACTAACACACTGGCGGCACTATCGAACCTGTACGTGCGTGGACATATGCTCTCCATATATACCTATCCCGAACTAATGTCTTCCCAACATTCCCTATATAATCTACTTCCCTCAAATCATAGTAAATGTTATTATGCCACCTCATTGTTGATCTACCAACTGGGCGTTTCCCCTCTGGTTTTCCTACAAGAAGCTTCCATGAACAAAAATTTTCTTAAGAACTTTATTCTCAAATACTCATACCATTCTTTCCTCCCTTAAAGTAAAAGTGTATGATTCGCATCCAATAACAGTAGAATAAACATTTTATATACTTTCAGTTTAACGTTTTTTGAAAGTAGTTGGGATGTCAAGAGTTCCTGTAATGCATAATAGCACGCATTTCCTGAATTGAGCCTACTTTTAATTTCTTTGTGCATCTCATTCATATTTGTGACTATTGTTCCAGGTATTCAAATTCAGCCGCTTCCTCAAAATTTCCATCATTTGTCATTATCTGAAATTTTGTATTATATAATGTGATTCTATGTGTGACACATATTTAGTTGTATTGATATTTACATCCAGTCCCCAATTTTTTAGTGTTACTCAACAGTGTGTGTGTGTTGGCCCTTACAATTTTCTCGCTATCGCCCAATAGTACTATATTATCAGCATAAACTAACAGCTAATTAATACCATTTAGTTGTAGACTTTCTTAATCCTCTAAAGATTTGATAGCATGCTCTAATACAATATGAAATTAAGTTATGTAGGTAGGAAATAACACAATGAGGTTTATTTTAATATTGTTTAGTTGTTTATTGACTCACCTCATACTTCTGAACTCCTGAGCAGACTCGAGTTTCTTCACTTCATTTGTGACATTCTCAATGCTGTATTTCGTTCACAACTGATGTCCAACGGCCTTCTCTCCTGCAGACTGACCTCCGCGCCATCTGATGGCTGACGTACAAACTTCCAAATCAATCCCCTCTCCATGTCAGTGGGTATTTCAAAATTCATAGCTGTTTTTTTATTCTTGCATATGAAATTCTTTTCCCTATTTGTGAGTTCCTTCGGTTTTTCCAATTGTTTAAGCAATTTTGTTTTGGTTTCTATTCTATGTTTTTTCTGACCAGGCATATGCAGCTATTGCAGATTTTTCAGTTTCTCCATTTTTAACATTTATGAGGTGTTCCTTTAATCTTGTATTTATATTCCTTTTTGTTTTTCCTATGTATATCTTTTCACAATCTTTACAATTAATTTGATAAATTCCCGATTTTTTGCAGTCTTCAATCTTTTCATTTTTGTTGGTTTTTATTAAGTTACCTACACAGTAATCATTTTTCGCTGCTAATTTAATGTTGAATTTGTTGAAGATTTTTTGAAACTAGTCAGAAACTAAAGAGTGATATGTGAACTTCTTGAATTTGTTACCAATATCTTTATCTGTATGAAGAGTTCTTTCATTGATCATTTTTTGTTCCTTAAATTTATTTATTTTCCTGTGTATCATCTATTCTTGAAATCCATTATCCTTTGCAATTTTTATGATGTGTTTTTTCTTTATTGTAATTTTCTTTGCTCATGGGAACGTTCACAAGTCTGTGTGTTAAACTATTAAATACTGCCTGTTTGTGTGAAAACTGGTTAAATCCTGTAGCTTTTATATAATTGTCAATGTGAGTTTCTTTTCCGTAGATTCCAAATTCTATTTTCTTTTGTTCTTCATTCCTGATCAATTTAAGGTCTAAAAATGGTATTTCATGATTATTTTCTACTTCCATTGTAAACTTGATTGTTTTATTTTGAATATTTAACAGTTTAATGGCTTCATCTAATTGTTTCTGTTTTACTATTGCTATGATATTATCTACATATCTTCTCCAAAATTTAAACATCAGAGGGTATGCTTTGGTTACATAACATTCAAAGTTCTCCATAAACATATTTTCTAAGAATGGTGATAATGGATTTCTCATTGCAAGTCCTGATTTTTGTCTAAAGTAGTTTCCTCTAAAGGTGAAGAACATTTGATTTAAGCATAATTTTGTTAATTTTATGTATTGTTGATGATAGCCTTAAGGAATACATAAAATTCAACATTAAATTAGCACCAAAAATGATTACAGTTTAGGTAACATAATAAAAACCATTAAAAATGAAAAGATTGAAGACTGCAAAAATCGGAAATTTATCAAATTAGTTGTAAAAATTGTGAAAAGATATACATAGGAATAACAAAAAAGGGTATAAATACAAGATTTAAATAACACCTCAGAAATGTTAAAAAAGGAGTAACAGAAAAATCTGCAATAGCTGCACATGCCTGGTTATAAAAACAGAATAGAAACCAAAACAAAATTACTTAAACAATTGGAAAAACGGAAGGAACTCACAATTTGGGAAAAAATTTACATATGCAAGAATAAAAACACAGCTATGAATTTAGAAATACCCAGTGATAAGGAGAGGGTATTGATTTGGAAGTTTGTACATCAGCCATCAGATGGTGCGGAGGTCAGTCTGCAGGAGAGAAGGTCGTTGGACATCAGTTGTGACTGAAATACAGCATTGAGAATGTCACAAATGAAGTGAAGAAACTCGAGTCTGCTCAGGAGTTCAGAAGTATGAGGTGAGTCAAAATACAACTAAACAAAAACAAAATGAAATATTGTGGAGATAGTGCATCTCCTTACTTCAACCCATTGTGGATTTCAAAAGTATTGAAAAATGTTTGCCTACATGCAGTCTACTCTTTGTGCAATTTAGACACATTCATATAAGTTTAACTTTTTAGGAATTCCGAACTCCAGCAGGATACTATATAACTTCTTAATTGAATCATATTATGCTTTTTTGAAGTCTACACATAGTTGATGTACAGTACCATTATACTCCCATCTGTTTTCTAAAATCTGTCTTATGCTAAAAGTCAGATCAGTTGTAGACCTGTTTCTTCTAAAACCACACTGATGATCTCCTAGAATTGAAGTCTTTGCAAACAATTTGATAAATTCCTGTTTTTTCTTAAACCTGAATTTTTTTTTGTTTTCAGAAAAATTATACTTAACATGTTCATTGCTTATTAAGGTAGAATTTTTTAAGTCACCTCATATTGTTCTAGATCAAAAAATCTACCTTAATGAATATACCTCATAGTGAGAATTCCTAAAATAAGTAATGTTCATTGCTCCTAATATGAGTTTGAATTTAATATTCTCATCTGAAATTTGTTACAAGTTAGTTGCAGAAAGGTAGATATCCCATAACAAATCTCACAAAGGATTTAGTAAATTCTACATTACATTAGCAACAATAAACAATTCAGTATTGACTTAGGATTTCACGGCCGGAGTTGCTATGATCTTGAAGAAGATTTCTGTGTTGTGGGATTTAGTCAATGGTTGTCTTGATGCCAGACACCATCTCTGGCGAAACGTCAGGGAACTTCAAGCCTCAAGACCACAGCCTACAGGCAAGAAATCCTCTTCAAGATCATCATAATTCAGCTTATGTAATCTTCAGCAAAGATGTAAGAAAATAAAAACTACAAATGGCAAAAAAAAGACATTTATCAAATTAACTGCAGGGATTATATTAACGATTGCATAGAAAACAAAGAAAAGCAGTAATAAACAAAAGGAAATCACGAAATTTGTGGTGGCAAACTGTTTGTTATATCATCATAGATTTGAGGAACAAACTAAACTATTGAAATATTTGGAGAGATCAAGAGAATTATAATATTGGAAAAGATATACACACAGAAGAACAAGAAAAAAAACCATGAATTTGAAGTTCCCCAGACAGCAAGACGTGATCTTGAAGTCCAATCAATTCACACCAGGTATAACGAGAAATGCTGGAGTTAAGGGCTCATTTCTAACAGCAGAATTTAGCTAAAAATGCAGATGCAACATTATTATGTCTGAGGTGAGAATTTACTTGTGTCATTTCTGATTTATATTATAAAAATGTTAATTTTCATTAAATTTTGGGTATACTTTTTCACATTTAGCCCATTTAATTATTAAGCTGGTTCATTCTGAGCACATTTCAGAGAAGTGTTTTTGTACCAGTTATTAAATATTTATGTATGGATAATAATTATTAAACCTGATATAAAATAAAATAAAATAATGAGTACACAACTGGAATATAAAGTAAGACAGAAACATTTCAACTCACTTAAATCTCTGTAATATAAATAACTAGCCATAGGAAAACTAAATAATTTACAATCACGATGAATTTTTTAATAATAATAATAATAATAATAATAATAATAATAGCAGCAGCGGTAAAAAGAATAATATAATGAATATTTTACGTTTATGCTTAGTTGGGTCTTGTTATATCTCAAGATGTTCTTGATTCCTCAGCATTGTTTATGAGTTGCCCTGTCTCTGTGTTGTTTAAGTTGATATTCGATTCTTTTTAGAAAAAAAAATCAATCTATTCTGTTGAAGAAATTTACCACTCCTACTGTAACCTAAAGCATTGTCATGGCACAGAACTATGGGTTAAGTGTTTGTTCGAACCCCATGGAGCAAGAATTTGTATGAAGTTTTGACAAGCATGGGGTCAGTAATCATTCAGCACATGTGATATAAGGATAGTTGCCATAAGTGGAGAATCCAGGTTGAGAAAACCAGATACTATATCCATGGGTTTCCAAATGATGAAAACATGTCACCCCTATAATGGTTGGATGTGGCGCATGTGGATTTCATGTCAGCAACTTGCTAGTATGCATATAGTCTTCTAGGCATAACCTGCCATGCAGTTCAGTTTTTAGTTTTTTGTATGTTTGGATATCTTCTACTATATTATGAACTTTTAGTCTTTCATGAATGTCAACATTTCTTTATTTATTCAACCTACTTATAAGAAAAGAGGGTGTCTGTGTTACTTGTGATTTAATTTTATTTCTAAAATTCTAAATTCTAGTTGCTAATAATAATACATAAATCGTAGTGACTATAATCCACATAATTTTTTTTTTAAATTCTGTCCTATTGATCAATCCACTTACTTAAATATGTTGAAAAGAATCAAAGACTATTTGCATCACAGCAGTGATACTACAAATAAATGCTCAGGTTATAGTAGAGCAAATGGGTACATCAAGCACAGAACATAACTGAAAGCTTCTGCATCAGAGGGAGAATGGTCACAAAGAGAAGAGAATGGTGTACAGTTGATTGCAGTTTCGTACAGTTTAGTTTAGTGTCTTGTAGATCATAATACACTACTTGCTCTCACACCTTTTGTTTGTAATTTTTTTATAGATTTATTTCCTTTTAATTCTGGTTCCATGTAATTTAGGATGTTGTAAACAACAATTTGGGTCTATGATTGTATTTAATTGTATATGAGATTTGGTAAAATAGGTTGCATATATAGCAATATGAGTAAAAAGTAAAGTATTCCGAACACAGGCTCAGGAGGCCCTTCGGGTAGTGGGAGGTTAAGGCTCCCACTATTTCGGAACAATCGGCACTTGATGTCGGTCGGGTTTTCAGCCCTACATGGCGGCCGCCATTACACCCAGAACAAGCGTCTGGTACTCATTTCCGTTAGAGGCTGAGTCGACTCCAGGGCCATATTGCCTCCAGTTTGGGTCAGTTTAAAAATCCTGACCCCACCGGGACTTGAACCCTCGAACTTCCGGCTTGTAGTGCAGTGCTTAACCAGTACGCTACGGTGTGCTTCAGCAATATGAGTAAATAAAGACATTTTGGAAACAAAACTTGAGCAATGGATCGAGACTGTAGATCTAATAGATAGAAAAGGCAATGAGAAAAATAGAAATTAACAATTGACCAAATACATACATATGTACTACCCAATTAATTCATAAAATGTAAAGGAAGAAGTTAAGGAGTACTGAAAAAGAGACCAGAGTTGGCAGGTCAGATAGTAACAACAATGAAACAGAGAGAGAAACAAATCAAAGTTCATGGATTACGGGAAACATATTCTCCTCATTGGTGGAAGTATCAGTTCAAATATGAAGTGAGAAAGGAGAGCTTAGCATCAATCGGCCATCAAGGCTTAAAATTAAGATTCATTCCAGTGTTTTCGCTACAACTTGGAGAGGGTAGTGCCATATGTTGTTGGAATCGGCCTCATATCTATAGTTTTAATGGAAGTGTTCTGCATGTCACTCCTCTGGTGTAATGGTAACAATTTGGTCTTGTATTTATGAAGTTGTGCATTCAAACAGTAACTAGTGTCTTTTTTAAGAGAATCAAACATCATTTTTGTTCTCTCCTTGATAACTGTTTTAACAATCAACATCAGGTAAAAAGAAAGAAAATAAAGATTTTACTCTCACAGAAAGTATGTGTAATGCCATAAAAAAACTACCAGATGTTTTGGAAAATTAAAACTAACAAAAGAAAAACAAAGTACACAAATCAATATTTACTCCAACATCATCACAGTTTGTAATTGGGTGCACATATAATTGTACAATCTAATAGTGTCTATTCTCAGCTAAGTCACACAAAGCATCTTCGAAGAGCTTCCATAAATTATTTTGCAGAGGGATTAGGCAAATTATTCCACATACACTTCTTTAATTCTGCCTACATATTCTCAAATGGGTTCAAATCCAGAGAGCAATGAGGTCGGGCTACCAGTCCTATATCCTCTCTCCTCAGAATTAATTTTTAATCATAAAGATTTACATTAGGATGTAACAACCTTACATAAAAAACATATAACTTTCTACCTTTGATATTTGTGCTTATTAAATTTTACACTAATGTGATGGTCTGTGCCCAATCCACAATGAGATATCCACCTACAGCACATGGATACTCTACTACTCTGGACACAAATGGTGGTGTATCTGTGGTCAAATCAAGTTCCATATTGACAGTAAACAAAACTGAATTAATTCTTTGTAGTACAATAGGTAATTCATCACAAAATATTATTCTTTCCCAATTCCAATCACAATTTTCTACTGCAAAGACTAAATGGATTTCTAAGTGCTCCTTTTTACAAACGTCTATAAGAGTGGCTCCTGCTAAACATTCACACAAGAGTGGCAGGTGCTACTCTATAAGAGTGACAGGTGCTACTCTATAAGAGTGACAGGTGCTACTCTATAAGAGTGACAGGTGCTACTCTATAAGAGTGACAGGTGCTACTCTATAAGAGTGACAGGTGCTACTCTATAAGAGTGACAGGTGCTACTCTATAAGAGTGACAGGTGCTACTCTATAAGAGTGACTCCTGCTAAACATTGACATAAGAGTGACATGTGCTAATCTTTTTAAACTCCCCTAGGAATGGCATGTCAAGATCTCAAATTACCAGCCCTTAAAATGATTTCTCATGGTTTGGATATGGCCTAAAAAATTAACGACTCTCTTCTACATGGCAGAGGAATGAAAGTGATTCCTTCCAACTTCTGTTACTAATCTCATGTTCTGCAGTGCTGCTCAAATTCTCTTTCATCACTCCCAGTTATTTGGTTTTAAAATTATCGAATACCAATAATTTTACACTCATCTTCATGCTGTCCCTACTGACATGTATAAATACCTAGCTGTCTTCGATGCCAAATAATCAAAATGAATCACAATATATATCATACTTTTATTTCTTACTCATTGTTCGGTGCAGCTATGTTAAATTACATCTACAGCAGAAATGACAATGTTGTTTTTAACAAACAGTCTTAATCTTTACATATGTCTCAATATAATGGAACACATTCACTATGATAAAAATATATACTTTAGAAATGTAAAGTAATATACATCACCTGTTTCTTTCTGCTTTTATATAACAGAAGCCTTTGATACAACAAAAATAGAAGATATAATAGGAATCTCGGAGGAGAAAGACATTTCAATCCAGTAATAAATTTGGTAAGGATATAAATACAATTACTGAAACAAAGATTTTTATAAATGGGAAACTTACAGAAGGAATTAAGTGTGCAAAAGGAATAAAACAATAAGCCATTTATTGTTTAATCTGATGATAAATAAAAATATATAAGAGGTAAAGTGCCTAGCAGATTACCAAATGGAAAATAAAACATTTAATAAAATATGTTATGCTGATGACGCAGTTCTGGTCACCAGAACAGAGGACGAACTCCAATGATTACTTCATTGATTTGTGACAATAGCAGAAAAATTAAATGTGGACATCTGTAATATAACTAAATGTATGTGTATATCTATAAGATGCAAATTATACAACAAGTTATGGATTTTAAATATCTTGGAATACACATCTCTAGCTCTGGTATATTGATTGAAGAAGTAACATCTCAAGTTTTCAAATTACTGAGAATATCAAGATACTTATGAGATGTAATATGGAAAAATAAATATTTAAACACAGAAAGTAAAGTAAAAGTTTATAAAACATGTGTAAGATCAATAATGACATATGGTGCGGATACAATAGCAGATACTAAACAACTCATAAGAACAGCAGAAATGAATATTTTAACAGCCTTAGTAAACAAAACAAGATTTGACAGAGTTAGAAACTAGGATGTGAGGGAGGAATGTAATATCATAGATGTTAAGATATTTGTCACAACAAGGAAAAGGGAATGGAATGCTCACGTGGACAGAGGCTCATTAAAGTAGTGAAGAACTTACATCCTGGAGCTAAGAGAGATGGAATAACATGTAATCATCATTGACATAGTGTGTGTAAATAAATAGGCATATGCCTATAGAAAAAGAAGAAAAATGTAATATATTTCTAGTGTGTAGTTAACAAGACATAATATATAAAGATACTGAATTCAAAGTTTAAAAAATATAGTTTATAATCTTGACCTAAGTCGTTATTTATTTTCTATAGACCTGCACTGAGAATAATTGGACAGTGTTATGTATCAAACAGCTATGCACCATTATGCAATTTTCAAAAAAAAAAGTTAAAAAGTTTGAAGTCATTCTTTACTATTTATTGTATCGCCAAACTAACAATACTGGACATTGCAAGTTATAACCTCATATCCATAATGGAAAAATCTCGCACGTGGTTTGTTTGTAGAACCATATTTACTGGAAATTTTTGCTTCTAACACCATATACTTTCAACCTGTATACAGTCATACATGCAACATATGAAAATATAATTATATTATTTTTAGTCTGATCATCTTACCACAATATTAATGTTGATTTGTTCTTGAACATGTTTCAAAACAATTCTGTTTTATTGTCAGCTTATCCAGACTGGTTCTATTTATGTTGCAATATATTGCAGAATCTGGATGTCGATGTCAGCTCCATCCTGTGGTTGGCCACAGAACATCCAAACAAGGTCACGCTCCATCGGTATATCAACATTCATAACTCTATTTTTGTTCTTCTGAATATAAGTTTTTTTCCAAATAGTCAGCTCTTATGTATTTTCTAACTGTTTTAATAATTTAGTGTCTGAATTTATATTATGTTTTTCAGACAAAACATGAGCAGCAACTCTAGAATTTTCTATTTCCCCATTTTTAATATTTCTTTTGTGTCTTGGTTCTAATTTTTAGGTTTCTTTTGTTTTTCCTATATATATCTTTTCACAACCCATGCATTGAATTTTATATATTCATGAGTTTTTATTTTTATCAGTTTTTTCATTTTTGTTGGTTTTTATTAGTTTATTTAAACTCTACTTATTTTTCGGTGCTAATTTAATATTAAACTTCTCAAATATCTTTTGGAATTTATTATGTACCCAAGGGTGATATGTGAATTTCCTATATTTTTTCATAGGTGGTTCTTCTTTTTCAAGAGTACTTCTGTGCATCATTATTTGTTTTTTGTAATTTTCTATCTTTTTTGTACCATTTTTCATCAAACCCGTTTTTTCTTGCTACTTTGATTATTATTTTTTCTCATGTTTGAAATCTTCTTCATTTAAGGGTAAGTTTACCAATCTATGAGTCGAACTATTAAAGGCTGCTAATTTATGTCCAATTGGATTGAACCCTGTTGATTTTATAAAATTTTCCGCATGAGTTTCTTTTCTATGAATCCCAAATTCAATTTTCTTTTTTCTTTAGCAAGAGAAAATTGGTTTGATGAAAAAATGGTACAACAAAGGATACAAAAGTAAAAAAACAAAAAATGATAAACAGAAATACTCTTGAAAAAGAAGAACCACGTATGAAAAAATATAGGAAATTCACATATCACCCTTGGGTACATAATAAATTCCAAAAGGTATTTGAGAAGTTTAATATTAAATTAGTACCGAAAAATAACTACAGTTTAAATAAACTAATAAAAACCAACAAAAATCAAAAACTGATAAAAATAAAAAGTCAGGAATATATCAAATTGAATGCATGGGTTGTGAAAAGATATATACAGGAAAAAACAAAAAGAAACCTAAAAATTAGAACCAAAGAACACATAAGAAATATTAAAAATATTACTTATGGGAGATTTAAATACACAAATAGCCAACATCAAAAGAGGAACATACATAGGCACACATGGAGAAAACACACTAAATAAAAATGGAGGAAGATTAACTGATTTTACTGTGTATAATCATTTAAAAGTTATGAATAGTCACTTCAAACACATTGACAGTCATAAATATACCTGGGAAGCAAGAGGACAACGGTCAATAATAGATTATGTGATAGCAAATAGGAAATTAGCAGATATTATACTAGACACGGGAGTATTCCGAGGTTTTGAAATTGAATCAGACCACAATCTGCTAGTTGCTCCAGCACGATTTCCTCCGAGATGGTATACGAAGAAATCATTAATAACACAACCCACATACACCTACAAGGTGCAACTATTAAATGATCCTAGTATCCGCTGGCTTTACCAGAATTTGGCAACACTATAGAAGAAGAATGGACTAATCAAAAATATATGTTAAATGCAGCAGACAACGAAAGTATAGGAAGAAAGAAGAAATGGACAAGAAGACATGGCTTACAGAAGTCGGATGAAAACCTCGCCAGAATTATTAATGATAAACGAGAAGCATATCGAAAATATCTATCAACTAGAACACTTGCTGATGAAATAGATTACAAACAGAAAAGAGCAATAGCGAAAAGAGAAGTTAGAAGATATCACAGAGAAAATTGGAATAATTTTGTTACTCAATTGGAAACGGACATTACAAGACCAAATCCAAAAACATATAAAATACTAAGACAATTAAATGGAGAGCTACATCAAAGAGTTAAACTAAATACAATTCCTTTAGAAAATTGGATAGAATATTTTCAAAAGTTGTGGTTGCAAAAAAAAAACGAAAATTTAAATCTCGTAACTTCTAACAATAATTACATAGATGCTTTTACTTTAGATTAATTAAATACAATACTCATCCACTGCAAAAATAACAAAACACCAGGCGAAGATTGTATTAACCTGGAAATATTTAAGTATGCCACCTCTGCCTTTAATGAAAGATTTCTCAATTTTTTAAATAGAATTTATAATGAGGGCCCTCCGCCAAAAAGCTGGCAACAAGCTGTTGTAATCCCACTACACAAAACAACAAAAAAAAAAAGGAGATATAAATAACTGTGATAACTTCAGAGGAATAAGCCTTTTGGACTTAGGCTACAAAATCTACACCAAGATGCTCAAATCAAAATTAGCTGATTATTATGACAATGTATTAGATGGAGCACAAAATGGGTTCCGAAAAGGAAGATCCTGTACAGATGGATACTTCACTATTAAAATTCTAATAGAAAAACACAGAGAGGTTAATATTGAAACACACATGGCGTTTATTGACTTGAATAAGGCATTTGACAAAGTAAATGAAATAAATTATTAGAAATCCTCAAATATGATGGAATCCCAGACCAACTGATAAAAGCTTTATATATGATATTTATAAGGATAATTACATCCAAGTTAAGATTGAAAATAAAATCTCGGAATGCAGACCAATTAATCAAGGAGTTAGACAAGATTGTGGTCTTTCACCAATGCTCTTCATAATATACATGAACTCAATTATTAAACAATGGAGACTACAACCACATGGCAGTATACCACTTAATAGATTATATAATTTAGACACCCTATTATTTGTAGATGACATTGTGTTTATAGCAAATTCAGAAGATGACCTACAACATTCCGTCCACTCTTTTCACCAAATTGCAATAAACTACTACATGGAAATCTCAACAGAAAAATCTAAAGTCATGGCTTTCCTAGGAAAAGACCCAGTTCACAGTAAAACTGTTATTAATAATAAAATATTAGAACAAACCCACACATTTAACTATCTCAGATAAGTTACATACGAAGAAGAAAAAGATTTTAGTAAAAAAAATTATAAAAATTTAACAGAGTAACAGGAATTATAAATATTTTCAAGCCAAACACAGTACAGCAACACACACGAACTAGAATTTATAAAACACTGGCCAGACCCATATTATGTTACGGCAGTGAGCCTGGAAAATTCACAGTGTAGATGAACAAAGACTAACTGCAGCAGAAATAAAATTTATGAGACGTACTGCAGACTATTCAAGGACAGACCATAAAAGGAATTCTGAGATTCTCAAAGAATTACACACAGAATCAGTCATGGAATATGTACAAAAATACAGAAACAACTGGAAATATCACATACGAAGAATGAGCAGAACAAGAATACGTCAGATCTTATATTACCAGCCACCAGGCAAGAGATATTTGGGCAGACCCTTCAAACGTTGGATTGAGAGCATAACAGACCACTAGGTCTATCACATGAAAGGAGGAAGAAGAGGAAAAATGGGAAAATAGAAAAATCTGCAGTTGCTGCTCATGTTTGGTCTGAAAAACATAATATGAATTCAGACACTAAATTATTAAAACAGTTTGAAAATACAAAAGAGCTGACTATTTGGGAAAAAATATATATTCAGAAGAACAAAAACAGAGTAATGAACTTTGATATACCGATGCAGCGTGGCCTCGTTTGGAGGTTCTTTGGCGATGGAGCTGACATCGACATCCAAGTTGTGCAACATAATGCAACATAAATAAAACCAGTCTGGACAAGCTGATGATAAAACAGAATTGTTTTGAAACATGTTCAAGAACAAATCAACATTAATATTGATATAAGATGATCAGACTAAAAATAATATAATTAAAATAACCTCAAAATATAACTTCCTAAAATTAAACATGAAAATATAAATTTGAATGTGTGTGTCTTAATGTGATTGGTTAAATTAAATTTTAACAGAGACATTAAGACCTATTATATTATTTTTGGTCTGGACATCTTACCTCAATATTAATGTTGATTTGTTCTTGAACAAGATGTCCAGACCAAAAATAATATAATTAAAATAACCTCAAAATATAACTTCCTAAAATTAAATATTAAGACCTATACTGAATTTATTATTCAAGTGTCAATAGGGACAGAGGGAATCTCGTTAATCCATTCATGTGCATCACTAATTAGATGATGAGGCATCTGGCATAAATGTTCCCTTTACTGCTGCTCCCTATCTCAACAGATTAACAATTAAACTTAACCAAAATAGTAAGGAGACTTATTTTAAAGCTAACTGACGTGACATCTCTTACTGTATAACATTCAATACACTAAGAAATAGTTAATTGTTTAATTTCACGAGGTTGAATCTTGGAAAATATAAGGTAAAGTGATCCAACTAGTGCATCAGAAGGTTAAGACTCCCACCTTTCCATACAATTAGCACAAAATGTCAACCACATTGTTAGTTCTACATAATGGTAACTATTACCCCCAGAGCGAATATCTGATACTCATTTCATTTAAAGGCTGAGCCAACAAAGAAACCAAAATACTGGTACTTCATTTACTGGTGTATAAGACAAGCTTTTTAACTTCATTTTAAAAATGGATGCAACTCACATAACAAAGGTAAAGACTATCATCATAATTACACCCCCTTTTAACTTCCAATATCTTCATGGGCAGTTAATTGTAAAATCAAATTGACATGTGACTCTCATGTTATTTCTAGCATGTGTGATGTGGGCAAGAATAAAGACCAAAGTTTTGAAATGCATGCAATGAAACTCACATAATATAATTACCATTTCAACAGAAATGATTCACATACATGAAAAGTAGTCATCCAGTGCTAAGATAAAATATTTGAAGATCATGTTTCATGAAACACAAAATTGTAATAAAGAGAACAAGTGTACCTTATTGACTGGAAAATACTGTAAGTGGTTTTTCAACAGAATCACTTTAAATAATTTACTCTGATTAATTAAGTAGCATAACCACACATCAAAATAATAGATGGTCTAATATTGCAAAAGTAAATATGAACAAAATACTTACCTTTGTTATAGTTTTCACAATTGGTACTAATTGTTCTGTGATTGGTACCTCTTGTTTAATATCATCAGTTTCCTCTTTTACATTTGCTGCGACCTGTGAACAAAGTTAAATATCAAACTTTGCAACAATAGCTACAGGATGTCTGTAGACTGAGTATCTTGAGAAATACAAACCAGAGCCAAAAATTCATACACAGGCATCACAACATAGTGTGATTTTCTTAATGTCACAAAGTATTCTTAATAAATTCCTGACATTATCTCCTGGCATTGGCAGAACTGTAACACACTCCTGGGTGCACCTTGCTGGGCAGAGGTGAGTTAATTAGATCCCGCCCAACTTCAAATATACCAATAAATAAAATTCTGCAGGGACCCGTGTTACCATCTCTTTTCGATCAAGATATCGATCCAGTGGAATATTTTCACCTTTTTTTAACTCTTGATATAACGAAGGAAACCTGAATTCACTGTCAGACAAACAAAAGTTAACAGACTTAACTAAAAGAGCTAGAATTGCATCGTAGTCTCCCCCGAAAGTTTCCGATATAAAATTGTTTTTCGGCATGGTATTCAGCATAGGGCTTCATCCCAGTCCTGATAACAAGAACTACTTTTCCAGAAGCTGGGTAGGCAAATTTCCCTTTTTTCGTGATTTGTTTCCAAGAGACAAATTTCTCTTCTTGTTTTGGAATTTAGATTTTGCGCCTGAAGAAGGTAACAAAAAGTTAGGCAAAGAGAAATTGATGCAGGATGTGATGGAAAAATGCGGCCAAGAATTCTCTCTTCTACTCACCAGGACCTTCCATATCTTTCGATGTAAGCACAATCAGCTTCAATGGGAGAGTGAAACTCAAAGACTACAACCCAAATAAACCAGCCAAAATTTGGAATAAAAGTATTTTCACTCTCAGGCAATTCCGTATAATTTCCAGCCCTACATGGGAAAAATTCAATCAGATTCTGATTTTCTCAAAACCAACCAAGTTGTAAAGGACTGAACCTCATCCCTCCTACAGACCCACCTCAAGTTTTCCATATTTATAATGACAGCTTCACCTGAATTAGCGGATGAATTATGGAATATTAATATTGTCACAACAGGTATAGTCCTGAGCAATAGAAAAAATATGTCAAATTCCATACAGCCAAATAAAATAAAAATATGAAAAAGGGGGTTTTTAGAAAACAAGTAAAACTGGCTCTCATATCGAGGAATAGAAGAACTGTAACTCTTCTGAGTACTTATCAAAAAGAGGATGAAAATGAAATGACACCAGTATCTTCAAAAAATATCCTTATCAACCGGCAACAGTGAAACCAAATTTAGTCCTGGACTATACCAAGTGCATGATAGGATTAATTGCATTGCACAGTACCAGTTTTGTACACACACTCATAAATGGTACATGAAACTATTTTTTGGTTCTTGTAGGTGTCTATTGTAAATTCGTAGGAAGGTAATTTCATAAGTTATGGCATCTACTTTTATCAGCCAATAAAACTGCTGGAAAAAATATTCAGTATATACAAGTGAGAGTCACAATGGTGGTACAGGAGGATATGGGTGAGGGACATTGAAAGATGCATTAATAGAAATCATTGTTTTACTTCTATTACATCTAAAGAAAAATGTTCATTTAACCCACAACTAACACCCTTTAAAATTATCCCCCAAGGCTTATATTTCTGCCGATGATGAGGAAGGTGCTTAATACTATTAGCTGTTTGTGATATGTCTATGTGCACCATTCTTCGTTGAAACACTGTTAAGATATCCTCCCTGTTTGTAAACTGCTTAACATGCAGCAGTATCTTCAATTAAAATTTTGAACTGTGTTAGCTGTGGTTAGATGAGTTTCTTTTTTCTTCACATGTAATACAAGTAAAAACGATTTATATTTATGCACCTTTATATATCCCTCGCCCATATCCTCCTGTATCTGGATCCCGGTTTTGTACCACCATTGTGAAGGGCATTCCAGTGACTTGTATATACTGAATTTAGTTTGATGCAGCTTTATTGGCTGATAAAAAATAGTTGCCATGACTTCTGAAGTGAGCCTTGTATATGTTGTACACCATGCGGCAAAAACATATACAATAAGATCCCTGTATAACACAAAAAAATACAGAAAAAGTACTTGTCAATGTCTTGTTTCTGAACGCATGAGTACCCATAAAACTCCCAGTAAGTACGGTAAGGGTCACATAATAACAAGGCCCAACATTCCAAAGATTAAATGGCTTACAACATTTCATGAGAAGAACACCAAAAGGATCTTGTGCAAATCCTTGTGTTGTATGCAGAACAGAAAATGAGACGAAAGAGGCAATTTATTTCTGTGGACCTTGCATGTCAAAACCTACTCTACATCAAGATGTGTGTTTCAAAATTTATCATACAAAAGGAGAATTTTAGGAACAAAACAAACTCTCCAATCTTTCTTTACATCATTAAGAAAAAAGACCCATTACAGTTACGAAGAACTCTTCCTTATGTAGGTGCACTATTTATATAATTATTATTATTATTATTAACTTTTTCACATTATTATTTAATCATATTCCTATTATTTTGAGAAGAAACTTACTAATGTAGAGTGTATAAAAAGTGTACATTTAAACTGGGCTGTCAGACTTATGCCACTTTCGCAGTAACTTTATTTACATAAAATAATAAAATGTTATTTTGAAGCACGTCAGTGATAGATATCTACAATGAAAATCAAGGTATATGATGGCTTTATAAGTAAATGCATGATTCAAGTAGCATTTATTAACATTTGTATGGAATTAATTATTTTCAAAACTTACCTTTCACCCTCAAAACAAAAATTCATGCCTGAGAAGGGTAAAATGTTTGAGACACCCTGCACATCTGATGCATAATTGAGCTTAGACATGACAACCAGTTACAGAGGCACATTCAGATAATTTCAAATTATCTATCAATAAGTAATGTATATGAGAAAGGTCTCAATACAACACAATCTCATCAAGTGTTTTCAAACCAATCAGAAAAGAGTTAAGATCCGGAAGTAACTAATTCACTGGCAGAACCAGAGGTTCACGGACATGCAGACATACACACTCCATACAATGCTATCCTGAGCTAATGTTTGCCCAACATTTCCTGCATAAATCATGTCTCTCACATCATGGTTAATGTTATAATTTGTCAGTAAAATCTGTTATAATGCAACAGTCAGCAGAAGACATCTTTGTTTTTGGGTTGTAAACAAATATTCCAAGGATTTTTTTTTTTAAAGTTATGGTAGTACTTAACTTTCCTAACAATCTACATCATGCTCTTTTGTATAAGAAAGGGAAATACAAAGGAAAATTGTGTTTTTATTTTGACTGTGTGGTAAGCGGTGCATATCCTCCTTGTCTGGATTACACACACCTGAAAATTTTCCATTTCCTCTTTAAAGTTCACTAAACTGGTAGGCAGTTCACAGAGGTAGTGGGTTTTAAATGCCTTGGTCTCAACGATGCTCATTCCAGACAAGCAGGATAAGCACCTGTTATCAAACAATCAAAATAAAAACAAAGCATTAATTTTTATTAACAATTTTTATATAAAAGAGCTTTATGGTGAAAAATCGTCACGCTTTCAAAAAAAGATACTTTTTTTTAAATCTTGCTTATCTCCACTGACCTGCCTGGCATGGGTATCCCTTTCGCAGCAAGCTACTGCCGGCATAGCTCTCTCATAAGCAGACATACTCCCAGTAATGATGACATAATAGGAGATCATCAAACTGGATTTCAAAGAAACAGGTCCACAACAGATCAGATTTTTAATGTGAGACAGATTTTAGAAAAGAAATGGGAATATAATGGCACTCTGTATCAACTATATGTATACTTCAAAAAGGCATATGACTCAATTAGAGGGAGAAGTTATATAGTATCCTGCTGGAGTTTGGAATTCCTAAAAAGTTAGACTTATTTGAATGTGTCTAAATGGCACAAAGAGTAGAGCGCTGCAAGTGCAAAATCAGTTTTCAGATATTTTCGACATTCACAATGGGTTAAAGCAAGGAGACGCACTATCTCCTCTACTATTCAAGTTGTACAAGAGCATGCCATTAATTCTTTAGAGGATGAAAAAGGCCTAGAACTCAATGTTGTTACCTAGCCATTAGTTTATTCTGATGATGTAGTATTATTAGGTGATAGCAGGAATGTATTAAAAGCCAACACACACACTCTATAGAGTAGCCACTAATAAATTGAGACTGGAAGTAAACGTCAATAAATCTAAATATATGTACACACAAAGAAATACATTATAAATGAAAATAGTCAGTTAATGATATGAGGGAAATTTTGAAGAAGTGGCTGAATTCAAATACCTAGGTACAATAATTACAAATAGGAATGAGATGCACAAAGTAATTAAACATAGACTGAATTCTGGAAATGCGTGCTATTATGCATTACAGGGATTCGTGTCATCCCAACTTCTCTCAATGAATATTAATCTGAAAAATTTGTAAAACCATTATTCTCCCAATTATATAATATGGATGTGAAAGAAGCACTCTTACTTTAAGGGAGGAGAATAAAATTCTGAGGAAACATTTTTCACCACACAGAGCTGAATAAACAGAAGAATGGATGAGACTACATAGCAGTGGGCTACACGATCTTTATAATAAGAACAATTAAGTCTTGTCGATTGAAATGGGCAGGACATGTGGCACAAATGGGGAATGAAATAGGAACATGAAAGCTTCTTGTAGAAAACTGAGATGGAAAATGCCCAGTTGGTAGTTCAAGAATGATTAGAGCAGAGCAGATTATACAGGGGATGATTGGAAAACATTGGCTCAGGATAAGAATGTGTGGAGAGTTTATGACTGCATATATATATACCTATGGGCTAGATAATTTCTGTAAGTTAGAAGGTAGAAAAAAACCACCAACAAACGACATTAACACCGGTCGAGGAGAGACTATTGATGATGGAGATACAGCTACGAAACTGCAGTCTAGAAGAAAAAGGATATGAGGTGAGGTAATGAAAATATTAAATTAACTCAAATTAAACCTCATAATGTTTTTTCCCTGTGAAAATTAAATAAATTCAGTACGTTATAAACCTCACATTTTTCTTGCAAATAGAGTTTCTGAAATTCAAGAAACTAACATAAAATGTTAGCGAGATTTTCCTACTAACAGCAAAGCTGCCGATCTTCTAACTAGTGGTAATTTTTCCAAGACTTACATTCTGTTGATTTATGGTGGTATGGTCCATAGTTCTCGTATGAAGATTTATTAAATGTTACATTATTCAAATGTCATGATACTGCCTTACCTGAAGTCAAGAAGGAAGCTAATTGTATGTAGTCTTTTCTGTAACAACGTCACAAATGCTAATAATTCTGATGCATCAACATTTGATAGCAATGAATTTACACATAGATTTTACCAACTCTAATACACTTCAGAGAGTATTTACTTATGTCTAAAAATGTTGTCATAAATTGAAATTTCCTAAGTCTTTTCTAACAATAAAAAAATTAAGAATTAATATATGAAACTTATTCATCTCATTCAGAGAGGTGAAATTCCAATAAAATTAATTGTCTTCCTCAAAATAATGATCTTGCTTCATGAAGCAGCAAATTGAAAACTGTTTCACCTTTCCAGGATGGGAACGGTATATTGATGATCAGTAGTCATCTCAAAAATGCTCACATTGATTCTGATGGTAAGTAGCAAATCATTTTAACTGCAGAGCATTGTTTTACAGAGTTAGTGATAATGATACTAATTTTGTTGGGGCATCTGCCCAACTTATATTTTTTCTGTCTCAGATACATTATCTGTATTGAAAACTTTGTTATGTCAAACAATTTTGATTGAACATCTATTCCAGTTTGACATCCTTATACAGGTAGTTTAAGGGAGTCGAATGTAAAATCTGTTAAGACTCAATAAAGTTTATACGTTTGACAATACTTAACTATGAAGAATATAACATGTTATTACATCAAAATCAGGTAGTTGTAAAGTCTTGACCATTACATCAGATGTCTGAAGATGCAACTTCTTTACAATCAACTACATCTGGTCACTTGGTATTTTGTCGTTCACTCACTGCTACCCTACAGCTTCCTTAAAACACTTTAAGCATCAACAGAATGAGCAGATGGCAGCACATTCAATATATACAATAATGTTTTTGGAAGTCGTGGTCTAAGGACTTATCTTCTTAATCTTTAACAGAGAAGTGAATGGTTCAAGAAACAGGCCAACTAGTGTCAGTTATCCAGGCAAAAACTTCCTCCTTTGTGTAGGCCGCATTATGAATATTCACAGTAAATACTAATTAGTGTGTGTTGCCACTATTAAATGTTGCATAAGAAATATATTAACTGATCTAATGTGACGACTATTTCTTTACGAATAGACTAATCTTCTTCTTGAATATTGTTAGCAACCACTTTAATTGAACTGCTTCTTTGATTTGTTTTAGTTGAAGAACTGAGACATTGTTGTGACAGAAAATGTGACACTGTTACATATTCTTATACAACTGGCATGTTTAGGCACAATAATATTAGAATTGAATTTATTAAATAAGTAAATAAATAAACATTAATAATATAAGATAACAAATGCTTTATATCTCTCCTCATATTAAACTTCTAAGTAAATCGCGATTTCGCATTCATGGCAAAACCATTCTCAGTACCATTTAGCTGACTGATGTAATGTCTTTCGGAAGACCCACTTCTACTTCTTCTTCCCTCTGGATGAGGTCAGAATTTGCGAGAATTTCGAAGTTCATAGGGTTTTCTTCGTTTTTCAGAATGTGGAGTTCTTCCCAAACTGTGAGTTCCTTTTGTTTATGTATTTGTATAATTAGACAAGTTTTTGATTCAATTAGACGTTTTTCAGACCAAGCATGAGCAGCTACTGCTGCCTTTTGCATTTCTCCATTTTTGACCTGATCCAGAGGTTCATCGGTCCAACAGAGGGAAGAAGAAGAAGAAGAAGAAATGGTTCTTCTAATCGACATAACATCAGTCGGCAAAATGGTACTGAGGATGGGTACACAATGAACCTGAAATTGCAATCTACTTAGAAGATTAAAATGAGGAGGGAGAGGTACGAAACATTTGATTTTATCTTAAATTAAACCCCATAGTGAATTATTCCTATAAAAGTTCGAAACATTAATAATACTCATTAATGTCAAATAGCTGTCCATATGGTCTTCGGGTCACCGTTAGAAGAAATGCTGCCAATTCGCCACACAATATTTAGTTTCTAGTAAGATGTGCCATGAGTAAGGATGTGATTTATAAGGGGAGCAAATTGCAACCCGGTTTGTCAATTTATAGAATGTGTGATTCCTGCCCCACGTATACAATTGTCATACCATTATGTATCCATTCTCTGGAATATTAGGACAATATTGTTTTTCTGAGAAATTACGAGAAAACTGTTGCACCTGTGAACTGTTTCCCTGCAGAGAATAATGACGGTCTCCATTCAGTTCCATGGGACCTACTAAGTGCCTCAAGAGCAAGCTAGTGTCCTTTTTTAATAAATTAATAGCCGGTAGTGGAGTTTGACAGTTGCAGATTCGTTACATCCACCTGCTCCTGTCATGTAGATAAATTATTAAAAAAAACCCGCCATTTTTTAAATCCTGCTACATTATGTATGAATCAGGTTAAATTGCTTGGCATTTTATTCCTTGTATTCTATTACATCAACTAGAATTTTATTGTTATTTTACTAAATTCCTTTAATGATTTTATTGTACACTTAGCGACAAAAAGAATGAAAAGCTTCAAAAAGCAGAGTTCCTGTTATGGCCCATTGCGCACACTTGAAAAGCCATAGCTGAGGTTCACGAGGTAACACACTGTTAAATGTTTTAAATACGAGTACACTGTACTTGGTTATAATCTCTTAAATAGTTAAAGAACAGTGAAGGAGACATGTTTCTAGATATTTAAGTGTGTTGGACAAATACAATATTATTCAAATTACAACATTTTAAATAAAGTTCAACTCATGTTCATAGTGTAAAAGTAAACAAGGCAACTAGTGTCAGATGTTCGAATAGCATAGATCGTTAAACTACTTACAAGATGAAATGTATGTGAAAACCAGGGTTCAAATCCTCCGACATTTTTTTCTTATTCATTTGTATTTTTTGCAAAATATATCTTATAATATTTAATTCCTGCCATATAATCTACGTCCACTTTACACTATCTTAGATAATATTGCTGCCTTCATAAACTCTGTAACACTATTTAGCTACCAGTATAAATTTAATTGTGCTTGCAGTACCAAATTTAATACTAGTGCTATAAATTTATGTAATAAAATATAATATAGCTTCATATATTTATGTGTTTATTTATTTATTATGTATTAGTGAGAAAAAAGTTTCAATCTTCAATTAAAATATTTATTTTATATATGTCAAGTCCATCATAATAATAGCTCATAGATGATGAACAATAATAAAAATATTATTATAATTATTATTACCTATCATCTATAATAATAATAATAATAATAATAATAATAATAATAATAATAATAATAATAATAATAATAATAATAATAATGGGAGGTATCAATTGATGTGAAGAATGTAATTACCTGGGGAACAAAATTAACTCAAAATGTCTCCAAGAAAATGACAAAATATAGAATTAAAAAAAGGCAGATCAGTAATAACATTGTTAAATGGAGTTTTTTTTGGGACAAGAACATAAGAATAGATATGAAATTAGAAAATTATAAACCCATAATTCGAAGCACGCTAACATTCGGTGCAGAAACTTGGCATCTGAATAAAAATTTGAGTTTAAAGCTTATGTGTACTGAAATGAATTGTTTCAGACGCTCAACTAGACATTCTAAATTGGAAAAAAAAAATAAAATAAAATAAAAAATCAGAAAAACAATCATCACATAACAAATGAAAGTCCAAAATTCAATATTAGATTTTGTGAGATACAGACAACTAAAATGGTATTGTCATATACATATGATGCCAGAGAGAAGATTACCCAGACAAGCTTTGGAATGGATTCCACCTGAAAAAGGAAAGAGAGGTGGACCTAGATTTAAATGTATGGATGATGTAAGAAGAGATATGAGGGAGCTAGGTCTGGAAGAATTGGAATTAAAAGATAGAGAAGAATGGAGAAAGAAGATAAAAATTTAAAATGCTTTGGGCATAGGAAGATTTTTTTTAACTGTAAACCTGTTCATAAATAAATACATAATAATATTAATAATTAAAATAGTAATACTTCCAAATAGTTCGTACTTTTTTCTTTAAGAATGAATATACAGAATAGGTCAACCGCTATGGTCTCGAGGTAGCGTGCTGCCTTGACACACAGCGGGCCTGGGTTCGATCCCTGGTCGGGGCAGTTTTTCTGGGTGAGGTTTTTATCGGGGTTATTCCTCACCTGTAAGACAAATGTCAGGAAAACTTTAAGGCCCAAACGGTCCCTGAAATCATATGGCCATCATCATCATCATCATCATCATCATCATCATCATCATCATCATCATCATCATCATCATCATCATCATCATCATCATCATCATCCTCCTCCTCCTCCTTATCATCATCCTCCTCCTCATCATCATCATCATCATCATCATCTTTCACCGGTGTGGAGGGCAATGGGAAGCTAACACACCAAAAATTCCCTAGTAAAGCTGCAAGCATAGCATGGAAATGCTATGAATGCAGCAATGGACCGGACTTCAGAATTGCTATGGATGGATACAGAATAGAATAGAAAGCACTTTAACAATTAAAAAATTAACCTCTCCAGGAATTGAACCTGCAACCTCTTGCATACAAATCAAGCCAGTAAGCACTGAGCTACGCTTTCGCTGCCTTGTTGTGTTTAGAAAGAATACTATTCAAAGGAAGAAGGCAAATGTATTGTAGCTCTACTGTGCAATTAGTTTACTCGGATGAATTGCGCGTTAGAACTTGAAATATTCAAGATCAAGAGTCGGCCCATTCTTTTTGTCGCTACGTGTACATGTTTAGTTCTCGTCTGATGATATGATCCATCATTAAGCGGGAGAATAAGGAAAATATTTTGATCATTATTTCACTTGAATGCTGCTTATGCACACTTGTATTAATACCTTCTCTAAGTTGATTGAGAACCATGGGTCGAATTAAGTTTTTACCTATCAATTCATCAAACATTTCTTTGATGAAAATATGTTATTGGCTGATACGAAATGAGAAATTATATTGACTGATTTGGGAAGAACTGACTTCTTAACAATATAATTTTTCAAAATAATATTTTTAAATGCATAATACTTAATTTATGCTAGTTATACTTTTACCAAACACAAAAAACAACATAAAATAAAACTAAGTGATAAGTGATACTGGCCTCAAACAACACCAACGTATAACAATTTACTGGATATCAGCTTTTTTCTGGTTCACATTTTAAGTGCAGGTGTTTCTTATAGCATGTGCATGCATGAGTATCAATTCGAAAATGTTCATTTTTATACACTGTACCATTATGGTAGACTTATAGAAACATATTTACGATAATAAATTATTATACTTTATATAAACTGAACAATTTCGAATAGAATTTGTTATAAACTATAACACATATTCACCATACTAAAAACTACTGACACTATCGAACAGATAGACAGTGTTGATATCAACCCCCAGATTCAAGGCCATGCAGGCATAAGCTCTCAATATATCCCTATCCTGACCTATGATTTCCAACTGCCATGGATTCCCTCAAATAGTTCCTGACCCAAGAACCCAATGGTTGACTATTTTACCTCTGGAAAATTTTACACTAGTGGAACCCACATCTTCATTTCTGGACGGTTGTATTTTTAGGGTGAAAGATCGTCATTGTTTTGACCAAGGTATTGGGTTATTGTCTTCAATCTTTTCAGCATGAGTATTCCTTTTGGCAGCAAAGCCAATGCTGGTGACATTTTCATGAGACAACTGGGGTAATTGCTGTGATCATCACACATTCCTAAGTCTTAATTAAGTTATATAAACAGGTACCAAAACCAATGACTCCAATGAATAACCAAAAAAAACTTTTTTTACTTTTGATGGCCTATATTTTCCATAAAAAAGTGAACTTACCAAATGATGAGTTATCTCTTCTTCAATATCTATGTTTTTAATTTCATTTTTCACAGCATCAGATGTGGCCTGCATACAGAGAGACAAAGTTTGAGTATATTAAACTATATACATAACAAATGGTACATCTGCACCATACAGTGTTATCTTAGATATTTCTCTGCCAACTGAGAAAGTCTGGAGGCCTAAACAATTTCTCCTTTAAATTAGCAGTGGAACTCGAACAGAGCTAGAAAGGGTAAGAACAAGGGTTATGAGCCTGCTCCACATTTGTTGTTCCTATTTTGTTTGTGGAAAAGGGTAATAACAACAGTAGGTCTTCATATTTTAAGGTGTTCCTGCTATGTTTATAAATAATGAGTAGAGCGACATTATTCTACTCTATGGCAAAATGTGGTAAATGCTACTGCAGCTCCAAGAGAGGTCCCAGATCATTTATTACCTTCTGTCCTTGTTTTAGACTTCAAGTAATGAAATGTGAACTGACAGAATATTTAGCAAGATATGCATGACCTTTGCGTCAGAACAAGTAGAATATACAAAATGTCTTTGAATATTTTCAACACAATCCCTACACATATTAATATTTTATCATGACTATTATTATTACCACTGACTAAATCACTGGCACTGTCATAGGTTCATGGCCGTGGAGACTAAAGATTCCAAGTATCGTTATCGAGAGCTAATGTTTTTCAATCATACCCATATAATTTTCCTCCCTCCAATCACACCCAATTCTGGGCCCATCAATGGGTGATTTCATCCTCATTTTCTTTCGAGAGGATTGATATGTTCTTCTTCTATATCCCATTAATGCCACATGATCTCTCCATCGCAGTCTACAAGCCTTAACTTTTCTTATTACATCTGGTTTCCCATAAACATTGTGTAACTCACTGTTAGTATCTATACTTCTATCATGTTTGAACACCATTCAGGTTAAAATTATTTCAATTTTAAAATTTGTTCCTTATAAAACAGTCATCCTCAACTATATTAACTCTGTCATAAATGTCGTCACGCTATTAAAATTATAAGCCTTTCAAAGACATGCTTCATCCTAAGAAATACATATGGTACTGAAATTATTTATATATTTCATTCATAGGGCTTTGGTTGTTGGGTGTGTCCTCATTTAGTATATTTTGATTTTCTGCTTTGAGAAGATTTAAATTAAGATTTTAATGAATAGAGCGAGGAATTATATGAAGAAAATTATACGAAAATATGAAATCGTAAAGAGAAAATATGAAAAATATGAAAATTATGATACAAAAATATTATGAAGCTACAATTTTCTAAACTTTTTACATATATTTATATACATAGGCCCACTGTAACTTATAAGTGTACCTACCAGCACATAAATGAGACATACAGAACTTATTTATAGCTCAAGAAAAATATTCACTGTATTTAGATTTTAATTAGCTTTTTCATTAATTCTAACCCAATATAAAATATCATATTCATGATCTGAAACAATTTTAACAGATCACGTAGTTGTATAAGGAAACGTGATATAATCAGGAAAATCGTGGGTTCGAGTCTCGATTCGGTCAAGATTTTTAGCTGGATCAGACCTCCTGGTGGCATTGTGAACCTGGGGTCGACTCAAATCGTAATGGAAATGAGTACTAGATGCAAGTTCTGGGCACAAATGCTGCCATCAGGCAGGTCCGACAACCTGGCGGACATCTCATGCCTATTGCCTAGAAAGATGGGAGCTTCAACATGCCACTTCCCCAAATTCCTCCCAAGACTGTAGTGGAATCACTTTACATCAAAATTGAGATGTTATATATAAAACAATTAATTTATGTATTGAATGATATTTAATTATGAAATCCAAACATATGCAAGAAACAAAATATTGCAACCAAAACAAACAGGTTTCCATGAAATATAGCACTAACAAAGTTTAGAGCAGGTATAGTTTGCATTATTGCTATTTTTACATTGTATGAAGATATTAAATTCCTGTAGATGCAAATGTAACAATAGCATTAAATTGGAAGATTTAGAATACAAATAAACCATTCCGGTATGTCATATTTGGAGAAACAAGATGTTAAAAGTTATTAGTCCATAATTGGATCTAGGGATTTTTTCAGAACTCTATTTGCAATTACAGTTACATTTAATATTGAACAACAAACAAGGTCAAATGTAGTTAGCATTATTTTAACTTTTTTTTCATGAAATGGATCTAACATAGTGTCTATAGTCTTGGTGTAATTGTGCGTTGAACAATCCAATTGTCAATTCTGTTTGTAATACACAGAAGTTTTCTTTTCTATATTTTCTGATAGTAAACTATAAGGCCTATCGGTCAGAATTGTTTTGCACGATGAAAACTTATGCTCAACATCACACAATGTTATGGCAACATATCTGTATCATACTATATTTGATAGTTTGATGTAAGTGAGAAAAATGTTGTCCTTCCCTACATGAACTTTACTAATTGCACAAAGCACTGCTTCAAGTTTAGCAGCAGCAGCAGTCTTTCCTACATTTAAATGCTGTAATCTGTTTACAAAGTAAGTACTCCCCTCAGGTAGCAAGAACGAGATGACAGCTATTATACAATTTCAATGCCCCAGGTTGTCATTTTGACATTTCTCGGACTACAGAATATGCCAACATTGGTCTTCTACTTATTCACCTACGCTCATGTTCTTGCTCTGGGGATCAAGTTTAGGACAAAAGTTTCCATCTATCACGGTCACTCTATGACTAAACATCCAATTATTTGCTTTTATAAAATTTATTTATCTTGTTCAGAAGGGATACTGAAGAATTTTCACTTGTCTACAACATTACACTGTCAAAAATTACATAAATACATTCATTTCAAAATATTTTAATGAATTCCTAGAACTTTTATTGAAATAAAAATACCGGAATTTGAAAGTTGAAAAATATGAAGGAGTATGAAATTTTCACTAAAATATGAACATTTTGCTAAAATATTATGAAATATGAAGATTTTTGTTGCTCTTATTTGATTCTGCATAACATAAAATGTAAAGATAATAAGTCTCAGCGCTCTCTGACAAATAGTTTAAAACATGAAATTTCATAAAATTCCTCGCTCTATTAATGAACATATCTCAGGCTTTATTAAAAGGAAGGAAAATCAAGTTTTGCCGAACACACTTGAGAAACAGATCATCAATTCATAGATAAAAGAATGTCAATAATCCACAAAGAGAATAATAGACAAAAAAATCAATATCCTGGAAGAGATTGAAATTATCAAGGAGAAAATAAAAATACTCTAAATGAGAACACACCCAACAACCAAAGACCTCTGTATGAAACATACAAATAAATTCAGTACAATAAATATTCCTGAGGCCAAAGCCTTTGAAAGGCCAATAGTGTGACGACTTTTATAACAGAAGTTATTGTAGTGGAGGACGACTGTTTTATAAGATACAAATTTTAAAATTGATATCACTGTTATTAGTCTTTCATTTCATCTGTCTGTTCATTTCTCTTTCATCCAAAAAATTTCCTATGATTCTAATACAAAATAGCATGCATTTCCAGAGTTGAGCTTTTTTTTAATTTGTTGGTGCACCTGATCCATTTGTAATTATTGGTCCTAGGCATTTGAATTCAGCCTTTTCTTCAAAATTTTCCTCATCTGTCATTAATTGAATCACTCACAATACATAATCTACTTCTATATGAGACTGTGTAATTAGTTTCATTGATATTAAATTTCTGCCACAATTTGTTAGTGTTACTCAATAGAGTGTGCGCTATTGCCTAATAACTACATTGTCAGCATAAAGTAACAGCTTATTAATACAAATGAATTGTAGTCCTTCATCTTTTAAACATTTGAAGGTAGAAATGGCCATCATGCAAGGCTGACAACCCAGAAGAAATTTTGATCTGATTGTCTAGAATGGTTAGAGCCTTAACCTCCTACCACCCCAAGGACTGTAATGGAATTACCAAACTTACAAATGTAAAGCTGAGTTTGAAAATCAGACCATTAGAGTGAAGGCAAACCTGAAGCAAAAATTTAAAACACACTCCGGCAGCTGCAATTGTCAATTTTTTTTGCAGCAACTATTTATATGTCAATGAATAACAATGGTAAATGAAATCTCAAGAAAAATAAATAAATAAAAATCTGGCCAATATAAATGTGCATATAAACAAAAGGCAAAATTTTAAAATCTCTCTAATGGCAACCATGTTTATTTCTTACAATGAATTTGGATGCATACAATTTAATTAAAAAAAGGAACATACATTCCACAAACTAGCAAAAGCAAACCTTAAATTATGTTTCTAAGAAATTTCGCTTAGTTTACAACAGTTACTACATGATGGATTTTTTTACTATTCCAACTCAAATTCTATCACGTTTGAATAACCAATTCTGGGAGTTACTCCACAAATGAGCAGCATCACTGTTGCAGCAGTCACTAATACAAGGATCCATTAGTTTCACTCTACAATTCTGAAGTACCAACAAAAACATTACCTGAAGTTTTGTTTCGCCGGGAGCTGGAAATTTTTCATGTTCAATATCAGAATAGTCGGTCTGTTCGTCTTGTTCTGATTTTATTTCAACTTTGACGTCCTGTAACATGAAAATTACAATATATCATCAAGTCAAATATACACTTCTCAGAATTCATGTGGAATGTTTTCACACATAGTAAAGAAATAATCTTTCCAAAAGAAAATAACCACTTGCATTATCCTATCTCGTACAATCCCATACCCATGACATTTTTTTCTCTTCAAAAATTATTAAGCAATGTCTGTGTGTGTGTGTGTATTATATATATATGTTATAATTAAATGTTTAACATTGAGCAATGCAAGCTTAATATGGTATGATAAGAAAAATAAATGCCTGGACGGGATTCGAACCCGGATCTCTGAGTCTGCACCTCAGCGTGATATCCATTACACTACCATAATGGAGAATATAATACATATATAAGAAAAATAAGTGTTTGAATTGGATTCGCCTGGTAGTGTAATGGATATCACGCTGAGGTACAGACTCAGAGATCCGGGTTCGAATCCCGGCCAGGCATTTATTTTTTTATCATACCATATATATATATATATATATATATATATATATATATATAAAGCTAAGAAGAAGGACTTTGAAAATTTGCACATGGCATATTCAAGGATGCAGAAATAAAATGGAGGTAACAGTTTTTGGAATATACGCACCAATTAACAATAATGGAATGACAAATCTAGAAAATGATTTATTTTTTGACAAAGTTAATGAAGAAATACGAAAAATTAGCGCTGGTAAACAATTGATATTATTGGGAGACATTAATGGAAGAACAGGAAGTAAATTTGGAGATCCAGTAGTAGGAAAGTTGGAGAAAACATTTAAATGAAAATGGAGAAAGGTTATTCGAATTATGTAGACAATCTTCTTTAAAAATTTGGAATGGCTTTTTCAATCATAAAGATATCCATAAATACACATGGGAATGTCCAACACTAAATCAAAAATCCATTATCGATTATATAATCACAAAACAAAATTCAAATACGAAAATAAAATGTCAGAGCTTATAGAGGACCAAGTTGTGGGACAGATCATAAATTAGTAATTGCAAAAATTGCATTTCCCTGCATTCTTAATAAAGAAAACAACCGCAGAAAAAGAAGAAAGTGTTAGAACAGAAACGGAAAGAAAATATAATGTAGAAAGCCTACAAAATGAAAGTGTAAAGCATTTATATCAACAAAGATTGAATAAAAAATTAACACAGAGTGAATTCAGAGATACACAAGAAATGCATCAGTACCTAACAAGGTGCATTCATGAAGTCGCCTATGAAGCAATGGGTGAGAAAGACGACTATAGATGAAGGACAGCACTGTTTTGGAACGATGAAATAGAAAAAGAAATACAGAATAAGAAATAGTTATTTTTAAAATGGCTTAGTACAAAGAACCAGAACGACAAAATTCCGATTTCTGATTAAAGCGGTTGCCCTTTTACCAGCCGGCTGCTGGCCCTTCATATCCACATGTGTCAATCACAGAGGTAGATGATCAACAGCCAGTGTAGGGGTGACATGTGGTTAGCATGTCGAGTCCCCCAGCCGTTATAGCTGGTTCCTCAACCTGGAGCCGCTACTTATTGTAGCTACCCAATTGCCTCACGATGCTGGGTGGGCACCGGTCCCATACTGGCCGAAATACCATGAGAAAATTTCTTCCCCCATGGAGACTCGAACCAGCGCAAGTCCCGTAGCTCTGCGCAAAGGCTTCCTACCTTAACTGCTCGGCTACGACAAATACAATATCAAAATGCACAAGCAAAAGTGAGAAGAATGGTTACTAAACACAGAAACGAGATTTGGGATAAGAAATGTACAGAAATACAAACATATTTAGGAAGCAAGAAGAGTTCTGAATCATGGAAATTTATAAAAAATATACGTTCATCGAATAGAAATAAGAATCTTCTCAACCTAATAGGGATACATAAATGGGAAGAATATTTCAAAAAAACTTTTAGTAGAGGACCGAAAAGAATTTTTGGGAGAAAATGACGATTTATCAGAGATGGAAACAGGAAACATAATCGAAATTGATATAAATACTGTAAAAAAGGAGATTATGAGAATGAAAAATGGTAGTAATAACCAGCCCAGGAAATATTGCTATAGAATTGATTAGAAGTGGCAGTCAGAAGTTATTGGAAATGATCAATGTACTGTTTAATAAAGTAGTAAATGGCGAAGAAGTGCCAGAAGAGTGGAAAGTCGCTATTATAACACTGATACATAAGAAGGGAGACAAGAGAAAGTGTGAAAATTATAGAGGCATATCAGTAACGGGCACATTAAGTAGAATATATGGATGTATACTAAGTAAAATGTTTGATAAAGAATACCATGATAAAGAAATGGAAGAACAATCTGGTTTTAGAAGTGGTAGGTCATGCACAGATAATATATTTTGCACAACACAAATGATAGAAAAAAGAGCTACTTACACAGATTTACATTTTCTTTTTGTCGATTTAATCAAGGCACATGATAGTATTCCCCAAAAAATGTTATGGGAAACTTCAGACGATTCTAACATTACCAAAAAATTAGTAGAAGCTATAAAAACATTATACAAAGGATCTATTTCTAAAATAAAAGTTGGAAATCATATAACAAAGTGATTTACTATTACAAAAGTTTTAAGGCAAAGTTGCAGTTTATCTCCAACTCTATTTAAAATTTATCTCAAAAGAGTACTAAGAGACTGGAGGAAAAAATGTAAAAAAATGGGCATACCCATCCTAAATACACAAGTATATTCACTAAATTTTGCAGATGACCAGGTAACAATAGCACAAGACCACGATGACATAGAATATATGGCTAAAAAACTAAAAGAAGCATATGAAAAATGGGGACTTTATATAAACATTGAGAAAACTAAATACCTGTGTATAGGAGAAGAAATGGAAAATATAAATTTCAACAATGGAGAAGAACTAAAACCCAGTACTGAATGCACTTATTTAGGGACAAAATCAGACCATTCAGGCGATAACACAGTGGAAATTAAAAATAGAATCGCACAAACAAAACAAGCAATAAATGCTTTAAACTCTGTTTGGTGGAGCAAAAATATTACAAAAAATAGAAAACTACAAATATATCGAACCACAATTCAGAGCATTTTAACATAAGGTGCTGAAGTCTGGCAAATTCCTACCAGGGAAATGAAAAGAACTTTAAGTACAGAAATGGATGATTTAAGAAGATCTGCTGGAAAATCTAGAATGGATAGAATACGAAATAAAGAAGTAAGGGATATAATGGGTGCACAAGAGGAGCCGGACATCATAGACATTATAGAAAAGAATAGATTGCAGTGGTATGGCCATGTCAAAAGAATGCCAGAGCAAAGATTGCCAAAAATTGTTATGGAATGGATCCCAATGGAAAGGAGGATGAGAGGAAGACCGAAAAAAACTTGGATAGAACGTATACAAGCAGCTATGAATATCAGAGGAATGGAGGACGATCAATGAATGGACAAAGAGGAATGGCGTTTGGTTTTCGGAAGACGGCGGCAGCTGCCATGATACCGGATGATGATGAAGAAGATATATATTGAAAAGTAATCCAACAAGAAGTTGTGATTTTGTCTAATGTAAAATCCAACCTCGCTTTGGATTTGGAGTGACTATTTAGCGAATAATACAACATCGGAAGTAAAAAATAATTGTAATGTTCAATATTTACGAAATGTGAGATTATTTATTCCAATCTTAATTTCGGTCGATTTGTAAGCCGGCAGTGTAGTTATAAATAGCATATGTTTACTGTTAAATATCTTTGGGCTTGGAAAATATAAATACAGATGGTTGTATGAGAAATAACTATTAACAATAATACAGAAACTTTATACAACATTTAATAACTTCTTTTAGAGCAACAGAACTAAACTTTTTTTGGGGGGGATTTTTATATTGTTTTATTTTGGCATTTATTGTTGTACCATATCGATCGTACATTGGTGAATCGATATCCCTGTCAAAGAAGTTAATTTGCAGAGATATCTCTCATTACGAATTTTAAAAGTGAGGTTATGTATTCCCATCTCACTTCCGGGCAGTTTCTAAGCCGGCTCTATAGTTATAAATAGATTATACTTACTGCTATATCTCTTTGGGCTTGGAATAAATCAATAACAGATGGTTGTATGAGAAATAACTATTAACAATAATTCGGATTCATTATATAACATTTACTAAATTTTTTAGACCAGCAGAACTAACCTCTATTTTTTTTGGTTACAATGAGATTTAGCATTCCCAGTGATGTATATAGGAATAATCAGAGAGGTCTAATATTATTGTTGAATTTACAGTCTTCTGAGTAACTGCGATGAACTATGAGTGTCTCATTTCAGTTTAGCCTCCATCTCAATGGGAAAGGTAGATAAGAGATGAAAACTAAAATGTACAAAGTAAAAAAAAAAATAATATATATATCCATCAATAGAAACCTATATCTCGATGTTATTCTTTTTGCAGATGATTTAGCGCTTACGGCACTTTCCGAAAATGATTTGCATTCATCAGTTTATAATTTACAAAAAAATAGGTACCAAATTTAATATGGAAATATCAATAAACAAAATTAAATTATGGCATTTCATGGGAAGGATCCCATACAAAGTGAAATCTGTCCCCCAGAAAAAAAATTTAGGGGGATCTAATCAATTTAAATATCTTGGATACCATCTCTCTATCTGCGATGAAAAGGATATCCCTGGAAAAATTATTAGTTATAATAAAAGTTTGAGAATTATTAATCAAGTTATGAAACAATCCCTTGTACAAAAAACACCAGATTACGTTTATATAACACTTTGACTACACCAGTGTTAACCTATGGTAGTGAAGCATGGAGACTAAAAAGACAAACATGAAAGTAGAATAACGGCTTGTAAAATGAGATTCATGTGCAGAACAGCAGGTTACACCAGATGGGATCGGAAAAGGAACACCGATATCATAAAATAATCTAAGACTACGCCAATTTTGGAATATATTAAACAGTACCAACTAAATTGGAAGCACCATCTTGAAAGAATGAGTTCAAATCGGATCCCCAAAGCTGTTTATAATTATATACCAAGAGGACAAAGATCTCTGGGCCATCCTATGAAACGCTGGAGGGAAAATGTTCTATAGGATCGTAACAGGTCTTGGCCTAATACTTGAAATGGAGGAGATGAACAAGACAAAGTAAAAAAATATAGTCATGAAAATGGTAGTTTTCAAGTTCAGTAAGCTAATTGGTGCGAAGAACATCAGGAAAAGTACACATCAAGGCAATCGGACAGTATATTAAATTTAAAATGGCTTTTTTTTGTTTCATGAGTATTTCTCATTAATATATGTTTGCATGTGTTAATTTGAAGTCATTAAGTTATTCATGAAAATATTTTCATTTTCTGAATATATGTCGGCCAATTCCTTGTCCAACTTTATGAGATTGGTAATATTTGACATTTATATTGATTTTTGGAACATTATTACCAAACATTCACATCTTTACATATCAGTGACAATGTTCAATATCAAACACCCTCATTAAGCACGGCAGACTACAAGTGCCTCACCCAAAAATTTTTTTCTAAGATTTGTTTAAAATCCTTGAAATTTATCGACCATGAGACACACAGGTCTCGAAGATTTTGCAGCATGAGATATATTAATGCAAATAAGTCAAATACTTTGATAATGGATCTGTTGCTATTTTTAGTGTATCACATACATTTTTTCACCATTCTATTTTTAACATAAAAATGAGACTGTATAGTTCTCCACTTGTATGAAGTATGTACGTGAAGCATTAAAATTTGTAAACATCCAATATATAATACAATTTTATAATATAATCACTGATTTTATTCATAGTAGTTTGTCATTATGTTTAACTGAAGGTTACTTAACTCAGTTCCCGGAGAAAAACTGCAGAAGCAAGAAGCTGACAGCACATGTGCCAGATATTGCAATTCCAATATCACAACAACACTACAAGACAGTAGTACCAGCAATCTTCCAGCACAGAAAATAATTTCAATTTGTCCCTACAATCATAAGAAAAC
Organism: Diploptera punctata; assembly: GCA_030220185.1. Lineage (NCBI taxonomy): Eukaryota > Metazoa > Arthropoda > Insecta > Blattodea > Blaberidae > Diploptera > Diploptera punctata. The sequence continues at coordinate 49,190 of JASPKZ010007498.1, forward strand.
TATCCGTATCAATTAACCAAAATTAAACAATTTGGTAAGCGATTTGGGTCTTACTAAAGATAAAGGTGATCTTTTATCTTGAGATTTAAAGAAGACAATCTTTTTAACTGCTGGTACAACTTTTTATTGGTATAGAAATCATGAAGAAACTTAAGAAGTATTTTGTAAAGAGAGGAAAGTTGTGTACTATTGTTCTATCCCTGGCTTGAATGGTTGCCCAGGAACAGTTTACGAACTGGCAGATTGGCATATAAGTATTGTCTCCAGCAAAAAGAAGTCAAAAGGGCATTCTTCTGGATAATATGAAAAAATTAGCCATAGTTCTAGTAAAATATATATGCAGTCAATATGCCCATTTCACCAATTAATGTTTTAAAATGGTCAACAAGTTTCTACAGCCAAGCTGTCATTCTCAAGACCAGATATTGACTGAAGACAAAATTGATAATAAATAAAAAAAAATTTTGTCTTCAGTCAATATCTGGTCTTGAGAATGACAGCTTGGCTGTAGAAACTTGTTGACCATTTTAAAACATTAATTGGTGAAATGGGCATATTGACTGCATATATATTTTAATATTTTATCACCAAGAAGATCACTTGTGTATTAAATAAAATAGTTCTAGTAGTTCATTCACTATACACATACAAACAAGTGTTCTATTCTAGAAGAAATAAAATATAATGAAACAAGTGGTACATGTGCTGTGACCTTAAAGTGTGAAGTATTTTATTGGGGCAACAAAGAAGATACATGAAATCTCTGTGTTTTTCGTGTCACTGAGACTCTGAGCCAACCAAAGGTACTGGAGAGTTACAAATTCACCAAGAAAAATCAACTGATGCCACAAACAAAAAATTTAATAAATCGCACATTAGTTTATTCTGAAAAAAAGTATTGCTGCCTCCATCGAGCACAAAACTAGGATTTGTGAAGCAATTTGTTAAAATTTTGGACATAAATTCCCCTTCTTACCAATATATTGCTAAAAAATTCTTTTACTCTTGGAGGCAAAAGTGAAGGTAGACTTTTTTAATGGTCATAGATTCACAAACTTGTTACTTTTAAAAACTGCATGTCTGATAAGGAACAACAAGCTTTGGAAACATACAAGGACGTCATCGAGAAGTGTCTGGTGTAATGCTAAAGTTGAACAATATGAGAAAAGTGTGAAACCATGCTTGAAAAGATCAGGGCACTGGAATGAGCTTAAAGTTACAGTTCCTTCACTCTCATCTTGAACATTTCCCAGAGAATTTAGGAGGACAAGTGAAGAATGTTATGAGAGACACCATCATAAAGAAAAGTGATGGAAACAAGATACCAGGGTCGATGGGATGCCTTCATATTGCCTACTATTTTCGTAGGTGATTGGTAAGAGAAAATCCTCGGCAGTAACACATACACCAGTCAATTCACCTTTCATTTAGATCTTAAGGTACATTACTAGCATTTTATTTATTTTAAACTGTTTTAACTGTACAATTGATATTGTACCAAGCCTTTGTAGGTTATGCAAGAATTTAAAGGATAAAGGATATTACATATAATGTAAAAAGTAATAAATATTTAATTTCAACATGACATAAAACACCAGGTTTTGATATCTGAGACAGAAGATGGATATAATAGGTAATTTACAAACTCAGTAAAATATGAGCCACTAAGAGTAAAAATCCAATTAGAGAATAAAATAATAGAACAAGTGAGCAATTTTAATTACCTGCAATACAGTGTATCATATAAAAAAATTGAAGACATTGACAAAATAAATAAATTTAATTGTACGTATGGCACCATAAAACGAAGTCTCAATAGAACTAGAAAGGAGACACTTTAAAATGTTATAAAACAATGGCAGTTCCAACACTACTATATGAATCTAACCAAAAACCAGGAACAAAGAATAGAAATGTCACAAATGAGGTTTCTGAAGAGTGTGGCTGGCAGTACAATAATGGATCAAAGGTGAAGTGAAGATATATGAAGAGAACTGAATATATTCAAACTTCTTTTTCTTCTTCACTTCATGGGCTAGGCAAAAATTGCCTGTTCTGCCTCACTGGCCTTCCTACATTCTTTGAATCTCTTGGCTTGCAGTTAAATGCTGCCCTTGGTAGTCTCGTTACATTCATTCTTTCTACATGTGTAAACCATTTCTCTCTATATTCTTTGATTTTCTCATTCAATGGATATATATTTAACTCTGCTCTAATATCTTCATTCTTTATCCGATCCAATATTGTGCAACCTTTTGTTCTTCCAAGGAAGTTCATTTCTGTGCTTTGTATTCTACTTTGTAATATTTTAGTCATTACCCAAGTTTCACTCCCATAAGCATTGCAGGAACTGCCAATGTTTCATAAAAACTTCAGTCTAGAATCTCTTCTTGTTTTATTCTTTAATATTGAATGTACAGCTCCGCTTATCATTTGAAATTTTGACAGTTTCACATTTATGTCTCTTTTCAGTTTTTGTGTTTATAGTAAAATAAAAGTCCAAATAATTAAAATTTGTTACTTGTTCCAGAAGCTATTTTAATAAATAGAGGTGTAAGACAAGGGTTTAGTTTATCACCTACTCTTTTTTTTAATCTATATATTAATGACATCATCCAAAATTGGAAAAGTATTGTTAATATAGTTATAAGAATGGACCGTTTTAAAATATTAAATGTGTAGTGAATGCTGATGATGTGGTTATTATTCAAGAAACATATATTCAAACTATTTGACGGAATTACACAATACAGAGACAAATGGATGGACGACATCATCAGAATGGATAACAATAGAATTCCAAAACAGATTCTTCATTACAAACCAACAGAACGAAGAATTGTTGGAAGACCCAGTAAAAGATGGATAGACCAATTCTAACATGAGATCGGAACAGACCAGCAGGTCTAATCCTTGATACTGATGATGATAAATAACATTATGTGATATGGAAAAAAACTATTAACATACTTGAATTTAGCTCACCAAAATTAGGTCTAGAGACATGATATACCCTGTGCCGCAATAAAAAATTAAAATCTAAGGCCTGTGTTATGAGACACACTTATTATATGAAATGAATATAACACATCTACAGAGACAAATCCCGGCATCAATTAGGATTTCAAGCTATGACCTCCAACATTACGTGGTGGCACTCTTCAGGTAACTTGCATGGCAAATACAAACATATAGTTGTTTAATCGCAAAAGTAAATCTCATGAGTTCAGATCTCAGTACAGACAAACAGTTTTCTCTTTAGTTGTATTAACATTGGTTTAGATCGCAGGTCTGTGTATAACAATCTATATATTAAGGCATATCTAATAATAATTTTACAAAGTAACTTACTTGCAGTGCTGGATCCATGTTTTACAGATCTTAGTGTTCAATAGCTAACTGGTAATTCAGGGTAATCAGCTTATCTGAAAACGTCAGTTACATCATTAAAACACAATCAATTCATCAATTTTCTCAATGTAAGGTAATCAAAAAGACATGATGTTTAAGGCATGATGCCTTGGTGTAGTGATATGGGAATTGTGCTGATAAGAGTCTCCATGCAGAAGATATTTTCTCATGGAATTACGGTCAGTATGAAACTGCTGCCCACCCAGAATTGTGAGGAACTTGGGTAACTACAATAAATAGCAGCTCCAGGTTCATAACAGGAGGGGATACAACAATCTCACTACATGTCACCCATATATTGGCTGTATCATTGTCCATTTCTGTGGTTAAAACATGTGGATGTGAGACCAGCAGTAGACTGTTGGAGATGTTATTGTACAACCATTTTTAATGAATGTTTGGGAATTTATTTCAAAGGTTGGTCAAACTGATTTCGCTGCCATATGCAGCCATCTAGATGTTCACCACACTCTGCTAACATTATTTGCATTATTGCAACCACTCGCGTGTTAGTGCTGGATCGTACCAATCTTTTTATAGTTACTTTGAGTTTGAGAATATAGAGTGCTTAAATCAACATACATTTGCCCGGGCCCATAGAAGGCAAGGATTAATCCACCTTTCCTTAATAAATTATACATATGGTACTCTTAGCTACACAGTATTACAATCATGGAAACTAGATAGAAAAGAGGTATTAAATATATTTGAGAAAGCTTTGTAACTTATAACAATACCTGACATTACTAGCTATGCAAAAAATAGCTTATCCTTAATGAGACTCATAAGTCAGATATGAAATACAAATAACAAAAGGTAGTCTTCTTGGCCATTTAAAATAAGTTAAGAATGAAATAACCACATTACTTGGTCATCTAAACAAAAGTCTATAACAATAATGTTAATAATAATACAAACATACGTATACACTTCCACTCACTCCAGTCCCGCCAAGGTCTAGGGTACACGGTCCTTGTGGCCCTACCCTGGCCTAAGGGACTGATTAACCAAAGAGCTGCTCCGAGCTATATTGACTTGACTCGCCGAAACCTAAATAGATGATGAATGACCCTGATGTTCACGCGTACATCTTATTTGAGGCTTCACTAGCAGAGGGGATGATGCGCAGTAGCACGCGGCGCATAAAGGAGAAAGGGGGGTAGGTAGGAGAGAGGACAAGGAAGATAGGAATTTGGCACTGTTCACTAAGATCACTGAAGAATGAAGATATAATGACGTCGTGGTTGCGCAGTATTACGTAATCACACATATCGAAAACTTGATTTCGGTATATAGCGACAGATCTATAAACTTTCTGTAGGACTTCAAAGATATGTGGACCTAGCAACAACTCTATAAACTCATGCACATGCTCACTGTTATGCTATAGGACATAGAAAATGTATTGGGAAAGTTAAACTGCTGTTTTCCTGAGCTCAACTTCTTACCTCATTTCAAGGCATTTCTATGATTCCTTGTGGGAAAAAGTCAACATGTATATATATACATATATTTAAATATGGTTATAACATCTACATATACAAGCGTTACTGCTATAAAGTAAATATTCTCTTTAAAAATTTGCTTAAATGTTATGTTAGCCACTAGATATCAGTTGGAACAAATTTCCGCTACGTCTTGTGTGAATTGAGAATACTACATATATAAGAAAAATGTATGTTTGAATTGGAATACTTGGGTAGTTCAGGTCGTTAGAGCGCTAAACATACAGAGTTTAGAGACTTGGGTTCAAATCCCAACTCAAGCATTCATTTTTCTTTTCATATATATATATACATATATACATCAGATAATTATTAAAATATGCAGCAATAAAAATGTGTGTTTTTCGGTTCTTTCATTTAAGCTTATGGCGGTGGCATGTTTGGGCTATAATCCCCACATTTTCATTATTTTTAAGAACTATAAACAACGTTCCATGAAGCATATTTTACAAAACATTTAGAATAACAGGAAATGTTAGTAAAAACAAAGTCAACCTAATAAAAGTTGATAACAGCGCAGCAGGTATTTTAAAAATTCAGTGACCTAATAGAAACTTCAGGCTCAGAAACTATAACATGATGAAAAAAGTTCCAAAAGCCCAAAAGAAAGTTGTATTGCATGGATCCCTCGGCATTGCCAGATTTTTGGCAATGAACAGGCAGACACATTAGCAAGGGAAGCTGCCATGCTCCCTAACTACTTCAAAACAGATACATCATACCACTTCTCTAAACTCTATACAGGCTGAGTCAGGAGGAAATGTACATGCTTTGAAGGGTGATAGTACTGGTGATTCTGAACAAAACACTTCTAATATAAATACAGGTTTTCATAACCGTTTTACTGTAATTTAATGAAAACAACGAGAACCGCAAAAAGTGCAGGAGACAGTAAATCAAGATACTGTTATCTTAAGTTTTGTTTAATTGTGTACGTTTCCTCACAAAAGATGTTCAAATACTCCATCGCCAACTTGATTGCGTTTTGCTGCTCCTGTAGACAGCTCAGATACAATGGAATCATTGCTTGTCCACCGAGATCACCCGATCTTACCCAATTATTTACTGTTTGTGGGGTTGGCTTAAGAGTGAAGTCTACAAGCACAGAATGGAACTTCTCACTTGTATTTTACATGCTTGTGATCAAGTAAAGGTATGTACGAATGAACTCAGATCAGCAACACAACAGCTGTCTACAAAATGCATTGAAGTTAGTGGTGGAGTGCTTGAACATCTTTTGTGAGGAAACTTACAAAATTAAACAAAACTTAAGATAACTATATTGATTTACTGTCACCTGCACTTTTCCGGTTCCTGGTTGTTTTCATTAAATTAGCCTGAAATGGTTAAGAAAAGGCCATATGTATATTAGAAGACTTTGTTCAGAATTACAAATACTATCATCCCTCAAAGCATGTACCTTTCCTTCAGACTCACCCTGTATAAAGAAGCAGATGAAGGAATAATATCTCATGAGCTTAGAAATAAACACAAAAATAACCTGCAAGACCTCCATACATAACACACCTGGCTGGCCAAGACAAGAAGCTATTGTGAAATTCTGGCTCCAAACTGGACATGGCATTCTTCCCAAAAAACTGTCTCGCTTTGGAACCACCTGCGGGCTCTGAAACCTGGATTAAGATATAGAATACCAGCTCAACTTCACTTCTACTAGCGCTTGATTTTTCAGTTATATTGTCGTAAACTATAGCTCTTCTTCTGTATTTACTAACATTATTTAATATTTTAAACTGTATCAAACAATTTTTATAACATTATTAGACAATTTTGAAGTATTTATTAAAATATGCAAATCACAATATAATGACACTGTTAGACAATATTGTAATGCTAATTGCAATTTTCTCCACAGAGTATATTACTTAGTCTATGATTTTTCTATCACTGTTTTGGCTTATCGCTGGTTGGAACAGCGTTAGGGAGTGATAAGTAAGTGAACACGCATTTTTAATAAAGGTTTGGTAATTTTAATGTTATGAATATATTTTTTTACATAGATTTGGAGATTTATTGCAAATATTGGTCATTTAAATTTCATAGCGATGGATAGTAATCAAGGATGATAATCGATACGTGGTTCGATTGTGGGTTATCGCTGTTCTATAACCTCTGGCGCATACGCAATGTTGTTCTATAGGACTTTGAATATATTTCACGCTAGTTTAAGTGCAGTTTTTCCTGTAATTCCAAATGTGCTGTCCGACTCTTCGCAGTAAATCTGAGATCGGATAATATTCGGAAGCCAGAATCACTATGATGAATCAGATGAACAAATGACGTTTTGTCAATGTTGTATGTCATTACATAAATAAATAAATAAATACATGATGAAAAATCAATTCTATACAAAAAAAAATCAGTGTATGGGAAATCATTAAAATACACAAAATGACATATATTTATGTCATTATCAAAGCACATGTCTACTGGTAGGCCTATGTTGATAGGTTATGGATTTGAGAGTCAAGTTTAAAATAATTACATAATTGAATTTCATAGAACATTAAATCATTAGAGAATGAGGAAGGCTTACAACTCAATGGTATTAATAAGCTGTTAGTTTATGCTGATGATGTATTATTATTGGCCGATAGCGAGGAGATACTAAAGGACAACATGCACACTATTGAGTAACACTAAGAAATTAGGATTGGAAGTAAATATCAATAAAACTAAATATATGGTCACACGTAGAAATGCATTATATAATGGAAATAGACAGCTAATGACAAATGAGGGAGATTTTGAGAAGTGGCTGAATTCAAATACCTAGGAACAATAATCACAAATAGGAATGAGATGCACAAAGAAATTAAACATAGGCTCAATTCTGCAAATGCGTACTATTATGCATTGCAGAGACTCTTGATATCCCACTCCTTTAAAAAAACGTTAAACGAAAATATATAAAACTATTATTCTACCAGTTATATTACATGGGTGCGAAACATGGACTCTTACTTTAAGATAATAAAAGGAGATTACAAGTATTTGAGAATAAAGTACTTAGGAAAATTTTTGGGATGTGGTCGGTTTTATGTCTCTCACATTTCTACACTTACATTCTTATGCCACTGATGCACTAAACACTTGTAAACACGTTTTGTACTGTTTTAAACATTTTGCAATGATCTTCAAGCTTTCTTCACAATATTTTATATTTATGTTTACGTAAAACATGATCGTGGATACATCACTTCCTTGCTACTTTCCCATGTTGTTCCAACGTTGCCACCATTTGAAAATAATTTAAAACTATATTTAGTGTTAGTGTACGTAAAATTAGTTTATAGTTCATTAAATAGTACACATGTAAATTGCTTTGTTACGTTAGGAAATGGGAAGTTGGTTTACGTCCATTTTTAAGCATTTGGGAAGAAATAATATGCATGTAAATTGTTTTGTTTAGTAAGAAAATGGCAAGTTAGTTAACGTCCATTTTTTTTTTTTGCATTTGGAAATTTATTCCCAAAGTTGGTGACGCCGACTACCGGAGTCTATATTAACCATTACAGCAACTCGCGCATGCGCGCTGCGATTCTGTGGAACAGAATTCCCGAGAGACATAAAACCGACGTTTTCCAATTTTTGGACCAAAGAGAGATGAACAGACATGTGAATGGAGATGACTATATAACAATGAACTACATGGTCTTTATAGGAAGCCAGATATAATAAGAACAGTTAAGTCTCGTAGACTGCGATGGGCAGGACATGTTGCACGTATGGGGAATAAAAGACTTGCACAGAAGCTTCTTGTAGGAAAGCTAGTGGGAAAACGCCCAGTTGGTAGATCAAGAATGAGGTGGGAGAATAACATTAACTATGATTTGAGGGAAGTAGATTATACAGGAAATGATTGGAAAGCATTAGCTCAGGATAGGGATGTATGGAGAGCGTATGTCCGCGCGGCCATGACACTACGGGTTCGATAGTGCCAGTGAGTAAGTAAGTAAGTAAGTAAGAACAAAGATAAGCTGAAATCACCTTTAACAGTGGCTGTTCCAATTAGGGATTAACCAACCAGTTAATCATGCCACGTCTTTTAATATGCGTTTATATTTTGTAATTTCTTTTACTTGCTAGTCCACACATTAATGAAACTGGAAGATAGGAAGAGATTTGATACAATACCTTGTAGATGATGAACAAGACGGCGATATTCCAATAAATGAACACCGATTAAAACAGAAAGCTGTGGCGTCAATGGAGGCCGTGACCACGCTTATGATTCGGTATGCAGTGAAATAGTTATGATATATTTATTAATTAATTCGTCTACAGTGGAAAAAGTTCTGTCGATCACTTACTCCAGTTCAAATAAAAATCCTTAATGGTTGGGGCTTAGATTGGCTTTAAGACCCACCAATTTTCCAGCTAACATCCTTATGCCACTGATGCACTAAAACCTTTTCAACCGTTTATAATAACGTTTCGTACTATTTTAAACATTTTGGAAACATTTTACAAACATTTCTTACGATTTTTAAATATTTACAAACTAAGCGAATATTGGTTGGTTTTATATTTATTTGCGCAATAGGTTAGTACAGAAACCATTTGAGGCTGAGGTCTACAATTTGTCGATTACCATTTTTCATACAACACTCTAATGCCACTGTTGCACTACAAGCTTTTAACATTTAGGTCAGGTAACGTTTCGTATATTTTAAACTTGTTCGAACTATTCTATAAATATTCCGTACGTTTCTTAACTAACATGCTGTCTTTCTCTTTCTTTTCCATACTATGTTTCCACTTCCTGTCCTCTGTATACCTTCTGGCAGGTAGAGAGGTGACAATTACCATGGATTCTAATGGTCTGTCCTTCTACACGGTCACAGCCAAAATGACTAATTTGACAACTGTTACTATTGGGGTTACGTGTAGGAATGAGCTGTCCCTTCTCGTTACATATAGCCACTTGTGATTTATTGTGAGGCTGGTAACGGAGAGACGACATATACTGTGATTTTAAATGATTCAACCACTTGAGCATCCTGTGCTTAAATGACTAATTTGACAACCATGTTAAGATCTTTCACACGTGTTTAGGAATTCTCCGCCCACACTTAAAGTTGAACCATTCAGTACATGATCGGATGTACAATCTTCTCCTACAACTCTTCCATAGATTCAGTAGTTCGGTGACACTAGCGTTAAAACTCTTCCCCTCCGACCGTGCAGAGTTAACTTGGTGGTATTATAAGTCATCATCTATCAGCATTGTTACTGTATCTAGTCAAATTATGCAGAGCATGAATGAGAGCTCGGGATAAAGACGTATGGACAGATTATGTCCACACTGCCACATTCCTTAACAAGAATTCATGTTGGCTGCATGACCTATCATCAATCGTGTTGGTATTACTGTAAATTACTACTATTAATACCAACAGCGAACCGTGCACATTCCTCAGATGAATGGTGACAGTCCTGATTCCATTCTAGTTCAATATCAGTCGCCATGTCAATTAGTTTCTAAGCTGACAGGTGACTAAAAATTAGAATTACCCGGGTGAACTTACAACAATTTTGGAATATATTAAACAGTACCAACTAAATTGGAAACACCATCTTCAAAGAATGAGTTCAAATCGGATCCCCAAAGCTGTTTATAATTTTATACCAAGAGGACGAAGATCACTGGGCCGTCCTATGACACGCTGGAGGGAAAATTTTCTATAGGATCATAACAGGCCTTGGCCTAATACTTGGAGGGAAGAAGAATAACTTAGAACATGCTGGTCTTGGTGCATTAGTACCATGCTCGCCTCTGGTTACAAAGATTTGTAGGTTCAAACCCAGTCAGGTCAATAGATTTGTCAGGGTTCAAAAATCTTGAATATGTCACTTTGGAAGGGAACTAAAACACAGAGCCTTAAGACTGATGAAAGAGAGCTCTGAGTCCTTTCGAATAACTGTTAAAAAGCAAATAACAAACATCATGAACATATTAGGTAGTTGGATCGCCGTAGCCGAGCGGTTAAGGTAGGAAGCCTTGGCGCACAGCTACGGGACTTGCGCTGGTTCGAGTCTCCATGGGGGAAGAAATTTTCTCATGGTATTTCGGCCAGTATGGGACCAGTGCCCATCCAGCATCGTGAGGCAATTGGGTAGCTACAATAAGTAGCGGCTCCAGGTTGAGGAACCAGCTATAACGGCTGGGGGACTCGACATGCTAACCTCATGTCACCCCTACACTGGCTGTTGATCATCTACCTCTGTGATTGACACATGTGGATGTGAAGAGCCAGCAGCCGGCTGGTAAAAGGGCAACCGCTGAAAAGTGGAAAGACCCTCAATCGGATCGGATGGCGTTATGCATCAACTGGCTTTTGCGCCATTACCTAAGTTCCAAGAAAAATACTTTTAAAGATTATGCCAATCTTTACTATTACTGTAGTGCCACACTAACAATACTGGATATTGCAAGTTATTTCCCTTGTTTGAAAGCTATGCATCAACAATCTAAGAGTGGGAACATTTGGCGCTTTTCTGTATTACGTAAAATTTAGAACAGCATTTATGGAGATCTGGTTTCATTGCTGTTTGTTGCAAAACATAGAATCTCTGATAAGACTGATAGCATATACATTTTTCTTTAATAATAAGATTATAATTAAAGATTGGGTACTAGAAGTGTGTGAACACTTACTTTCATTTACCAGAATATATGGCATCCAAATCCAATTTTATTATTGGCGCTTAACCGGTTGATATATAACATCATCAATTTGTCAGAAAGTAACGCTATTGGCCTGGTTACTCCAACATCTCGCATGTTCACAATATGATATAAGAATTTAATTAATCGTGATTATTTCTTACCTCATACGTCTATATTTCTGTAAATACAGCACTGCAGTATTTAAAGAAATATAGATGTAAGGTAAGAAATAATCACGATTAATTCAATTCATGAATTGAACCTCATAATGTTAAAGTTCCCAAATTTAATATATAAATGATATAATATTTTTTGTTTCATCAAAATTTTCTCCAAAATGTTAGTTAAAATTTTGCTAAATCTAAAGGATGCTACAAACATAACAAATTCATATGGCGGTGGTCATTCCTTAGGATTTCACTGCACTCTGACATGCATTTTTTACACTAAATATCAGCAATTAATATTAGATGAATTTGTTTTTATCATGTTCCTCAAAATTCTAATCAATAGTTATGGACAATTTTGATTCCATGTTATTACTTTCTTTAGTTCCTCAGGCTACAGATAGATGGTGTCAGAGTTGTCTGCATCAATTTGCATTTCACATTATTGTTGATTATGTACAGTAGGAACGTCAGTATAGTGTGTTTTTGTTTTGTAGCTTTAAGGGATGAAGGTGAAGGGAAAATTTAATGTTACTCTTTTGAGAAAGTATGAGTATACTTCTAGTCTTCATAATATAAATGAAAATACAATATAATTATTTTTAAAATACAATAAAATTAAGTATTTAGTGTTTAATTCTGTGACTAAACCACACGTCACCTTGGGTTCAGATTACTGGCTGGATAATAAACATGTATGCATGAGTCCAGCAGCAAAGCAGGTCTGTATATTGTGACTAGCACAATAGGACTTCATAATGCACATTATAATCATTCTAACATATTCATGATTTCATACAGAGTGTCCCAGAATTCATACGCTATATTTTGTGGCATTAGAGAGAAACTTCCAATGTTTTGAGAAAGTTAATATATGGCCTATGAGTTCGAAATTCAACAAGCAATACAATCTGAAAAAAAGTGACTAATCCTCAGAGATTGTAACGCACCAATACATCTATGTTATAATAAATTGGTTCATTTTACCTGATTCAGTTAAGACTATAAGGTCTTCTCCTCCACTTCTCCAGGTAAAATTACACAGATGTTAACTAATAAATTATAAATTAATAGCACATAATAGGCCTTGTACAGTATACACCTGTCAAGGAAAGAACAAAATATTTTAAAATAAGAATAGCAATAATAATAATAATAATAATAATAATAATAATAATAATAAAACATAACTGTATTCTATTAATTGCTTGAAGATGAAGGTATGAAATAATAATAAAAAATACCTTAAACTTGGTTATAAATATGTTGTCCAAGGAAATATTGAGTGTGCTTGTTTTTGAGACAAACAGACCTTGCTACAAGAAGAGATGAAAATCAAGAGGAAGCTCTACCAACTGGGTGTTTTCCTTCTGGTTTTCGTACAAGAAGCTTCCATGCACATCCTTATTTATATGACACTTTGCCATTCATAATCATCCAATGTTATTATGATGTTAAAGTGTAAATTTAGATATTCAGGAGAAACATTAGATTGTGTTTTAAGGAGAAAAAAATTTTACTTGAACCGGAATTTGTATCCAAGACCTTCAATTTTACGCACTGCTGTGACATTTGTTCTAACACAATTTTTGTTCTCTCTTATAATCTCTGTTAAGACAAAAAATTTTCTTTTTAAAACTATTTATCCCATTTTTTTATATCCAATCATGAACAAAAATCCTCTGAATTTAGATTGTGTCGACTGATATGAAATACTCAAATAAAAAGTTTAAAAAATGTGAATTGAAGGAGCAGAATATTATAAAATAATACAATATTTTGACATTTAATAATACTGTAATATCTACCAGCTCTGTACATAATTTTATGTTGGTTAATAAACCAATATGTTATTAAACAAGGAAACAGAATATTTAATCTTAGTTTGCATAAAGAGTATTAAAATAATGCTAATAAACTTTACCAATGTGTGTTGATTGCCAAGAAGTCGTCTCAATGTGGTATTAGAATGTTTACATTTAAGCATAAAGTTATAACTTGAATTCCCATGATTTACACACTCGGAACACACTTGGTTAGGTAAAGCATCATCTGCAGACAGCTAAAATGTAAATAAACAATATGTTTATGACTACACCAAACATATTAGAATATTAAAAGTAATTAGAATTAGCTCCTTGTGTTGGTGTATCATTCAGCTAAACTAACATGGTAATTAATCACTTTCCTCAACCACAAATTCCATTTAAATGAACAATTAAAGGTGATTTTAATTTATAAATTGAGTTGAATAAATGTTTTTTTCATCTCACCTCATATAGTTTAGTGTTTTCAGGATACTGGTTTGAAAAAACCGTCTGTCGCCATGGCGTAGTCGGTTGAGTCCCTACCTTCCACTCCGGCGACCCGGGTACGATTCCTGGTGGGGTTGGGGAATTTAAATCTCCACCTTGGGTCTGGGTGGTGTGTGTTCTGTCCTTGTGTTTATGTGAGAATTAAAGAAAGTTAACAAACAGGTAAAACAAACAAAGATAAAGGTAAAACAATAAGGAAAACCACTATAAACCAGAAAAAAAAAGGCCTTTGCCTCCATCATATCAGTCAAAACATTGACTGAGTCTGAGTTCTGTATTTTACGATACTGGTTTAAAAGATCTTCTTTTCAAAGGTGAAGGCCTTTGAAACTGGTATCGTGAAAACATGGATCTGTATGAGGTGAGATGAAGAAACAATTATCCAACTGAAAATATTACTTCATAGTATAACTTCCCACTGTAATTTTGATTAATATCAAAGATTAAATATTTCAATGTAATCATGACAATGCAATATTAATAACTTATAGTATTGTAGAGGCCATTTTGAAATTATATTACCTGATGTCAATATTAGTATATTTGAGTTTACTCCATATTCACACATATCATTCTTAGACTTAAAAAGCAAATATGCCAAAATAACTCACACTAACCTTATATTAGTCATAGTGTCTATTATTAATTGGATAGAATTTTAGTAATTTGTTTTTAAATATATTTTCTTTTGAACAATTTTCAGATTAAAGAAAGGACAGTAGTCGGGGTTTAGGTTGATTAATTAAGTCCAAGGAAATGGGTTCATGGACAGTTGTGCTCCGGTCTAGATGGGTTCAGGTTTCGGTAGAACAATGGACTTAAATCTCGGGAATCCGTGAGGAAAGGATGTTCACTTGGGGAAAAAACAGTAGGCCCAGTGTGATGTCTTGAAATTGACGATGCACTTTTATTGTCACTTGAATTACATTCGTCGTATTGAACGACGAGTTTGACGAGAAGGCTGTTGGTGGGTCAGAACTAGTAATGGTTGTAACACTCAACCAAGCGATGTATCTTATGTAAAGCGATGTAACTTATCTACCGGCACATTCGCCAGTCGCGACTCTGCTCGCAACCGACTACTGAACTGCCTAACTAACTGTCGAACTAACAGAACTGACTGTACTCTAACTAACTGACTGCTGAACTGACAGAACTGACTGTTGAACTAACAGAACTGACTGTACTCTAACTAACTAACTGCTGAACTGCCACATTCTGCACTAACACTAATTTTCGTTAAGTAAAAATATTTATTAATTCCGAGTGGGCCGGCATTAGTCCCTTCCACCAAAGTCTTATCGTCTCACAAACAGTTTATATGTTATACTAATTTTGATTGGTAAATTTTACCTTAAGGGCGTTATCGTGGGTGTTAAACTTAGAAGTTTGTGGCCTCGTTCCCTCCTTTAAATTAGTTGCCTCATCATATAAAATTTTCAGTGTTGACCAAATGGAGTGGTCCTTAAGGGCGCGGCTATCTACTGTCGGCATCTACCTTACGCCGCAAAGAAGTCACCCGCTGTTAACGACATGTACTAGTTGAAATTAGTTTGGGGATAACTCTTTCCACAAGTTACCTAGGGAAATCCAATTGCTTGTTTGTGACTTCCCAGTCTTTTGTAAGAAGTTTTTGGGCTTAGCATTGTTATAGCAATTTGATAATAGTGCAGTCTTGTAAATCCTCTTAAGAAAGGAAACTGCAGACTTTTTCCCCATTGTATAAGGGCTTATGGATCCATTGTATGATGTTTACTAATTTCGTTCGCTACAATAGCAAGGGTCCAGGTCTATGACTGGCGCTAATTGCTTTATACTAATGTTTTATTTATTGCTTGTTAAATTATTTTGTGGTAGGTTATATGATTTTAATTTTGTTACAAATGAATTCCTATTTTAATTACAATTCATTTGAATATAAATATGCCCTAATTCTGATGATAATTACGGGTTCATAAATTATTCACTTTGATGAAAGTACTTATTTTTCTGAAATAAGAGGCTGAGCGAATGACTTGCCACAAATTGCCCGCTTTTTATTTAAGTAATTTTGAGGCTTTGAAATTAATTAAATGAGAAGCACTCTCGTTTTTTTTTGTTACATAATAAATTATAATTTTTTTTCTTTGGCTCCAACCCTACCTGTTTTGTTGGGGACTGGGTGGTTGACTTACATCTTTGAAATCTCATGACAAAGAACAATACGTCATCAATGTTTGTAAACATACATTAACACGCTTATCGTACTAAGAAATCTTCTTTCCTGAAATAACATTCATGAGCATAATACATACAATACAATAACTACAAATTGATGCCTATCATATTAGTTAGTGACTGAAAATCACCGTCTTTACTATGTGTATTATTTTCTTCCATTAATATAACACTACGCGGTGTTGTTAACGACAGCACTTATATTTGATTATAGAAATCTCACGGCACTTTTTTTTTTTCACTTTAATTTTCATGTTGTCACACGCGCAATGTCATCACTGTTTCGTGAACTTACTTTCTTAACCTGATTATATTTACATTAGGTATACATAGCATAGATCAGTACTGTAGCCAGTCATTTTTTTTTTTTTCAATATACTACGATTTTGGATTTGATTTTGATTATAAAAAAATCGATTAGATAATATAAAATATATTAGTGGTGGATCTGTGCACCTAATAAATTGTGTTAATTGTTATTATTATTAACTGTATCTTATGACATACAATGTCTAAAATATTGGTTCGACAAGGGAACAATAACATCATTAATTATATCCCATTTAATTAGGTATCTGTATGCTTTACAATATATTTGTTTGTATAAGAAATTTACTTTCAAGCAATCGGTTTTTTTTTAAACTACCGACTCGTCTAGAAGTCGTTATCCATATTTTCAATATCATTTACGTATCTTGTGTCATAATATTCGACATTCATAGGCGCCTCGCCATCATATGGAATATTATTAATATTCACGACTTATTATTTATTCATTTAAATATGGAATAATTATCCTCGTTACTGCGCTTTATCATTTCCTCTGGCATCATAAGAACAGGATTTAAATTAAGCATAATTAATTCGATCATTTATCAGTCGAACAACATTTATACCATCGCGCGCAAATATAAAATTCATATCGAATACAAAGTTTTACACATGTCAGCATCGCTGCCCCCGCAGCGTGATGACCATTTCATCAAACATTATATCATCATTAGTAATATGACATCCATTGTCAGCAGCGCTTACCTGTCAGCGTTGATGACCTCCTTCACGAAGTATTTATCATCATAATCAATCAATATTTCTCAATAGAATAAGTAATATCGGGTCTCCATGCCCGCAAATATTACTCCAATAACACGTCGTAAACGCATAAGTAAGGTGACTTCTCGAGTCGTCATATCATGAAAATCAAACCTTGTATATATTAATAAACGATTTTACGCGCTTTATCGCTTTATTTTGTCTTTCGACTTTCAATTGAAACTGCATAATGCTTAAATACGTTGTTGCATATACTTAATGCCATTAGTTATAATCGTCGTCGTCCTTAACGAGGATCCTTTTTTAATAAAATAAATAAATGAATATATTCAATGAACTGCGATTGATACTCGGCGTTGGCCTATCTCATTATCGTTTTTTTGATCAAGATTTCAGGTTTATTTATGATATAGATAATCATCGCAATATTGCAAATATTTAGCGTTCTCGACTCGATCGCGTCGGCAATGCTACCTTCACATATAAAATTTGATTTAAATTCAAGATATTTGAATATATCCCTAGGTTATTGTTATCGTATACGGCGTTTAATTATTTCCATTCAATAATTTAGTGTTCACAGATCCACTTGGTCCGAACTCTTAATTAAATATATTTTCTTTCCCAGTACATTTATCGTGAGACAGTATTATGTGTTATATGCCCACTGTGGTGCATATGTCTTTATATTAATAATTGCATATATGTCTTAAAGTGACTTTAATTATCATCTTTATCAAATTACTATCTATCAAATCTTAACATAAGAAACTTGATCATAGGAACTGTCATAAACGTGTGCCCGCTACTCGTTTTTTTAGGCGTTATAATGGCATTCTTTAATATATTTAATTAATATTAGTTTGTATAATCCATTATCATACAAAGTTCATGCAAGGACTAACATTATATATCCATATTCTTTATGTATTCTACATTTTCTCATTTACTACTCACTTCTATTTGTTATTGTTGCATAATAATGTCTCCGATTCCTTTTTTGCTGTGTCCTGGGTTCGATCCCGATGACTGTCTACATGTACTTCCTCAGTTATTGAGTCTGTCTTTCATTGATTTCATCTTCGAGCTCGTGCAAAATTACTAGGCTCTTATCAAAATTATCTACATTGTTAAATCTCCTTTTTGACTCTATACAGTAAATTCTGGGAAATATACCATACTTTCCTCTAATTCTAGGGTAATTTCTGTTCAAAGCGGCATTATTATTTATTACTTCGTCCTGAGACTCGCGCGTTACGACCGACTCAATATCTAGATCGTTCGTGATCAACATGCTTGCAAACATGTTATTTGCAATCACCTTGATCGACGGTTTGTCTCTGCCATGTATTGTTATGGACCAAGGATTGTCTGTTTCCATGTCTACAAGGTACTTTAAATAATATTCATTCTTTACTTTCGAGTTTATTTTTCCCTTGTATCTAGTACACCGTTCGTCTACCTGTATGTTATTCGATTTGTTGGCTACCTGCAAACTTTTAGTGCACTTGACACTTGTACAAGCTTTCCTTGTTATTTCAGACATTCCTTGCTTCATAATTACATCAGATTTTTCACATAGTATGTTATCATTCATACTCTCACTCAAAGACCCTGATGCATTGTTATTCAATTCTATACCCTCATGCATTTCTCCTCTTATATTATCCCTAGATTGGGTAATTTCTTCCTCTTTTTGTTTAATTGTAACTATTTCCTTACTAGATTGGGCAATTTCTTCTAGTTCCCCGTGTTTCACCTCTACTTTTTCCTGTAAAGCTGTGATGCTGTTGTCGGTTTTATTCATGACCCTATTTCCTACTTGTTGTAATTCGGCCCTAATTTCAATTTTTATCGTTTCAATTATTTCAAGTTTAGATTTTTCATACATTTCCTTATTTTCATGTTTAGATTTTTCATACATTTCCTTATTTTTAAGTTTAGATTTTTCATACATTTCCTTATTTTCCTGCTTCATCTTTAATAATAACTCTATAATTGTGTTGGAATTGACTGGGTTTCGATTTCCCTCCATTTTTTTTATTCTTTTCCGTTGTTTATTTCCTACTTTGACTCCTATTATATCCACTATCTTTTTCCTTATTAATTCTATTTTTATTCTATTCACTTCTTTTACTTTCCTTCCATTCTACATCCATCTTCCATAGACATGCA
Organism: Diploptera punctata; assembly: GCA_030220185.1. Taxonomy (NCBI): domain Eukaryota; kingdom Metazoa; phylum Arthropoda; class Insecta; order Blattodea; family Blaberidae; genus Diploptera; species Diploptera punctata. The sequence continues at coordinate 68,727 of JASPKZ010007498.1, forward strand.
CACTTTTCAATTCGACACATTATATATTTTCTTTATCAATAAATTTTAAAATAAATTTATTTTCACTGATACCTTTCGATGTCTTCTTTTATTCCTTACTGTCCTCGTTGAGGTATTTTGGTTGCCATCTTTTCCCCCAGGTCTTCTTCCTCACGTTCGTAGGATATTCACTACTGGAACACGCCTATCCACTCTTCGTTAGGCGGTTGCTCAGCAATTCCTCGAAGCGTCGCACTTGGGCCGCCATATAAAGGAAAAAGGATTGTGGTCGGGGTTTAGGGTTTTAATTGGGTGTCCAAGGATATAGGTACATGGACAGTTGTGCTCCGGACTAGATGGGTTCAGGTTTCGGTAGAACAATGGACTTAAATCTCGGGAATCCGTGAGGAAAGGATGTTCACTTGGGGAAAAACAGTAGGCCCAGTGTGATGTCTTGAAATTGACGATGCACTTTTATTGTCACTTGAATTACATTCGTCGTATTGAACGACGAGTTTGACGAGAAGGCTGTTGGTGGGTCAGAACTAGTAATGGTTGTAACACTCAACCAAGCGATGTATCTTATGTAAAGCGATGTAACTTATCTACCGGCACATTCGCCAGTCGCGACTCTGCTCGCAACCGACTACTGAACTGCCTAACTAACTGTCGAACTAACAGAACTGACTGTACTCTAACTAACTGACTGCTGAACTGACAGAACTGACTGTTGAACTAACAGAACTGACTGTACTCTAACTAACTAACTGCTGAACTGCCACATTCTGCACTAACACTAATTTTCGTTAAGTAAAAATATTTATTAATTCCGAGTGGGCCGGCATTAGTCCCTTCTACCAAAGTCTTATCGTCTCACAAACAGTTTATATGTTATACTAATTTTGATTGGTAAATTTTACCTTAAGGGCGTTATCGTGGGTGTTAAACTTAGAAGTTTGTGGCCTCGTTCCCTCCCTTTAAATTAGTTGCCTCATCATATAAAATTTTCAGTGTTGACCAAATGGAGTGGTCCTTAAGGGCGCGGCTATCTACTGTCGGCATCTACCTTACGCCGCAAAGAAGTCACCCGCTGTTAACGACATGTACTAGTTGAAATTAGTTTGGGGATAACTCTTTCCCACAAGTTACCTAGGGAAATCCAATGGCTTGTTTGTGACTTCCCAGTCTTTTGTAAGAAGTTTTTGGGCTTAGCATTGTTATAGCAATTTGATAATAGTGCAGTCTTGTAAATCCTCTTAAGAAAGGAAACTGCAGACTTTTTTCCCCATTGTATAAGGGCTTATGGATCCATTGTATGATGTTTACTAATTTCGTTCGCTACAATAGCAAGGGTCCAGGTCTATGACTGGCGCTAATTGCTTTATACTAATGTTTTATTTATTGCTTGTTAAATTATTTTGTGGTAGGTTATATGATTTTAATTTTGTTACAAATGAATTCCTATTTTAATTACAATTCATTTGAATATAAATATGCCCTAATTCTGATGATAATTACGGGTTCATAAATTATTCACTTTGATGAAAGTACTTATTTTTCTGAAATAAGAGGCTGAGCGAATGACTTGCCACAAGATTGAACAAAACTGTTGGTCGATGACTCCTATATCAGATCACAAATAAAAACACCTTTTACTATCTGATGTTTCATCTATTCAATTACTGTTTCTTTTCTTTTTTTTTGTTCTTTGCATAATACTGAATATAATGTTTGCTGATTTTCTAAATTTATTTACAAATATTATGAAAAACTAGTTCTGTTGTACATGGGATTCTACTAATAATTGCTTGAGATTCCTTCTTACATTAGAATAAGAAAATTGCAGATTGTGCACATTTTCCATAATAACATTATTATTATTATTATTATTATTATTATTATTATTATTATTATTATCATTATTATTATTATTATTATTATTATTATTATTATTATTACTATGATACACTGCTTCTAGTTATCAATATGTTGTACTAACTAATCTGAAAAGATGCTCTCTGCTTAGGCTGTTCCATTGGACTATGGAATATGATTCCATGTTACATAAGCCATTTTTTATATTATTAGATTTCCATGGTAACAAAATAATACCCCAAATGCACAGATATTAAACAAGTCATTTAAGATATGGAGAGAGAGAAAAAAAAAAGATAATTTGACAGAAATATTATTGAACAGATATCCAAATTTAATTACCTTTGGACACTTCATTTTTTAAACAAATAATGACATAAAGTTCAAATTACATAAATATATTAAGACAAATGGAACCATTAAACAATAGTTTGGAAAACAAATGGCTATAGAAATTAAATTGCACAATATAATTGCTAAAGCCTACTTAAAATTTTGTAATGAAATTTGGATTTTCTAGACATAAAACCAAATTACAAGCTGCACAGATAATATTTTTTGGTCCTTATATTTTAGGTCTAAGTCGATTGGATAAAAAAAATACATTTGAAAATCATGAAAGGTTAAATGTTCAAAATATAAAAAAAATATCCAAATATATCAAAATAATTGGTTAAATCCCTCCATAGAATAAATTCAAATCATTTGCTATAAAAGGTATTCCAATATTAACCTAAAAGACACAGAGACAAAGGAAGACCTATTTTGTTTTGCTGGATGTTGTTAGCTGGAAAATCAAGAATTGAGATATAGAACAGGCACTAGTACTGAGCCTAAACCCAACATGTTTAAGATGGCGATAGAGTATCATGATGTGACATTAGTAACAAAGAAACCACGTAAATTTTAAACAAATGACTATAAATACAAATTTAAAATATAGCTATTCATTAAATTAATTCAGTAAATATAAATAGTAGTGGAGCGACTCTCTCAAACCCTCAATATAAAAATATTGTTTATTCAGCTAAACCATTCCTCAAGAGGAGGATATTAGTAAGTAATATATACTTCTGTTATGAGAGCCATCTAATGCAGGAACTATATTTCTACCATATTTAATTATTCACATTATTAATCTAACATTACCTTTCTATGTAAGGTAATATGTCATACCTTCAATTGTGGAAACAAAACCACTATTTTCTCAGAGATAATATTATTTTTATTATCAATAAAAAGTGGTGAAAGATATAAGTCGTTTCCCATACACAGTCGACAGATTTTATTCAAATTAAAATATTCTGATGTCAGCTCCGTCATTTTTTAATTGTCGTTTTTAATCATCAAGTTTTCACGTTTCAATACCACAGTCCACTCCATTACGAATCTATGATTTTTATTCTTGTTATACATCTGTTTAAGTTAGTTCCAAACAGTCCGAAAATTGGAGCAGTAGGCCTACAAAACTAATACAACAATGAGTGGGTTATCGAAAATAGATGACCGTCGAATTGGCACTGGGCCGTGCCATGAAAAATCAAGATTTTTTTTTTAAATTACAGACAAGTACATCAAAATAATAAACATAATTCCCCACCCCTAACTCCATAAAATTGAACCTGTGCTTACAAAAACGAAGTAGTACAGAAATTTGTTACTATAAAATATATACCAAAATTGCTATCAATATTGCATTCACCTTTACCTGGACCTTCATTCATCCAATCGTCTTTTCGTTAAAAACATTTTTAATATGTTTCATTCTTATATTTAAATTGTAAATTGCTTATTAAAATAAATAATATTCTTTATCTATATTAAATTACTGCAGCGGTCAGGGATTAATCAAAAGTAATTTATTCAATCAGGAACAATTTAACCAACCCCAATTTAGATTTTATCAGAATATCAAGTAGGCCTACAAGAAATACGCACACTCCTTTTAGAGTGTAACAATCGTAACAATCTACAAAATCAGTCTTAATTAGCGTTAAATTATGTTCTATTAGTTTTACATAATAATAGTAGTTTTTTTCTTTAGTTGTATAATAGTAGAATAATAAAACAAATACTAGTAACAACCTGAATGTTATATTGTATAGATGTTATGGTAATCAAGTAGATTCCTTTCCTGAAATGTTTCCTCTAGTTATTTTCATTGAACTATTTAAAATATTTTTCAGTTCCTTAATTGTGGAATTAATCGATAAATCGTCGTAATTCTCCAAAATGGACAGCGGCAAAATGTTTTCACATTAATATAATATTAAGTAATTGCAAACTAACCTGGTGTAGGCGTACTCTAATTTGCCCCTTCCTAACAAAGTAAATAATTTATGATTAATGCAGCCTCGATGTTGAAAATCTGGTAGATAAGGAAGCAATAAAACAATTGTTATATACACCATTCACCAAAAGGACTAGAAAGCCTGGAATTATTAAAATCAGTGGCGGCTCGTGGCTTTGAAGTTGGGTGAAGATCTATTAAGAACAATTATTTGTACGAGTGACGGCCATTCAATAGGACGCCCACAACTTAAAACTTACTTTTTATCTCCATATTTCCAACGAGAAAATGTGTTAAAAACACACACTACATCATAAACAGGATTCATATTTAAATCATCATAACAATAGCCGAATAGCGCGATTCGAAAGAATTTCATACCCAAAGCCATGAAGCAAACGGCTAATTCCTTCCCACTATTTCACTTCCCGATTTTGTAACGCTAGACCCCAGCGGGTGACATCACAGTTGTCATGATGACCAGAGAGCTAAGCTTCGCTCCCGGAGGTCGAGCAGCTGGGAAGCAAGAATCTTTCACTTGAGCACTGGCCGTAGGTGAGAATGACACCACTCGGCACGAGCGCTCTGTGACACGATGAGTCTCGCCTCGTAAAATAATATTGAAATATGTTTCTCCGAAAACCAACATTCGTGATAAGGAAAATGAAGTTTAAAAATATTTCTAGTAAAAATGTGGTGAAGTGGCACTTAACCTATTTTCCCTGAATGGCTGCCTCTGATTAAAAAATAATCTATTTAACTACAGATTCTACAGTAAATACCGTTTACTACTCGTATTAAATAACAAAAATTAATAATTACGAGTATTTATGGATCAGTGGATTTTGTAGCATACCATTGTCATGACTATTTTTTTTGTAATAGCATCACTTACTAATTTCTGGAAACCAGAATAATGATTTCTGATGATCATTCACAGTTTTCTATAATAGGATAAGGCAGTAACTGAATGTTTATAATAATAAAAACAATGTACAAAAGTAATACTAAACATAAAACTTTTTAATATGTGAATATATCTATATATATGTTATAATTAAATGTTTAACATTGAGCAATGCAAGCTTAATATGGTATGATAAGAAAAATAAATACCTGGACGTGATTCGAACGCAGATCTCTGAGTCTGTACCTCAGCGTGATATCCATTACACTACCAGGCGAATCCAATTCAAACACTTTATTTTTTTCTTATATATGTATTATATTCTCCATTATTACTAGATGTCGCGAGAACTCGGTCTTCACTGCCATCTAGTAGCTGACTATAACAAGTAAGCAAATTAAAGAGAATATTTTTACTTTATAGCAGTGACGCTTTATAGATGTTATAATTAAATGTTTAACATTGAGCAATGCAAGCTTAATATGGTATGATAAGAAAAATAAATGCCTGGACGGGATTCGAACCCGGATCTCTGAGTCTGTACCTCAGCGTGATATCCATTACACTACCAGGCGAATCCAATTCAAACACTTATTTTTTTTCCTTATATAATGTATTATAATTCTCCATTAAGTACTAGATGTCGCGAGAACTCGGTCTTCACTGCCATCTAGTAGCTGACTATATCAAGTAAGCAAATTAAAGAGAATATTTTTACTTTATAGCAGTGACGCTTTATAGATGTTATAATTAAATGTTTAACATTGAGCAATGCAAGCTTAATATGGTATGATAAGAAAAATAAATGCCTGGACGGGATTCGAATCCGGATCTCTGAGATATAATACATATATAAGAAAAATAAGTGTTTGAATTGGATTCGCCTGGTAGTGTAATGGATATCACGCTGAGGTACAGACTCAGAGATCCGGGTTCGAATCCCGTCCAGGCATTTATTTTTCTTATCATACCATATTAAGCTTGCATTGCTCAATGTTAAACATTTAATTATAACATCTATAAAGCGTCACTGCTATAAGGTAAAAATATTCTCTTTAATTTGCTTACTTGTTATAGTCAGCTACTAGATGGCAGTGAAGACCGAGTTCTCGCGACATCTAGCAATAATGGAGAATATAATACATGTATAAGGAAAAAAATAAGTGTTTGAATTGGATTCGCCTGGTAGTGTAATGGATATCATGGTGAGGTACAGACTCAGAGATCCGGGTTCGAATCCCGTCCAGGCATTTATTTTTCTTATCATACCATCTATATATATATGGTTGAAACTACCAAAATGCTATCCATGTGTATAGTGTAGCGATTTTCGGGGAGTGGTCAATACAAAAGTCATTGAAATGTGGAATATAGCAGTATAATAATAATAATAATAATAATAATAATAATAATAATAATAATAATAATAATAATAATAATAATAATAATAATAATGATTATTGATTATTTGAACATAAAAAAAATAAGATAGCTGTAATAAACTTCAAACACAAAGTATAAATACAATCCTCAATGTGTGCAGAATTTGGTTTCATCATATGACCACACTGCACCCCAGTAAAATACTGTAAAAAAATATTTGAACACTAAAATTTATGCTAGATTGGGATTTGAACTCAAGGTCTCTGGTTTTAGAAACCAGTGTGCTCTTGCCATCTCAGCTACCTAGGCTTCCAATGTAAATGCAAATTTTTCACTAATTTGTACGATTGCTTAGCACGGAAGATGATGTACCTTTATTCAACTCACCATATGCCACTTCCTATTTAGAAGACTTTCAGTGGGAATTTAACATTACTATATAAAGTAAGTAAAGATTTTTAAAATTACTTTTTTTTAATTTAATATCTCACTGAACAACAAATTATATTTGAAAAGAAAAATGTATGCCTAGACTGAGATTTGAACTTAAGGGTTCTGGTTTTATATGCTCTTGTCATCCAATCTAAGTGTGAATTCCTCTCTAATTTATACAATTCCTGTTTTATACAAACTGCAAAAAGAAAAATAAATATTGCAGAAATAAAAAACATAGCATGTCTTGATTCCAGGAGGGACAAAATTTGATGTTAAAATACATAAGATCACAGTTTTAATAAGACTAATAACTATAATCATGATGCTGTTTTTATTTCTGACAATCCATTGACCAATAATTCTTGCATCATGCTTTTCGATAATATGCAATTCATTTTCCAGTAACTCTGCCTGTGATAAATGCAAATGGTGAGGACAGTGTCTCAAAACTCAAGTTTATTAAAGTTTTATTATACTACAATGATCAAAAGTAGTTCAAAAGAACTTGCCATAATATAATTGAACACAATATCAATGTGAAATTAGACAGTTCTAACCAAATTCCTGATTGTACAAATATGAGAACAAGATATAAGTAAATACTAAAAACAATTTAAAATAAAATGTCAAAATAGTGCTAAAAACTATAATTTATATGTTCGACAGTTAGTTTAACACAATAGATCATAATTATACAAATTCCATATAATTAAATTATAACTTTATAACTGTATTCTATTGAAGTGACAAATGATAAAGATGATGGTTTATTTAATTAATACTTACTTACTTACTCACTGGCACTATCGAACCCGTAGGTTAATGGCCGCGCGGACATAAGCTCTCCATACATCCCTATCTTGAGCTAATGCTTTCCAATCATTCCCTGTGTAATTTACTTCCCTCAAATCGTAGTTAATGTTATTCTCCCACCTCATTCTTGGTTTACCAACTGGGCGTTTCCCTCTGGCTTTCCTACAAGAAGCTTCCATGCAAATCTTTCATTCCCCATACGTGCAACATGTCCTGCCCATCGCAGTCTACCAGACTTAAAACTGTTCTTATTATATCTGGCTTCCTATAAAGACCATGTAGTTCATTGTTATGTAGTCTTCTGCATTCACCTGTCTGTTCGTCTCTCTTTGGTCCAAACATTTTCCTAAGTACTTAATATTATACAATATTTAAATCTCTTTAACAGTGCATTATCGTTGGAAATATATTTAAAATTAATAGACATGAACAAATCTTAATTTTCAAAATTCAAAAAGTTAATATGTGTTGGTATTGGGGCAGCATACAATGGTTGCAAGAGGCAGAGTTATAGAAATATAACAATAAGGCAGTTTTATTAAAAACTTCTAGGGAATGACACTCTGAAGTAAATAATAGTCATTTTGAAAACAGACATTCCTAAAACAGAAAGTCAGTATAGATTCCACAGTTTAATATTAGTTATTGCAATAATTATAATTTGGAGTTTTTATTGTGTTGTGAAGAATTTAAATGAGTTTTTAAAATTATCCAATCGCACAAATCTTTTACCACACCCTTGACATTTAAATGGTATCTTCTCAGAGTGTTTTGTTAAGTGATCTTTTAAACGTTCTTTCCTAGCAAAAGTTTTGTCACATTCTGTACATTTGAAAGGCATAATTTCTTCTTGTGTTAGTATATGTATTTTCACTAGATAACGTGTATTGAAAGCTTTATTGCACTTTCTGCATCTATAAGGTTTGTCTCCAGAATGTATTAACATATGTGTAAGTAGCGTATCCCTGCGAGCAAATGAATGTTCACATGTAAACATTTGTTTGGTTTTTCTCCGGTATGGCATACGACGTTTTACTTCATTTTTTGTCATGAATTTCTTATCACATCGGGAACAAAGAAACTTCTTTTCCCCAATATGTATCTTCATGTGACCTATAAGAGTCTGTCTCAGTTTGAATGAGATTCCACTATATCACATGTATACGGTTTATCACTTGAATGGGTTACCAAATGGGAATTCAAGCTTTTCTTTAAACAAAAAGTTTTTCCACAGGTTTTACAGCAATGCACCTTTTCTATTTTGTGAATTATCAAATGATCTCCTAGATTCTTCCGCGTATTGAATCGTTGTCCACACGCATCACATACAGCTATTTCTAAGTGTGTTTTTACACGCTTTTAAAAGTGACATAAAATGAAAATTTCTGATTACACTTTACACAAGAAAATGGTTTTTCTTTAGAATGTAAACTGTAATGAGCATGTAAAGAGTACTTTGATCCAAAATCTTTACTGCAATACTGACAAGAATACCTTGCTTCTTGTGAATGTGTTGGCAAATGACGAAAGAAGTGACTAAACCATTTTTTGCATTCATTACAAAAATACATTTTTATTCGCCTTCTTTAGTCGACTGTTTTTAGTGATTCTTTTCCATTTAATCAATGTATGTCATGCTATAAGATTTATTAACTGCAATATCAAGTATTTCTCTGTTTTGTAGAGGAAACAGATTCTCAGAGTCAGTATGTTCTCCTTTAATATTTCTGTTTTGAAGCTTTCTAATCTGTCAATGAGAAAATAATTCATCAGCTATTATATAATATAAAAATCTGTAGATATGCATATACAAAATAGAAGTGCAGAATAAACTTGTAATACTAAAAATACAGTAATTTGGTTACAAATAAAATAAAGAAAGCAAAAAAAATAGGGTAAGACTTTATTAAAACAATATTTATTATAAAGAGAAAGTAAGATAAAATATATAAAATAATTGAAAATAATAGTAACTTTCTATATCCTCTAAGACAATTATTAATTATCCCTTTGTGATACCATAAGATAAAAAAACAAAACAAAAAAAAACAGAAGGAACTGACCATACGAATATCACTCTACTGAACAAAATAACTGATGTTATATTACATACTATAACTTATGTTTTTAACTCCTCACTACAACCTTCTTCATATCCTTCATTGTTGAAACAAGCCCTTGTATGTCCATTGCGCAAGTTAACACTCCCTCAACTCCGAATGACTCTCCACCCATTAGTATTTTACCTATATTTTCAAAACCTTTGAAATCTTTTATTACTTACTCAACTAACTAAATGAATATGATAATTTAGATAAATTTCAGTCATGCTTCATGACTGGCCACAATACAAACATTGCTTTATTTCTTTATTTTAAATATATGTGAAGATATAGTGAATCAGCTGTTAATCGAAAACTTACCACTCTAACACTGGTTGACTTTAGTAACAATTTAACATGGTAGACATGGACTTATTGTTGCATAAACAAAAAAAAAAGTACCTCTAACCTTCCGACAGTGCCACACAATAGTTCAATTCCTACCTTCCTGAGCACCAGCAATCTGCTGTAGGAAATCCTACATATTCTTCTTAGTCCTGTAAAGCTGGAGTTCCATATGGTTCAGTGCTTGAACCTTTGCTTTTTCAATGTACATAAATCACATATCCGACTCCCTAAAGTAATGCAAATATTTTCATTTGCAGACAAAATGTGTTGATATAAGGGAGGGGAGGGAGCAAGTTATATTTTGTTTTTTGTTTGTGACAGGCCTGAGGTAGGGGAGAACAGAGTGGTCATGAAGACAGTAATCAATTTCTAGAACTATGCAGAGGTATTTCTGCCATATGAATTGATTTGTATGCATTATTATATATAAAACGCAGTTCCAGCTTTGTTATATGGAGTGAAACTTGGGATACTGCAAAAGGGTAATTGGAATAAAATAGAGATAGCAGAAATTAAATTTTATAAAATCCTTTAAGGAATATTATAAATTAGATGAAATAAGAAACAAAGCTAATCAGCAACAACTCCAACATATATAAAAAAAAAATTGTTAATTGAAATAAAAATAAAACATAGTTTTATTTGATTTCCATATTTATTATATAATTCAGTTGACAGCGTTTCGGTACACTGTACCTTCTTCAGACATGTTAACAAATTATGAATTGTGTTCCAACTGATCTTAGCAACTATACAACAATATTTATTTAAATTTTTAATTTAACAAAGGGATTCATTCAAATCAAGTTGAGAATTTAACAAAAAAAATTTGATATAGAATCAACAGAAATTAGTTAAATTATATACAATGGAAGCCCATAGGAACTAGAGCTGTTGGTAGACCTAAGATGAGATGACAGGAGGATGTTGGGAGATTTAAGAAGATGAGGGTGAAACCGAATTGGCAGAAGATAGGGAGTTGGAGGAGACTCACGAAAGGGCCAAAACATACAATTTTGAAGTTGTAGTGCCTAAGATGATATGAAGATGAAGGATATCATAATCTTCAACTGAGGCACTACAACTTCAAAGTGATGTTTTGGCATTCTCAATATCTTCTCCACACTCTTCTATCCTCGCCAGTACAGTTGTCACCCTCATCTCAAATCCTCCAATATTGTCCTGCCATCTCATCTTAGGTCTACCAAGAGATTAGTTCTGTAGGCTTCCATTTATATAGTTTTTAACTAATCTCTGTTAATCCATTTTATAGTACCAAACATCCAAGCCTAAAGAGGACGCATATGATTGATTAAAATTTGAATTTGAACTATATTTTCAATCCGATTTGTTTTGATTTTCTAAGTTTGGTCGGTAGTTTATTTGGACCATAAATTTTCAAATCTATTTCTCAAAAAATTAACAAATTTTGTTGATTGTCTCTGAGAGTCAAGTTTCCCTTGCAAAGTCACTAGGTCTTATAGGTTTGTATAATCTAGTTGGCAGATTAGTATTATTATTTAATTTTAAATAGTTAAATGTGCATATACACCTTATTCCATTAAATCTTGTTTAACTCTTTTCCAACGAATAGTCCTTCATTATACGCAAATACCGATACGATTAATTTGACTTTATCTACTTGTAAATCATATGTATTGGTATGAAGTTACACAGTTAGATACCTGTTTTATTTGTATTTATTAGATCCAAAGTGGGTCGATCCCCTTAAGTTTTTGAAAGTTCAATTAGTGCTTCTTTTTCTCGCTGTTATCATTGTATCGACTGCATATGATGTATTTTAAAATAGTTAAAACATTTCCTCTTAATTGCGATTCTTTAAAATATAATCAAGTATTATCAAACTAAACAAAGTGGATGATAATGGATCTCCTTTTCAAACCCGTTTGAATCAACATAAGATAGGAATTCATGTATTCAAGATACCACGTTCTGCATCCAACAGAAAGATGGAATTTGGGACGACCAAGAAAAGTGGGAAAAGGCCATTTAACTGAAGGTAGGCTGTAACAAGAGATGTCTGCTAAACCTGGACGATGAAGATTTAATTAGCATTACAGTATTCCATCGCTGTGGTCTCGAGGTACCATGCTGCATGGTCATGCAGGGGCCTGGATAAGTCACCTCTGGAAAATTTTCTTGGTGGAGTTTTTTGGGCTTTCCACCTATAAGACAATTCAGAGCTTGAAAAACCAACGTCCCCGACATCATCTGGCCATCATCACACCCGGTGTGGAAAGCAACGGGAAGCGACCACAATATAATTCCCAAGAAAAGCGCAAAGCAGAAAATGCTATGATTGCAGGGAAGGATTGCCCTAGGGTGGAACACGAAAATTACGTATTATATTTGATAGAGTTACTATGGGTTATATTTGTATATATGTCTTGAAATATGGATTCAAAAAACTAACCAATTGGAACGAGGACAATTATACAGGAGAAGAAAATATTTTGTTAGTCTATTGTTATCTTTTGAAAGAGATTTCCCATATAATACTTATCAAACAAGATTTAAGGGTGGCTCATACTGATAAAGTACTTTAATTAAACAGTTACATTTTAAAAACGTAACAACAAAACAAAGTTATCTTTAACAAAAAAAAACATGTCAAATGTAATAATCCTATTTCAAATTTAACACTTCACATCAATATATATATGCTTCCTCACGAAGTCTCATGTTGATGATGTACTATCCTCCAAAGGTACCTGATCATTATATGACCACCACTGTGCTGTCAAGGAAAGGAAGGTATAATTATGACATCAACCTTTCTCCACAACTCCTCATCTGCACTCTCTCTTGCCTCTCTCTTGCCCTGCTGCTACTGAGGAATCATGCTCCAAATCGAGTGACTAATCAGTTTATGAAAACTGATTTAGAAGAACCTGGAATACAGCAGCAAGGAGTAGTCAGCAGCAACTCTTCAACTAGTTTAAGATAATATCCTCTGAATTTTATTTTTGTTTGTATTTTTTGTAACTAATTATGTATGGTAAATTCTATTCTCTTGTATGAACAAAACAAAATAAATAATTTTTGTTTATCTCAATGAGTTATATACTTATGAACATGCTTGTGCACAGACCTTCTTTCTGGGATGAAATGGAATATGTACATAAGTTTTTCAAAGGTTGTACATTATTTATAAACCTAACTATGCAATTTTTGTAAGTCTATCAATTTTAAAAGGATAGGGGCATTTTATTTAATTACATCAATGAATAAAAAGAGGATATATACTAGTCTGGGATTTCCAGATTGGTAACTTGGCCATATACTGTGCATGTGACAATGGGTAGACTCAACTGACAAGTTCCAAATTACATTTCTAGGCTTCATTGGGACAGAAGTAATGTCCATACTTGTATGCTTCAGGTGATCCATAAAATTAAGAATATATTTAGATTTTTATAATTTAAATACTATGGCCATATTCATAATACATTGCAAAACAAACAAATGTTAATTAAATAGGTATTGTGTTTAATGTTTGTACAAAAGAGATATTTAAAAACTAGTTGTTTGATTCCCTAGTTGTATAGGCCTATTGTAAAACCTAAGTAAGATAATCATTTGGAGAATAATTTCCTTAACCAAAGAAAGGAATTTACCTCACTGTAATCTTTAAAATATCAGTACTTAATGTCTGATAATACTTTCACAATGTCAGAGGTTAGAGAGCAGAAGAAAATTATTATAGCTGATCACAGTGGTTTTTGTGGCCTAAAATACCTATTAGTTATCTTATGAGTGACAAAAAAAAAGTAAGATTCCACATGCTTTGTAGTCTGAGGGAAGTTCTGAATGTGACAGAAAATATAATTTTGAACGCATTACTAATTTTTTACATTTTGGTACAGTACGTATTTACAGATTTTGAAAGTCAGCTACAGAGAAGACAAAGAAAAAAATGATTATAATCACATTTTCAAAACGACTTTGTCTCCATGGTGTTGTATTCAAATGACACTGTAATTGATATTTTCGCACAAAACCCATACCACAATGTGGGCAAGAAAATGGCCTTTTTCCAGAATGGGTAGCTAAGTGATCTTTCAAACCGGTCTTTTCTAGCAAATGTTTTACTACATTCAGCACACATAAATGGTTTTAACTTCTTCATGTGTAGTAGTATGATGTTTCAAACTGTTGATTTGTTGTAAATGCTTTACCACACTTTGCACAAATAAAAGGTTTCAAACCTCTATGTGTACGTATATGTTTAACAAGTTTTCTTTACGTGCAAATGTTTTAGTGCAATGTGAACATTCAATGGTTTTCTCTCCAGTGTGATGGTGGTAACTGCATATCCCTTTTCCTTAAGAATTTCTTCCCGCACTCTACAAAACAAACAAAAAACATTATTTTTCTCCACCATGGAATCTTCATGTAATTTGATAAAGTAACACATTCCCGCACTTTTTCACACGAATATGGTTTTCTCGTTAGAATGAGCAGACAAATGAAAATTCAGGCTCTTTTTATGAGAACATTTTTTCCCACAGATTTCACATGAAAATGCCCTTTTCACCCACTGTGAATAATTAAATGATCTATGAGACTTCTCTGACTACAAAACTGTTGTTCAACAGATGTCACATATATATATTTTCCCAAATGAGTTTTCAAATATTTTTTCAAGCTGATATAACGAGAACATTTTCATCACATTTATTGCAATTCAAATGGCTTTTCACCTGGATGTAAATTATATAATGTGCTCTTAATGATTCTTTCATTACAAGATCTTTGCCGCAAAATTGGCACGAAAAAACCTTTTTCTTCTGCATAAATCTGGAGATGTCGAGTAAGATCAGAGAGAGTTCCAAATACCCTTTATCACATTCATTATAAAAATCCCTCTTAATCTCTCTTTTTTAGTGTGTGTATTTTTGAACCTTCAATTTTACTAATAAGTTTTGTCTTTCTATTATTTCTAAGACGCAAAAATGACATTTCTTTCTTAAGCAAAGGTAGAGTTGTATTTGAGCTGATGTTAGTCTATATTATCTGCATTGCCCTCTGAGTTGATGATTCTGAGAATCTGTAAATATTAACATAAAATCCATATATCTAATGTTCCACAAAATAAAAAATGAATTATTTATGTTTTACCTCAATCTTTCATAAAATCAAATGTTAATATTATTTTAAAAATAACATACTTATTCTCATCCGTGTTAACATAGTTCAACATTCCTTTCCTCAGCAGGTATGTAGACTTCATCCGGACTCTTCCGTAACAATATCTGGTTCATCATTTTCATTCTGAAAAATCAGTGGAACACACAGATTTTGATTTGAAAGTACAATGTATTTACTTCACATTACAATACATTTATTACATTTTAGGGTACAACATGTAATTTAATGATATGCAAAGTTTAGATTACATTTGATAAAATAGTGTAACAAGAGTGAAGATCAGCGCAAGAAAACCAACTAAATTCACTGTCACATTCAACATTGGTATAGTTACATATAGAAAGTTCTAATTTATTTAGTCTTAAATAAAAACTGTAAAGTAAATGTGAAAATTTTATCTTTGGAACCACCTGTTAAAGAAAACTAGAGAGCAATTTTTTTTAAAGATTTTATTTACTTTTGTAAATTTGTAAAACTTTCTCTTGTCGATACTTTTCGTTTACCGACATGATTATAAAATATGTAACAACACATAAAAGTTTTCAACCCAAAGTACTTCAAATTTTTAAGATATTATCTAAATGTTTATAAATTACTTGGTTTGTGCAAAATTGTATCACTTCAATACAAATATAAATACAGCGTGTATACTACATATATACATCATCAACATCACCTCACAAATTTAGGCCATTTGTTGACCTGTTTCGGCATCAAGAGAAACATCATCCAGAAGTCTTTTTGAATGGATGTCCTGGTCTTCTTCTTCCTGACAGGTTGATATCTTAACATTTGTTTGTATATCCTGTGATCTTCCATTTGATGAACATGTTGCATCCATCTTGACTTATAATCAGAAAATTTGTTTTCTGAAAGTTCCATGTCTAATTCTTCTAAGATGTCTTCATTTATATACAACCCTTCGACAACAAAAAAAAGAAAGAAAAAGAGTCATCTCTTGAACGCAACATTTCTTTCTAAGTCATACTCGGCACAGCCCTGGGTTCAAACTAGGAAACTAGTCATAATTGTGCAGTCCCTGAGTTACTGTGGTTATGTGGCATGCAACTGAACACTCTTCTACGTGTCCCGATAGCTCAGCGGTAAAGCACGGCGGTCACTGTTTCTGTTAATGAAGATCGCAGGTTCGCGTCTTCAATTACGCAGTTTTTTTTCGTGATATGTTGTATTAAAACGTTTTATGAATATATTTTATTTCAACATTTGATTTAATCTATATTTTTAAGTTCATAATTTTTTATACAGTTGAGGTATATAAACAATGTTAAAATTATATATTTTTACACGCTTTATATTTAGCTTGACCTGTATCTGTCTATTGTAACGAACCTGTATCTATGTAACGGAATCTTTGAACACGATTTTCATACACTTAAGAACCTTGGATCGACTTGAAACTTTGTATACTTGTACCCGGACCCATGGCATAACAATAATTTCATAGTTTTTTTTTTCTAAAAATGCCTGGCCAGAATCATCGGAAAAAAACCTGTGAAATATGTTGGCGGACTTACCGACTTTTCAGTCAAAATCGTTGTAAGCGCTCAGTTATTAGAGCGTTGGACCTCTAGTGTTAATAGTTTTCCTCCCGCAATCAATAGGTCGCTAGTTCAAATGCAGGCCGGAGTTTGTTTTAGAAAAGTATTAAGCAATAAATTTTTTTTTCATTGGGATTCCGGTTTTATGACAGTCAATTAAACTAAATATTTAAAAAAATAATTAATTAGTTCAAAAACTCTGAAACAACACGCTTTATTAGATAACCAAACTAAAAAATAAATAATAGTTTAAAAAACGAAAACACCACACTTTCTTAGAAAACCGAACAAAAAATTTAAAAAATAATTTTAATTTCCACACACGCTTGGGGGAAAATTAAAGGGGTCAAGCAAAAAACTCATCTCTAACGCATCTTAGAATGAAACTTAAGTTATCTATAAAAATAATAATTTTACTATCAAAAGCGTTGGTTTCTTTTTCTTAATGGTTTTTACGTTTTCCTTTCTCTTATATACTTTAACTTTTACCAATATCTGTTTATTATCAAATATACGTATTAATTGATACAGAGCATCCCACGCTTTTGATATTAAAATTATTGTTTTGTAGATAACTCTAGTTTATTGTAGAAGTGTTGGAGATTATTTTTTTTGTTGACCACTTTAATTTGATCCCAAGCGTTTTGGAAAATAAAATTATTTTTCATTTTTTAGTTCAGTTTTCTAATTAAAGCGTGTTGTTTTAGTTTGTTTAAACTACTATTTATTTTTATCTTGTATACTACCGTCTTCCTCAACTATCTAAAATTTGTCGTTGATTTCACTCTAGGCTTTTCGATGCATGCTTCATCTTCTGGAGTTGTTGCAGTAGTATTGAATTAACTGTATGTCTATTAGAGGGTTTTTGCTTATTAGGCAAATTCTCGTTGAGAATGTTCGTATTCTTGGCCTTCTTGATAATTTCGATTTCGAAACACACAAAGGCACACGGAAACACACAAAGGCAACCTCTCTCTCTCTCTCTCTCTCTCTCTCTCTCTCTCTCTCTCCCTCTCTCTCTCTCTCTCTCTCTCTCTCATCTCTCTCTGCTCTCCGGTCTCCTCGTCATCTCTCCCTCTCTCTCTCTCCCTCTCTCTCTCTCTTTTATATTACTTGAGAGTGCACTACGTTAACTAGCAAACACCACAGCACAATTACTGAAAACGTGTTAATGTGTATAAGACTTCTGCGAGTGCTCACGAAGTTTCCCGATCGGTTGATAAATCAAGAAATTACTCATTTTTTTGTCTAAGGATGTATATGGATGTGTGTGTATATATATATATATATATATATATATTATATGAAATGATAAGAAAAATAAATGCCTGGACGGGATTCGAACCCGGATCTCTGAGTCTGTACCTCAGCGTGATATCCATTACACTACCAGGCGAATCCAATTCCAAACACTTATTTTTCTTATATATGTATTATACTCTCCATTAATTACTAGATTGTCGCGAGAACTCGGTCTTCACCGCCATCTAGAAGCTGACTATAACAAGTAAGCAAATTAAAGAGAATAGTTTTACCTTATAGCAGTGACGCTTTATAGATGTTATAATTAAATGTTTAATATTGAGCAATGCAAGCTTAATATGGAATGATATATATATATATATATATATATATATATATATCGTAGTTGCGCCTGCAAAATTGGCTATGTGAAGGGAAAGTAATTTTACACGAGGAACAAAAAACAGTCATAAATTATTATTTTTCTATCTACGACTTGAGCTGATATGCAATTTTATTTCTTATATATTCAGCAACACGCTGCACAGAAAGTTATATCAATATATTTAAATCAAACAATAAAATAAAGGAAATAATTTCTAACACTTCACATAGCCTATTAGAATTGCGCCTAATTTGCACATAGCCAATTTTGTAGATGTGAAATTAATGTTATTAGAACGCAATAATTCAGTATGTGTATGTTTGTTAGTTTCAATAGAATAAAATGCTAACATTTATTGACATTGACATTTTATTGATATTGATATAATTATAATGTATTTATTATGCAAGGTTTCTTTCCAAGTTAATGGGAGGTATGAAATGTGAATTGGATTCCTCGGAAGTATGAAATTAAAGAAAGGAAGAATAAATAAGATAGCAATGGACATTGTGAGTGCAATAACTCCCCCTAATTGATATGACTTCATCAATGCAAGTTAAGACAAAATCGATTGGCGTAGATTTATGACGTTCTAATTTCCACTGTGCCCCAAATTTATTATCAGCTATGGCAAAAAAATATATGGGCATCGAATACTTTAACAATGAGATTTATATGGATGTCCCTAGTGAAAATGTAAACAAAGAAACTGATAGTTATTTTGGAAAGAAAGAATATACCAGAGCAGGAAATAGGGAGCTAAGAAAAAAAGGATGGCAATGCTTACAAAATTACAGAAGGTTAGGAGAGGAACTTATATCCTACGGTTCTGCTAACACAATGAAAGTAAAACAGGTGAAAGAAGTTTCATGTGTCATAAAGTTGACGAAAATGTACGAAAAATGGGTGCATAAAACAGTCTGGGATTTTAATACGTGGGAAGAGAAAAAGTGTATATTAATGGACTAATGAACTTTCGGCCACGGTATTAGAAGAAGAAAAGGTAAAGAAGGAGACAATTCTATCAAGCAGTATGTTTATGATTGTTATCTACCATTAGAAAATAGATAAAAAGTTAGAGTCTGTCGTGGATTTTTTCTGTCTACCACAGGACTGAAAAAAAAATTAACAACTGGATCAAAAATTTCAAAAAAAAACAATAAACAATAATGAAGTCAACAGTACTGAAGGCTCCGAAATTGAGATTATGGAGAATGGGAAGACGAAAATATTAGAAGAGTCATCATAAAGCAGAAATTGTTAAAATCAGACTCTGTAAATAGATGTTTAGAGTTGATTCCGAAAGTTCCCCGTCATTTTTGCAGAGTAGTTCACGTGTATATGTTGATTCAGAATTTAGATCCTATAATCACATGCATCATATTTATAAGGAACGGTGTGAGGAAACAGGAAACGAATCTGTGGAGAGAGAAAAAAAAAGTGAAATTCTAGAAAGTCAGAAAATCTCCATCTACAAACCTAGGAAAGACCAGTGTGACAGCTGCATTGCATACAAAGAAGGTAATCTTAAAGAACAAGATTACAACATGCATAACTAGAAAACAAAAAGATAACAAAGACAGAAAAAAAAAAAAAGCTATTTGTTCAGCATCTGATAGTGTCCTTGTGGCTACAATAGACGTCCAAAGTGTTCTATTGTGGCCCAAAGTTAATGGTTTTTAAAACAATACTACAGTCAAAAATTACAAGTGCACAATTTTACAATTTACGTTTGTAATACAAAAAAGAAGGAAGAGTAACAGCCAACGAATTCACAACCTGCATTGTTGATTTCACAGAGAAATATTCCACATACGAAAAGATTATTCTGATATCCGATGTTGTGTCTATATCAGAACAAAATTAAAACCTTGCCAAGTGCTTTGGCAGACACATCACGAAAATTTGAGGTTCAAATGAACAAATTATCCTGAAAGGAACACACAATGATTGAAGTTGATAGTGTCTATTCAGCATTAGAGCCACTGCACACTATGTCAGTAGGATGGAGGAAACAAGAAACAAGAAGAAATGCGCCCATCCATATGTAATAAACCATTTGGGTAATTTATTTTTCAAAATTTTTGAAGCCCTTCCACATAATTTTGCACAATAAGAGGAGGAAAGAAAACAGGTGATCCTACCATCACAGACATAAAGCGCTCTACTACACAGAAGGGGAGGTGTCCTACAAAGTCAATCACTGGGATGAATAACAGCCACTTCCACAATGAAGACAGAGAATAAATGAGACTGATCCTCAAAATCTCTATCATCATCCTCTAAAATTAGACAAAACAAAATTTCTAAGTCTACAGGCTCTGAAAGCGTTTATGAACAAGGAATACCACTTTTTCAATAAGGATCTAAAATATCACTTAACTGTAGTTTTTCGAACAGTATATACATTTTCATGTATACACTAATATTATGTTGTTAGTGTTATGTAGATAGGAAATAATATTATGAGGTTTATTTTAATATTGTTTTCTTTCTTCACTCACCTCATACTTCTTAACTCCCATGCAGACTTGAGATTCTTCACTTCATTTGTGACATTCTCAATACTGTATTATGTTCACAGCTGATGTCCAACGGCCTTCTATCCTGCAGACTGACCTCCGCGCCATCTGATGGCTGACAGACGAACTTCCAAATCAATACCCTCTCCTTATAACCGGGTATTTCAAAATTCATAGTTGTGTTTTTATTCTTGCATATGTAAATTTTTTTCCCAAATTGTGAGTTCCTTTGGTTTTTTCAATTGTTTAAGTAATTTTGTTTTGGTTTCTTATCTGTGTTTTTCTGACCAGGCATGGCAGCTATTGCAGTTTTTCTGTTTTTCCATTTTTAAACATTTCTGAGGTGTTCCTTTAATCTTGTATTTAGATTCCTGTTTGTTTTTCCTATGTATAGTGGAAAAATTAGAAAATGTAGAAATAGAACCGTCAGAAAGATTGGTCTCATTGGACGTCACTTCATTGTACTCAAACATCCCGACTGACATAACTTTGAACATTTTAGAAAAATGGTTGAAAGAAACCAAAGTAGATGATGATGATGCATTAAAGAATATATAAATTAACAAAATTATGCTTAAATCAAATGTTCTTCACCTTTAGAGGAAAGTACTTTAACAAAGATCAGGACTTGCAATGGGAAATCCATTATCACCATTCTTAGCAAATATGTTTATGGGGAACTTTGAATGTCATGTAACCAAAGCATACACTTTGATGTTTAAATTTTGGAGAAGATATGTAGATGATATCATAGCTATAGTAAAACAGAAACAATTAGAAGATGCCATTAAACTGTTAAATATTCAAAATAAAACAAATTTACAATGGAAGTAGAATATAATCATGAAATACCAATTTAGACCTTAAATTGATCAGGAATGAAGAAAAAAAAACAGAATTTGGGAATCTACAGAAAAGAAACTCACATTGACAATTATATAGAAGCTACAGAATTTAACCATTTTTCACACAAAGAGGCACTATTTAATTGTTTAACACACAGACTTGTAAACGTACCCATGAGCAAAGAAAATTACAATAAAGAGAAAATACACATCATAAAAATTGCGAAGGATAATGGATTTCAAGAAAAGATGATACACAAGAAAATAAATAAATTTAAGGAACAAAAAATGATTAATGAAAGTACTCTTCACACAGATAAAGATAATGGTAAAAAATTCAAGACGTTCACATACCATCCATAGTATTTGACAAGTTTCAAAAAATCTTCAACAAATTCACCATTAAATTAGCACCAAAAAATGTAAGGTAATTTAATAAAAACCAACACAAATGAAAAGATTGAAGACTGCAAAAAAAGGGAATTTATCAAATTAATTGTAAAGATTGTGAAAAGATATACTTAGGAAAAAACAAAAAGGAATCTAAATACAAGATTAAAGGAACACCTCAAAATGTTAAAAATGGAGAAACAGAAAATCTGCAATAGCTGCACATGCCTGGTCAGAAATACATAGAATAGAAACCAAAACAAAATTACTTAAACAATTGGAAAAACTGAAGGAACTCACAATTTGAGAAAAAATTTACATATGCAAGAATAAAAAACACAACTATGAATTTTGAAATACCCGGTTATAAGGAGAGGGGATTAATTTGGAAGTTCGTCGGTCAGCCATCAGATGGCGCGGAGGTCAGTCTGCAGGATACAAGGCCGTTGGACATCAGTTGTGAACATAATACAGCATTGAGAATGTCACAAATGAAGTGAGTCTGCATGGGAGTTAAGAAGTATGAGGTGAGTGAAGAAAACAAAAAAACAACATTATGTTGTTTATTAGCATTGCTATGGAAAATAGTTTTCCTTTAATGTATAACAGTATAATGTTATTCAGTGTTGGGTGTAGTTATTAATAATTTGTAATACGGTAAACATATATGATAAAACTTGTCAAATGTGTACTGAATTAGAACTCCGTTAACAAAAAATGTTTTCTTTCACTGTACAGCAATATAATAAAGATTAAATGATCGGCGCATTATCAGCTATGTGCAAATAAAAGAGCAACATAAATAAGTCAAGTCGGATATGTGCATCACTTTCCTGGCCTGAATTCACATAGCTGATCTTGCAGGAACAATTTTCAGTAGCAGCACATAACCAACTTTGCTTAATCGTCTGTACAAGCTCAACTTTGAAATATTCACGTACACGATTTGAGGAACAAATCTAACCTGTTTCTTGCTTCTTTGGTGTGTAAATAAATCATTTTCGTCAAAAAGTGCACATAGCCAGTTTTGCAGGCGCAACGACGATATATATATATATATATATATATATATATATATATATATATGGTATGATAAGAAAAATAAATGCCTGGACGGGATTCGAACCCAGATCTCTGAGTATATATATATATATATATATATATCCTTTATGCTAAACAAATTTTAAATAAAATTTTACTCAAATAGTTTGGTCTACAAAAAATCTTAAACCACAAGTTCTATTAAAAGGACTTCATTTGATGCATGTAAAATATGCAAAAGAGGAACTCTAAATTACGTATTTTCAAAAATTATTTAAATTTGAAAAATAAACATTCTTAAACATAATTTATTGTTACTCTTTCAAAAATACCTCAAACTAAATCCGAATGAAATATATGCTTTAGAATTTTTTTAATCATGTTAAAATACACAATAAAGTAAAAGACGATGGTTTTTTTACAAGGAAAGGTCACTGAAATAATTCAAAATAGTTCCAGTGAACAATTCAGACTAATGATTTTCAAACATATTCCTAAGTTTGCATAGTTCTCCCATTCTCATTTTTAATGAATTTCATAATGGCTACCTCATTCAGCATTTTCACATAATATTCATTTATAAAATGTTTAATACATGTTGTGGTTTATTTTAAGTCATTTGATAATGCTTTTATACCATTGTTACATTTAACATTTTTTAACCAGTTCAAATGACACAATATTTAGTGAATGATTCTAAGAAATTTATAGCTTAGTTACCCAAACAATGCACACCCAAAAACAAAATCAAGGTGGCTTATATATATAATCACATGCCTAATATACTTGAGCCACTGTTATAAAATTAGGTTTTAGCACTGGTTCAAATTATATAATATTTAATGAAAAATTCAGAGAACTTTTAAGCTTAATTTTGCTTAAGTTAGCTAACCTTAGCACAATATAGAATAAAACCAACTTATTCTCTAATGTAAACTCTTGCACTTATTAATTTGTGTTTCTTGTACTAAATATACTGGGCAACTAATTATTTCCAAAATTTACATTGTGGTAATCATTAGTAATCATGGCCAAAACACTGTAGCTATGGACTCCAAAATCAATAATTTTTTTGTGTCGTATAAAACTTATGGAATATACTAAAATTTATACACATTTCGATATCTCTAATATTTTTATAAAATATTCTCATAAGAAATGGAAGTTCCAGTTTATATCTTTAATGATTGTTGAAAATCATGAATGTAATAATGGGATGATGCATTTCTATTATTCATTAATTTTCACAAAACTCTTAATTTCTAAACTATTTTCTTGATACTGAACAATATTGGCACCTTTTTTCTTATTTCAGTTAGTACTTATCAATATGATTACTACTCACATGGTCCAGTACTTTCGAGTTATCTGATCAGCTGATATGGCTGAGAAGTAAATAAAATTGTTAACCCTTAACTGAAGTTGTGCGTTTCGTATGCTGTAAGTGGAGTCGAAAATGAAACCAACAGAAAATGTGATAGTGCGTGCAGTTGTATTGAAAATATAATTATATTATAAAATAGTTTGTTTATTTAACTAACTGTGGAATAATATGGATCGTTTGGGGGAGGGAAATTCACTAAATTACAGGATATAGCACAAAAGTG
Source organism: Diploptera punctata (assembly GCA_030220185.1). Classification (NCBI taxonomy): domain Eukaryota; kingdom Metazoa; phylum Arthropoda; class Insecta; order Blattodea; family Blaberidae; genus Diploptera; species Diploptera punctata. The sequence continues at coordinate 93,622 of JASPKZ010007498.1, forward strand.
GTGAAAAATAAAGCAAGAATTACCACAAACATCTTTACAATGAATATGTCACATTTGGTGGTCACACACATGTTTTCACTGAAATTTGAAAATAAATTGAATAAAAATCCCAAATAATTTACAAAAACTTTCTTTCATAATGGAATAAATCCTTACTCTCCACATAACTGATCGGGATTTCTGGCACACTATTCTATCACATCTAACAAAATATTTTGTCGTTTGAACAAGGATACATTAGTTTGATCCTTCCGGGAAATTCTTGTATAAGACTAGAAAGCATAATAATAGTCCCTTCGATTGGTTGCTGGCCAAAGGAAGGCAAGATCAGTGATGGGGCTGCCATCTTATAGCCTCTGGTCAGGCTTTTCTGGAGAAGAAAAGAAAATAAAGGAAAGAAGAAATGGAATAAAGGAAAGACTCCCTAGCCCTCGATGCCATAATAGCGTCGGGGTCGGAAAAAACAAGGGTTAACCAAGAGAGGTTAGATAGTAAAGTTAAAAGAGTGCAAAACATAAGTAAGTGGAAGAAATGTTTTGCTCAGCTTGGGCACCTTGTTGTCGCCATCCACATATCCCCTAGATGAGGACCCCTGAGGGAATTATAATTATATACCAAGAGGACGAAGATCACTGGGCCGTCCTATGAAACGCTGGAGGGAAAATTTTCTATAGGATCATAACAGGCCTTGGCCTAATACTTGGAAGGAAGAAGAAGAAGAAGAAGGATACATTGCACACTGTTTTCTTTACATCCTTGATTGGTCTTTCGTTCTTCGGAAATGGTTTTTTAAAAATCCTGGAAACAATAATTTTGAGTTCTTTCGGTAGTCGATCATTCATTCAGATATTGCTCTGTGTGTTGTTGGCCTAAAGTTTTCAGGAATTTAAAGCTAGAAACAGGCTTGTAATCCTTGAAAGATGATTGCAATACATAAGAATTGATATCAATTTGTTTAGAATAGCATAGAAGACAGGCAGGGACCATCTCCGTGTTCGCCTGCTTGTGCTATATGTAAAAATTTTTCTTCAAAGGTGTCTACTCCTCCTTTCGTACTATTATAAAAATACAAATATAATTTCTGGCTTGCGTGTTTCAGGATCAGTACATTTCGAATAGTGCATGTTATACAGCAAAATGGCAGCTTTTCCTTTTTTTAGGTAAATGTGAAATAAATGTTCGATCATCTCCAAACCCGTACTCTGTGATGTTTATTATAGGTTTCCTGTTTGTTTGGAAGGAGATTCTGAAAAATTGAGAGTCACATTCTAATTCTGAATCTGTTTCATGTTCAGGAAAATTATAGTCAGTGTTTTTTTTATTCCCACATCCACTCGCATCACTGCCCTGATATTCTTCCAGAATGAAGTCCACGAAATCAGCATCAAGCACTGACATACGTTTACGGGCATGACAAACCATATTAACACCAACTACACCACAATCTCACAAACTATCGTTCAATATAAATACTGGAGTTGTGGGGTCAAAAAGGATACCATTCATTATTTTATTTACACACAAAGAAAGCAATGGTACTTACAGGTTACAGACAATGGCTAAGGGTTAATGTTAAACAAAGGGAAACCTACACAAAAGGATTTCGAAAATAAATGGATTTTAAAAAAGTTTCAGGGGTGTCCAGTTTCTTTGGTATCATAAAGACCCCATAACTCCGGTTAAAGGTTAAAGTAGTCTGAACATCCATGATTTGAGTTCATCAAATGGCACCAAATTTAAGTAAGTAAATTGGTAGATAAAATGTAGTGAAATGTAGAAATATGTGTAATAATGGATTAGAAATGGAATTAACAAGGAGGAGAGAAAAGAAGTATATATAATATATATTTATACATAAATAATTCAAACAACACAATTGTTCACTTAAATTAACTATTGTGACAGTTAATTTAAATGAACCAATAGTTCAGAGATTTGTTGTAAAAAATAACCGACAATCATTTTCATAAGTTTTTATATTTATTATGCATAACAATAAAGAAATTGACTACAACCTGGATGGCCCCGCTTAGATCATGCGCAACAGAAAGACAGGAGATTATTTTTCACCTATTTCTGTTGGTGACAAACCTAGGACACGAGCAATCCCATATAAAATAATGAGGAATATTTTTGGGGTTAAATCAGGTCAAACATAGGACTGGTCCTTAATTTCCTTTTTGTATTATTGTCTAGTAATAATTATGAATCTTGTGTTCCCACAGGCGTTCAGGACTTGTTTAACGGGTTAAATTTAAATAAGAGGCGTGGTTTACAAACCGTCGCAAAAAAATTCAATTTAATTTCTTATGCCACTGATGCACTAAACACTTTTAAACACGTTTTAAACATCTTCCAATTTTGCAACGATCTTTTTTTATATTTATATATGTACGTAAAACATAATCGTCCTACATTGCTTACTTGCTACTTCCTGCTATTTTCCCTCCTCTTCCTATGTTGTTCCAACTTTGCCAACATCAACAACAAAAAATACTCCAGATGTTTCCAACGACAAAAAGAAGAAAACTTCAAGGACATAATTTAAGACCGCAAAGCTTAAGTTCAACATCAGAAAACTTCAGATGGCAAGATACTACAAGACACTATATTCAACAGGCAAAGCTAAGATAGTAGCACTCTCGTTAGCAACAATTTAAATTGCAACGCACCTACCTATAAGCACATAAAAGATTGGGTCATGACCTGAAAAAGGTCGGCACCATAACACACACACATAAATGACTGACTAGGCCGGTATTCTTGAAACCAACTCTCCTCTCCCCCACCTCTCTCACTTTCGTATGTTGAGTCTGACCACGAGAGTGAGAGATGGTTTTCTTGAAACCATCTTATCCGATCTTATCTATATCTCAGGCGAGATGGAAAAATGCGTATGTTGGCAATGATTTTAAAAATGCATAGAGAAATAATCCATATGATATTGTGAAATATGGCGTCTTTTAAAAATCGTCTGCAATTGTATAGATTATGGGAATGTGATTGTTTGCCTAAAATAAATTAAACTTATTACAAAAATGAGGAAATAAATCTGATTGAGGTTAAACATACAATATATGTGTGTAATCAAAACGTATTCATGGCAAAATTAGGATTTCCTACATATAGAAATGTCCAACAATGAAAGTAAAAAATATATATTGCCCAGTTATTCCTTATAAAATTAGTTATCTGAATATGCTTATATTATTGATAAATATTGTAAGAAAAGTATAAAAGGTCAAATTGTAACATTCCACAGCTTTTATATTTTATACATGTGTATTGTGATGGAGAAAAGCGTACGTTATATGTACGTTATGGGATATCAACAAACCAAATTAATATAATATACGTGATCTATTTTATATCAAATTAAAAACAGTATTAGTGATCCATTTGAGATGGTCTATTTTATTTTATTATGTTATCTTTATGGATAATAGGTATACCTTTATGCATAACAGGTAATACTATAGGTCCTAATAATTTTGTAGGCCTAACCTTAAAAGTCGAAATTGTAGCAAAATAATAATTTATTATTATGGTTTATAAAATCATTGATAGGTAACTATGTATTAATTTATTGTTGTAATTGTTAATAGAAAACCATTATCAAAATTACACTATGAAGATAATATTTTAAGAACATGGTAAGAAATTACCATCACCACGTTATGTAAATACATGAAATAAATACAAAGATATTAATCAATTTTTGAGGGTGTATTTTATTTTCCTTAACCTAAGGGTTGAGTTTATGTTAAAAAATATAAATATGGTATAGGGCTCAATTGCACTTCTACTAGCGCTTGATTTTTCATTTATATTGTCGTAAACTCTTCTTCTGTATTAACTAACATTATTTAATGCTTTAAACTTTTTCAAACAATTTTTATAACATTATTAGACAATTTTGAAGTATATGCAAATCACAATATTATGACACTGGTAGACAATATTATGATGCTATTTTCTCTTAATATTGCAAATATTAGTAATTTAAATTTCACAGCGACATATAGTAATCGAGGATGATAATCGATATGTGGTTAGATTGTGGGTTATTGCTGGCTATATAAAACCTGACATATGCGCACTGTTGTTCTATTGGACTTTGAAAATATTCCACGCTAGTTTAAGTGCAGTTTTTCCGTTTGTGGAAACACTGTTAAGTAACTATGTATTAATTATTGCTGTAATTCACCACAAATCTTTAATCACCATGTTATGTAAATTATTAGTATTGTCTCTTCTCCTTATGGTCATTAATGCTTCTCCTGGTACAAGACTATAATCATAATTTATAAACTTTGACACTCTATCAGTGTTATTCTAAAATTTATATGAAAACAAAAAATGGGACATTATATGTATTATATATATGCCCACTTACTTTGCCCTACAGTCCTATAAGGGCATTTATATAAACAACCATCTTTAAAATATGTAGTCATTGCATGAAACTTCATTTCAGTTTACTGTTTTACCTCATCCTCGCGTCAACATGATTTTTTTCAAATATGTCCTTTGAATAGATGATTGGTTTTACTACTTATATTGCAAGCTCTAGGGCTTTATGAAATACATAAGATAAATGGCACATTCACTAAAGCCCTCCACTGCAACCTTTGCCTCAACTGAACTTAATCCTAAGAATAAAATTTCTTCTACTGTCTATTCAATATACATGATCAACCCATAACAAAATTCTTGCTTATAGAGACAAATGGGATTTATTTTATTGAGAAAAGACCATTAGGAAGGTTTTTTAGATGGGAGGATATTTGGATGAATCTTAGGGGGAACTGCATATGGAAAATAAACATCTGTTTTTTGGTGGACAGGAGTTTTTGTATGTCATGATTTAAAAGAGAAACAGAAGTGAATTCTAGTCCTTGGACAAGGCAGGAAAAAATGGAAATGAACGAACAGTCCATACTTATATGTTATTGTGGAATTAATCTGTATGACACCTGAAATAAATACAAAATATGGTTCATTTGAAAACATTGCTGTTGTATTATTATCAGCATTCATAATTACTCATAACAATTATATACCAAGAATCCCCCAATATGAATTTACATACACGAACATTACAAAGCCTATCAAGTGTACATAATAAACACACAATTTGTAACACTAATACCTTATATATTATTGTGAAACATACTATTTACACATTTTTTTAGAATATAATACCTCATCGTGTCCACCACTGTGGTCTCGAGGTAGCGTGCTGCCTTGTCATGCAATGGGTCCAATTCCTGGTCGGGACAAGCTCCTGGGAGAGGCTTTTTTGGGGTTTTCCTCACCTGTAAGACAAATGTCAGGAAGCTTAGGGACCAACAGTCCCCAAATATCATCCGGTCATCATCATCATCCTTCACCGATGTGGAAAGAAAGCAACGGGAAGCTAACACACCTATAATTACCTAGCAAATCATAGCATGAAAATGCTATGATTGCAGTGAAATACCTACCCTTGGGCAGAATTACTATGGATGGATGGATCATAAGGCTTTTAAGTTTCCATATCCAACTTACGGAAAACAAGATAACAAAACAATAAAGCTTGCCAAGGATCTACCTACTTAATCAAATCTAAATTACTTTAATGAAATTTTATGATGGGAATTTACATTATCAGGCAAATAAATTAAGTAAGTCAAATTATTACATCTCACCTCATAAAACTGGGTGATTCTCACAGGACCGGTTTCTGAAGTTATTTCCTCTATCGTCAACCAGAACTCAGACTATAGAGTTAATGGAATCTTGGCTGATGATACAAGCAATAGCTTCAGAAACCAGTCCTGTGAAGATCACGGAGTTTTATGAGGTAACATGTAATAACTTATTTGACTCACTTAACGGAATATAAAATAATAAAAAAACCCATGGCTTGAAAGGCCTAGAAGGCTCTTGGCCTACTAGCTGGCTGTTGGACTCACTTCCACATGAGTTGATCACAGAGATAGAAGATCATTCACCCAGTGTAGGATTGATATGTGGTCAGCATGTCAGTCCCCCAGTCATTATAGCTGATTTTCTGAACTTGGAGCCGCTACTTATTGTAGCTGCCCAAATGCCTCATGATGCTGAGTGAGCAATGGCCCAATACTGGCCAAAATCACAAGAAAAAATGTTTCCCCCCATGGAGACCCGAACCAGCGCAAGTCCGGTAACTCTCTGACAAAGCATCTTGCCTTAACCATTCAGCTATTGTGCGGGACATAAAACAAACAAACTGAATTAAATAAACATGTTCACAATTGGCTATACCAGAAATGTGAATAAATGTGCATGCATTTTAACTTATGTTATCCAATAAATGATAGCGTTAGTGACTTAAAGGACAATTACAAAGTTTATAGCTGATATGTCACATGGAATAGGGCCCTATTTAAATTACATATTAGAACAAATAAAATTTAAGATTAGACAAAATGATATAGTGTTACAGATGAACCAACAATTTAGACACGGAAATCAGCATTTTTAACACATAATGGTCTATATACACAATACAAATATGTTCACAGCCTTACAGCAGAGAAAGTATAGAAGACAAAAAAAATGCACAATACATGATAGTGTAGTGAAAAGAAAGTGTTCATATAATTTTGTCCAATCACAATCCTAAAATTACAAGTAAAAATACAATGGGAAGTAAGTAACTCTATTAGGTCCTTCTTAATAACAAATAAGGTAAATCCGGAGTTATTCTAGCTCATAACTTGTTGTGTTCTATTTGAACTAGTGTCTGTATATAAAGTATACCATCGTCAGCTTTTCCAGAATGTTGAAATTAACATTGCCGTTCCCTCGATGTCCAGAGCTGACAACTTAAATTTCAACAGTCTGGAAAAGCTGACGATGGTATACGTGAAATATCAAAACTACTTCAAATAGAACACCAGTTATGAGGAAGGATGACTCGGTATTCACCTTACTTATTATTAAAAGTGGGCATCTATTAGAGCCCTTCTGGCTGTCAATCCATTTGGCAAATCATAAACATCATTCACAACTGGAACAGCATTATTGGTGGCAGATCCTCTATTTCGGCATCGTTTGCCCTCCTCGCTATATTGTGCAACACAGTTGTTGCAACTATAACAGTCGTCGTCGTTTCAAGTTTGAGTTATAATTGAAATCAGCTCGTATTTGTGGGTTGAGGAGAGGTGTCATTAAAATATGATGGCACGCATACCCACTGTCTTCCAGGAGAATGCCAAACACGTCTCCTTCTTCAAATTGGCCACAGATCATGCTACTTTTCAACATACGACTGTCGTGTGCAGATCCTGGCCAGCCTGTAACGATGTTTATGAATTCCATAGTGAAGTTCACAATGGCCTGAAAATTAAAAAAAAAATCCAAGATATAAAAAGCAACTCTCAATGCAATAAATAAATAAATATATATATTAATTAAATAAAAGTAAAACTTAGTTTTATTCGATTTTCATATTTATTAAGATATAATTCAGTGACAGCTGTTTCGGTACACTGTACCTTCTTCAGACATGTACCGAAACAGCTGTCACTGAATTATATCTTAATAAATATGAAAATTGAATGAAACTAAGTTTTATTTTTATTTAATTAATTAATATGGATTTTCATCACGTAAACACCAACTCAATATATTATATATATATATTCAATTTTTCATATTCAAAATTCTTACTATAAACTATGCCGTTCCTGACGAAAAACTATTCATTTTTTATTCATAGCCATTACAAGCACTTCAGTTTTGTCATTGCGTTAAAATTGTGATGGTTTCGTCAATTGTTTTATTGGAAGTAAATTTGGCTCAACTGCACTTTTACTAGCGCTTGATTTTTCAGTTATATTATTGTAAACTATAGCACTTATTTTGTATTTCCTAATATTTTAAACTTTTTCAAACAATTTTTATAACGTTATTAGACAGTTTTGAAGTATTTATTTAAATGTGCAAATCACAATTTTATGACACTGTTAGAAATATTGTGATGCTAACTGCTATTTTCTCCACAGAGTATATTACTTGGTCTATCATTTTTCTATCGCTGTTTTGGGTTATCGCTGGTTGGATCAGCATTAGGGAGCGATAAGTAAGTGTACACCCATTTTTAATAAACGTTTGGTAATTTTAATATTATTGATATATCTTTTTAACATAGATTTGGGGATTTATTGCAAATATTGGTCATTTAAATTTCATAGCGATGGATTGTAATCAAGGATGATAATCAATATGGTTCGATTGTGGGTTATTGGTGGCTCTCAAACTCTGGCGCATGCACACTGTTATTCTATAGGACTTTGAAAATATTTCATGCTAGTTTAAGTGCAGTTTTTCCGTAAATTTACTTGTACCTTAATAAAGAAAGAAAAAATAATGCTTGAATTGTGACTTGAACCCTGGATCTCTGATTCTGTACATTAGTACAATACCAATTACACCATCTGAGCACCGATAAGAATGTCAACATTTCTTTCTACTTATACAATTCTCGTTCGTCCGAAGAACATCAATACCAACATGCCAATTGGAACCCTTTATTCAGAAGTGCTTTTATTGAGAATTTATACATTACTTTTGAACGGTAAAGCTTCATACTTTGAAGTTTTTATTAAATTAACACTTTCCAACCTAGATTAATTAAGGAAGAAAATTAAGGTTTGTGGAAAGTGTAAATTTAATAAAAACATGAAAAAAATTAAAATATGGTTATATTTTATTTGTTATTTAATGCAAAAATCTATGTTATGTTATGGGATAAATGGTATGAGGTAGTAATCTAGAACAATATTAACACAATACATTTTCAAAATGTTTCTCACTGATATTGGTCTACAAAATCTCCTACTTGGCACAAATTATTTAGGTAAAAAGCATCATAAATCAAGTATTCACCTATAATGGTTCACAGATGCTGCTTGGAGGTCTGCTTTTATGTGCTATATATTTAAGACAGTGCAACTAATGGCTTTATTTCAATTTTCTTACAATACTGATCAAGGCAACTGAAGCCATGGATCACATGTCGTAGATTTACGACACGTAGAAGAACCTGAACTCTAAAAATAAAGCTTCTAAAAAAAATTAGTTGGATCTTTCATTATCAGTTTTGAATTACAACTCTAATGATGTCAATTAAAGAGCATAAGGGCCTTCTAGGCCTGTTGCGCTTGGAGAGAGGGAGTGAAATAAAATAATAATAATAACACACAAAATACTTGCTTAACTAGTTTTTGTACATACCTGACAGTTGAAGGAGAATACGCCCAAGCTATTTCTGAAGATTTCGGGATACTCTCCTCCAGGATCCCTTATTTTTATATACGTGCCATCGATGAATCTAACTACACCACGGAAACAAGCAATTCTATGAAATTCATAATGGAGATGACGAACCTCATCTCCATTAGGGAATGTTATAAATTGTAGTTTCAATTCTGCAATAGAGGTGGATACTTTTCTGATGACAGGTGACACAGTACTTTGGCTGATCCCAGGGAGGTCTGCCACTACAAGCTGCATACTTCCTGTGAATAGAATTAATAAACAAATTGAATAAATTCACAATTGGTATGACACAATATTTATGCCATAATAAATTTAATATTTGTCTGGCCACACCTTGATTAAGTATTTGTTCCTGAATCGAGGAGTTTAGCATAAAATTAAATGAAACATTATCAGATAATCTTTCATGTGCATAATTTAAAGAGTGAGGCAAATTATGGGTAAACTTTAGTATTTGACTCTCATCTATTCAATGAATAAGTTCTACAGAATCGCACTGCACATGCGCGAATGTTTAATGTAACCTTCACCAGGTGGCAGGATATAAATGTGAAATCGAAATAACTAACCTTCTTAATAAATTCCCAAACAGTTTATGAGAAACTGACATACACCCATTACACTCTTCCTAACCTAACAAAATAAATTGCTTCTTGCATATTATTCAATAAACTAATCATACGTATACTAACTTGTCCCAACAAAAACACACGAAATGAAGTTAATTTCTTTAAATTAAATACTAATAATGTTAACTATTAAAAAATTAATAGAAATATTGTTTTATTGATTTCTACTACAGTAGTTTGAATGAAGATGTTTCATTATTTGCATTTTCCTTATATTATATATATACATACACATATATATCGTACTATTGAATTACTAATTATTATCCAATTTTGTTCGTTATGTGACCGGAGTTAATAAAAATTTCACTTTTTTGCGTGTAATATACAAACAAAAAAACGATCATGTTAATGATTATACACGAGAGTGATATTTTATTTCTCTATATGAATTATTTGTAATCGGTTTATATAGTATTTCCATACACGTTTGTAATAAACAACACTAGATTTTAAGAAGTCTCACGATGCATATTGAAGATGTTAGAATATAATGAATCATACAGCATATATTACATGACTTACCTGTATATCGGGGAATATCCTGAAAGTACAGGCGGCGACGGCGATTCGCTTGATCCCGTAGAATTTGTTCAATTGCCACATCTTCTATAAATTTCTGTGCCTCCAAACCCAAAAGATTATTCACTTTTGGAATTCCGCCATTTCTACTGTCGAACAGAACAAAGGGAAAGACGGGAATACTGCCGACTTAAAATTTGACATTTAAAAGTGAGTAAGGCGTGGCCAAAACGAGAGTCGAGAGACGAGAGTTGGTTTCAAGAATACTCTCGACGTCATAGGAAGGCGGAGCCACTCATATGCCACTCACTTCGAGAGGAGAGTTGGTTTCAAGAATACCGGCCTTACTTCAACAGGTCGGTGTCCGCCCACCTTGAAGTCTCAATTTCAACTGATAGGTGTCACTACTCCTTATGATGTCATATCAAAATCAAATTAATAACTAATTAAGGAATTTTAATAAAATTATAAAAAATAATTTTAATCGCCTCTATATATATATATATATATATATATATATATATATATATTTTCACAATTTAATGAAAACATAAGGTTTATTTGATTAATTAGAGCACTCAATTGTCTTAGAAATCTATAAAAATCTATATTTACGTTATTAGAGGGTGAAGGAAAATGTATTACTTCCATTTTAAATGATCACAAACTTACAAAAAATGTACTCTTCTAAACTCATATTTTTTTATTTAAAAATAATATGCACAGCATTTATAATAATCAATTTAATATGTCGATCATTTTGATGTTATCTTTTCTAACCTAAAAGACTAACTTCTGTATCAGGGGTGAATGTGATAATAGCACGATGTTGTCATAAAACCTTGTATATTCACTTTTCACTTCCTGTAAATCACTTTTTAATGTGTTTTGTAAACGTAAGTAACTCACTGGCACTATCGAACCAATAGGTTCATGGCCGCGCGGATATAATATTTCCATACATCTCTATCCTTAGATAATGTTTTCAACCATCCTCTGTATAATGTACTTCTCACAAATCACGGTTAATATTATTCTCGCACCTCATTCTGGTCTACTAACTGGGTGTTCTCCCTGTGGTTTTACTCCATGCCCCTCTTCTATACCCATTTGTGCTACATGTCCTGCCAATTATGGTCTATGAGACCTAACTCTTCTTATTATATCTGGTTTCCTATAAATATATTGCAGTTCACTGTTATGTATTATTCATCAAAGTTAAATCTGCACATGGAAAATATGCTACGAATGTGCTATCAATTCTCTTTCTATGTTGCCACTTCCAGTCCCATGTGTTGCGTTACTCGAGTGGGAGGGGAGCGCTGGTAAATACTGTGTTTTTTAAATGATCCGTCACCTACAGTAGTTGTTGAATAATCTAGCAACCTGTTACTACTGGGGAATGAACTGTTCCTCCTTTACCTTCCTCATTACATGCAATGTGAGACTGGTAATAGAGATATTACCTGGTAAGTCAGACGTCCGTAGCTAAATTATTAAACTTGATTAAGAAGCTCCAATATTACATAACCTCAACGGTGCTTTAATATGAATTTTAAAAGTATTAGAGAGGTGACAAACATTGTGATTTTAAATGATCTGACACCTTCAGCAGTCATCGACTAAATTACTAATTTGACAAACAAGTAATGATATTTCACATGTGTTTAGGACATTTTCTTTCCATAGAGAAATAGTTTGGCGACCCTAACCCTCTGGCCGTGCAAACTGATCTTGGGTGAGTAACAGTGTTCTCCATTGACCTGTCTCTTCGGTCCAAAAATTTCCAAAGAATTCTATTCTCAAATGCTCGTAATTTTTTCTCCTCTTTTTAAGTTAGAGTCCATGTCTTGAATCCATATAACAAGGAGAATAACAGTTTTATATATTTTTTTGAAAATACAACAAAATACAAAATTAGCTCAAATGCAAAATCAGTTTTTATTTCCTTTTGAAAACTTGAAGAAAAATAAGGATGCTCTTGGCTGTTAACCTCAAATGCCCACAATTACATTTGGTGTAACAATTCACAAGGTGAGTCAACACCAAGACTCAATATAACCTGAATATGTCAAATAGAGTTTATAAATGTCGGATATTAAGTAATAATAATAATAATAATAATAATAATAATAATAATAATAATAATAATAATAATAAAATAATAATAATAATTCACTGGGATAATCCAAAAGTTGAAGGCTGCGCGGAAATAAAATTCCCCAAACCAGTATTTCCAACTATTCTCTGTATAATTATTCATCATAAAATTATGATATTATAATAGCAATAATAATAATAGCTATAATAATAATAATAATAATAATAATAATAATAATAATAATAATAATAATAATAATTTATTTATATATAGATCTTCTATGTTCACACATCTTTATGTGCCTAAAGCTACACTTCCTACTCCACACTCCTCTTCTTCTTATTCCAGTTCTTATTTCATGCATCAACGAATCTCGAGGTCTTGCTTTCATTCTTCTTGCAGGTGGACACTATTCCAATGTTTATCTGGGTAACCTTTCTCCTTGCATTCGTCGTACACGTCCATACCAATTTAATTGCTTACTCCGCTGTGTTCTCGAGGTAGCGTGCGCCTTGCCACTCAGCGGGCCCGGGTTCGACTCACGGTCGAGACAGACTTCCCGGTTGAATATTTTTTTCGAGTTCTTTCCTCACCTGTAAGAAAAATATCAGGTAGCTTTGAGGACCAAAATATCTCCGAATATCATCTGGCCATATTCATCATCATCATCATCATCATCATCATCATCATTATCACCCCTTTGTGTGGAAAGCAACGGGAAGTTACCACACCTATAATTCCAACCTATAATTCCCTAGTAAAGCTGCAAAGTATAGCTTGAAAATCCTATGACTGCAGTGAAAGACCTGCCCTAGGGCAGAACACTGCAAATAAAATCTATCTTACAAAAACAACAACAACAAAAACAACAAGAATAATAATCATTACTATTATTATTATTATTATTATTATTATTATTATTATTATTATTATTATTATTATTATTATTATTATTATATATTCATTAATTTTGAAAATTATCCTCATCATTGAGGGTTTTCTCCAACCAATCTTAATAATTAACATGAATTAAAAAATAAATAAATATAAATTACTACGGACTTATAGACTATCAGCTTACAACAAACGTTCACAAATTTCCCTTAATTAAAGTTCTCCATCGTTCTCTGTCCTCTGTGTCATCATCTGTTACACCAAATTTCCACATTGAATTTTAAATGTTGTTCTTCCAGGTTGTTCTTGGTCTTCCTATTCTGTTCCTTCTTCAAATTTTCCATGTATAGACGGCCTTTGGTAGTCTTCCATCCTGCATTCTTCTTACGTGTCCATACCATTTTAGCCTTCTGTGTTCAATCTATTATTATTATTATTATTATTATTATTATTATTATTATTATTATTATTATTATTATTATTATTATTGTTGTGTATTCTCATTCAAAACACTGCACTTTTAGAACCTCGAGTCCGCGCAAGGCAGATAGATGGCGTTGATGTGTCCTATTTTAAATTTACACACAACTTCTGCAGTCCACTTTACGTAGATTATGTATTTTTGTTCATTTGTGTTTGTAGAAGCGAAAAACAATAATTGAAAATATTGATATGTTGTGAGCACTGTCTCAAAAATGCTTTATTAATGTTGAAAAAGGTAATTTGCATGATGATAATTATGATAATAATAAATTTTATCTATTATCAAAAAAATACGTTGTTATGGGGAAGTAGAGGAATTCCTCTTTTAGATTTTCTAAGTTGTTAAGATAATAAAATATTCAATATCACCTGTAATTTATAGCATATGACACCCCTTAACATCTGTTCTAAAAACTGAACTACATTTTTTAAAACAGCGCTTTCACTCTAGGTCAAATATAAAAATATTTCAATTTTATTTTTTCAATATAAGCATTTTATTTTTGATATTAAGTGCAGAGTGTGGAATCTCCTCTCCTAGCTGGATCATAGGTGCCGTCTACCATCTGCCAATCTCTTCACCTCCAACCAAGTTTTTCCCATTTCACGTATTTCTCCAGTGAGCATCTTTCCATTGCAGTTTGAGGTTTAGGCAGAATATGTCCATTACAACGCTACTTTTTTCCTTTATTTGTTTTTCGATAGGAGCTTGCTCAGTTCTTGGTTTGAGATTATATCAGTCCATCTCACATTTAATATCCGACGTAAACACCAAGTTAATTATTTCTTTGTTCATCTTCCATGTTTCACATCCGCACAATGAAAATTAATTTACATTTGTATTAAATGGTGGATCTTAGTTTTAACAAAACATACACAAAGGAAGGACAACCCCTGTCGACTATACAAGCAAAATAATAAAATGTAATGAATCGATCATATATAAGACATCAGCTTAAAATAATAGTCTTATGAGGTACTTCCGTTAGTTGATAAAATTAATAATTAGCTTGCTTTTTTAAAGATGGTGACAGTCTCTGACGTAGAGATTATTAACTCTCAGGAATTATATTTAAACGTTTTCTTCTCTCCTGAAAATGCACGTAACCTAATCACGTCTAGTAATTAAAATCCGAGACATGAAATAATTTTCATCTCTTCTTCTTCTTCACTTTCTGGTTTAGGCATTTATTGTCTGTTCCGTCTTCACTAATCGATCTGAGACCATCTCTTCCGATGATGTCCGATATCTCTTTCTTCCTCTCGGAAAATAATGTGAGGTTTTATTTCTTTCTACATGTTCTTTCCACTGTTCCGTGTTACATATTTTGTTTTATGGAGTAGATCTGCAGTTCTTCATGAATATCATCGTTCCTTATCTGGTCCATTCTAGTTCACCCCTTTTACTCTTCTTAAAAATGTCACCTCGGCTGCTTGGATTTCACTTCCTTGTTTGGTAATTTTTAAATATTTTTCTGCTTTTATTGTTAGTTCATGACGTAACTGGTGACGTGATTATCTTTATTTTGTTCCAACCGTTTGTTCGGCCGGCACCAAAAAACAATTAAACTTTACACGCCCTGAAAATCGCAACATTTGCCTATGAAAAAGATCACGTTTTTATTGTAGGAAGAAGACAGAAAGTTTTTTTACGTAGTTTAAAACAGTCTTTAGACGTGGTCCATGGCTAGTGGCGGATAATATTTTTTATTATTTTTTTTAACTTTGATCCATCAGTCCGGTTATTATACTTTTGAGTTATCTTATCTTTTACATGGAAGGATTACCCGCCCCTCATATAACTCCAAATCTGGAGGACCTGAGTTTTATTTTGACTGTCCGTAACCGAGCGGTTACTTGCATCATGCATTAGAGTTGTACTGGTTAATGTCCCCATGAGACTGTCTCGCTATGCACTTTATACAGGGTGTAACAGGATCTCACCTACAAAATGATAGGGGTGATAGGCCATGCAGAGAGGATCATTTTTTGTGAAGGAACATTTAGTCGCAAAATATGAGTTATGCGCAGAATATGGTGTTCACTCACAAGGATCGAAATTGAATATAAACAATTGTACACGTATTATTTTATTGAAAAATACATGTTTTTACAATAAGTGTTTTGACGACGTCAAAAAGAATCCTGCCATGCAAGTCCATACTGGCCGATCGTTGCTGCGACGATATCAAACATGCAATGAAGAGGGTCGACTGTTTGAACACTTATTGTAAAAACATGTATTTTTCAATAAAATTATACGTGTAAAATTGTTTGTATTCCTTACGGGCGAACATCTCATCTGCCCATAACTCATAAACGACGTGTTTGCGACTAAATGTTCCTTCACGAAAAATGGTCCTCTTTGCATGGCCTATCATCCCTATAATTTTGACGGTGAAGTCCTGTTACACTCTGTATAATATTCACACATGATTTAATATAATATTCACACATGGCAACAGCCTATGCTTCATCGGTCAGTCTGTCATTCTGTCATGCAAGAATTGTGCTCAATACATGGTACGATTTTGTTAATTTTCAAAATATGTCTTAATGATTTTAATTAAATCGTATATATCCAGTTTAGTTGCGAGAAAACAAACATTTGCGGGTAGTAGAGTTAAAGTTGGGTATCGTGCAGTACCCATAATTCATAGCTATGTTCCACCGATACATATTGTTAATATGGCTTATTTTAGGTTATCTCTATCTCAAATTCTCATTCAATTTTCAGGCATTTTCCAAACATTCGTCAAACACAAATAAATAAATACAGACCTCAGATCGCTACTTTGTGCTACTTGTTATGTTGGAATTACTGTTGCTTCAAATACATTATTTCACTTTACAAACTTTATATTTAAGTTGTGCCTCAGTTTCATGTATCGGTGCTAATAAAATCACCAGATGTCATCACAGATGTTGGGTTGGAATTTCATTTAATCATCCCTCCCACCCAGGCCTAAAGAGCCTGTAGCTGGTATCACATACATGAACGATAATGTAGTCATTATAGGAATAACATGTGGTCAATATTCCATACAGGCCGAAATCCCATGAGAAAATGTGTTCCCATTTGCGGACCCTATCCTGCAGCTCTGCACCAAGGTAATCGCTTAAAGCATTTATAATTGAATTAAATATTTTTTTTATACTTGTGAAACATTCTCCCGTCGGGACAAGTTTACTGGGAGAGCTTTTTGTAAAACTAATGTTTAAATTCATATGATGGATCGCAAGTTTCTTAACCACACGAATTTAGTTACGCTTATTTCCCTACATATATCAGCCAGTGACATCACATCTAGTAGGAAATTCTCGCGGTTTTCTCCTTTTCCTCCCACAATTCCATTGTAGCACTTCTCATCGATTTCGTTTCATTTCGTCCATCTGCCCAGACCTCTATATCTTCTCACCCGACCATGAGTTGAGGATATGTCCCAGAAAAATATTCTCTAAATGATCGATAAAAACCTCATTCAAATCGATCAAGTAGTTTTAAAGGACTATTTAACTCATGCCCCAAATGAGTCAATGACCAATCACATTTACATGATTTTTATTTACAATCAATCACAGTCGTGTTTCGCCTAAAATTTACCAACTAAAGTTTATCATAATAAAGAAAGCACCTCCTTATTAACATTCAGAATAGGCCGTAAGATTATTTTGTAGTGACTGACTCTCAAAATAAATAATAGTTTTAAAAAACTAAAACAACACGCTTTATTAGAAAACCGAACTAAAAAAATGAAAAATAATTTTAATTTCCAACATGCTTGGGATAAATAATTTTACCATCAAAAGCGTGGGGTGCTCTTTATCAATTAATATATTTGATAATAAACAGATATTGGTAAAAGTAAAGTCTCTAAGAAGAAAATGTAAAAATCATAAAAAGCACCCCACGCTTTTGATGGTAAAATTATTTATCCCAAGCATGTTGGAAATTAAAATTATTTTTCATTTTTTTACTTCGGTTTACTAATAAAGCGTGTTGTTTTAGTTTTTTAAAACTATTATTTATTTTTTATTTTTTAGTTTTAATATTTAACAGAATAAGATAAAAATGTAAATATCTTTAAATTCGATTCTATTCTAGTCTGAGCTGAAAGTAATACTCTTCTAAAAAACTCCCAGCCAGATTTGAACCAGCGACCTATGGATTACAGAAATTATATATCACTAGAGTGTACCGCTCTACGAACTGAGCTAATACAACAATTAACTAGAAAGTCGACAAATCCGCAACCTAATATACCAGTTTTCATTTTTTTTTATTCTGGCCAGGATTCTAGAAACAAAATATGAAATTATTGTACTGTCACGGGTCCTTTACAAGTACACAAAGTTTCAAGTAGATCCAATGTTCCTAAGTGGGTGAAAATCGTGTTCAAAGATTCCGTTACATAGAAACAAAGACACTTTATTTTATTTTCTGACGATTCTGGCCAGGATTTTAGAACAAATATGAAATTATTATATTGTCACGTATACAAAGTTTCAAGTCGATCCAATGTTTCTAAGTGGGTGAAAATCGTGTTAAAAAATTCCGTTACATAGATACAAAGACACTTTTTTTTTATTTTCTGATGATCCTGGCAATGATTTTAGAAAGAAAATATGAAATTATTGTATTATCACAGGTCCTTTACAAGTACACAAAGTTTTAAGTCGATCCAATGTTTCTAAGTGGGTGAAAATCCTGTTCAAAGATTCCGTTACATAGATACAAAGACACTTTTTTATTTTCTGACGATTCTGGCAGGGGTTTTAGAAACAAATATGAAAAAAGTGTATTGTCACGGGTTCTTTACAAGTATTCAAAGTTTAAAGTCTATCCAATGATTTTCAGTGGGTGAAAATCGCGTTAAAAGATTCAGTTAAATAGATAGATACAGGTCAAGCTAATATAAAGCGTGTAAAAGTACGGCTACCAGATTGTATATATAGTGCATGAATGTCAGCAGAAAGCGCATGCGATAGATAATATAAAAACATTTGTAACAATTGATTATACCACAAAAAAAAAAGATAACACTGCACTTTCTGAAACGAATCATTTTCCAGGAAATGACGTTGCAGAAAAATATAATTGACATATTTACATCATAGGACATCAGAAACCTATAACGTTGGTTATACATTTCTCCACTAGGGTGCATTCTTACAATATTGCGATCCTTTGGCAATAAATAATATTATGATCTGGTTGGAGTGATGAACAAAGGAAGGAAATGAAGCGTACCAATCGTTTCTCATTTGTTTTCAAACATCGCCGTTTACATTACATATATAAATATTTTAAAATAACTATAGATAAATAAAGATTTCTGAGTAAACAGCTTAATTTTATTCATTAAATAATCCTAACAAATGCCACTCTTGATTTCCAAATTCTCTAGATAAATTCACTCCTCACTTCGTGAGTCATGAATTTATCGATAATTTGGAAATCACTCGTGGCATTACTTATGATAAACAGACTCGCACTCATTGTTATGTGCAACTTATTACCACATCTACACAATACATTAATTGCAATGCAATCCTCCAGTTTTATGTTATGGACAATATTTACCTTACTCCATTCAATCTCTGTACAGTGTGTCCCGTAGAATAACTACCACAAAGAAATATAAATATCTGGTCACTCTATGAACTTACAAACATGTTTCTCATCTTGTTTTAAGTAGAAACTCTGCAAGTTTGGTAACAATGAATATTATGACTCTAACGCGCATGAACAACAATATAGAGTTAAAATGGCGGAATTCACGTCACAGCAGACAGTGAAATGCTGTATTTTTACTACAGAGGAAAGTGTTGTTCCTTTGGACCGTCATGAAATGGAATCTAATATATTGCAAATAAAAATGATTAACCAACTACATGTTTCAGGCAATTGGAGTAAATAGTAAACAAAACAAAACAAAAGTTTTAAAAAACTGTATAAGCGAATTACAGGAAAGTGAAAATTTCTATATATATATATATATATATATATATATATATATATATATATATACTGTTTTTCTTCGCAAAAAAGGATGCATTTTAACATTTTTTCTAACTGTAGGTTCTTTCTACCACATTAATGTTTAGTGCACTCTTTCTATTTACTTACTTTTTTTTACTTTTGAGGGCCTCTCCACTTTTCAACGGTTACCCTGTATTCCCATTCGCCATTCTTGCCGATCACGCCATTCATCCTCCTCCAGACCTCGGTCGTTCATCAATCTATGGATCTCTCCTCTCCAAGTTGTTCTTGGCCTGCCCCGTTTCCTTCTACCAGAAGGTGACCATTCCAAAAGAGTTTTGGGCCACTTGTCATCCTCCATTCTCCTGACATGGCCATACCACTGAAGAGCTCGTCTTTCGATCCTTTCCACCATTGTCTCCTCCATATCCATCATCTGCCTCACTTCTTCATTTCTTCTCCTTTCCAACCTGGACACTCTGGCACTGCGTCTTATTCCATCCATCTCCACTGCGAAGATCTTAGTTTTTTGTCCCTCTACCAAAGTCCATCCCACAGCACCATAAGTCATTATGCTTTCCACAACAGACTTCAAAATCCTCTCCTTCGTGTGGTTTGACGTGGTCCTACTCCACGTGCTTGTACTAACCTGCTATCTACTTCAGCTTTACAACTCCCTGATTCATCAATAAGTGATCCCAAATATTTAAATTTTTTAACAGCTCTAATAATTCCTTGGGATAGGGATATATCTCGTCCACTTCCTCCTACTACAAGATATTCAGTTTTTTCCATGTTTACTCTTAATCCTCCTATTTCAAAAGAATTTAGAAGTTTTCTCATCATGTATTTCACATCCTCACGACTCTGAGCTATCAACACTTGATCGTCTGCAAATAATAAGGAATGTATTGTGCCACCTTGGACTGGTACTCCCATGCCTCCACAATATCGATTCCACTGCTCCAATATATGCTGGATGTATATTTTGAACAGAGTAGGGGGACATACTACAGCCCTGTCGCAGGCCTTTAGTAGTTCTGAATGGAGAGGATATCATCTTACCCACTTTAACCGAAGCCTGACACTGCTGGTACAACCGTCGGACAAGTGAAATCGTTGGTAAATCGATACCAACATCAACCATTGCATCCCAAAGTTGGTTGATTGGCACTGAGTCATAGGCCTTTTCTAAATCAACAAATATCAAATGAATTTCCTGGCCCTTAGCATGTGATTTTTCTGTTATCTGTCTCAGACTAAAAATGTGATTCAATCATGATTTCCCTCTGGTAAATTCTGCTTGGTCTTCCAACATTCTTCCTTCGATAGTGTGTTCAAGTCTGTTTGTAATGATACTGATAAAAATTCTACTCATGGATGACATCACACTGATTCCTCTGTAATTTCCAGGGTCTTTACGATTTCCCTTTTTATGAATAGATGTTATATATGGCATACACCAATCCTTTGGTATTTCATCACCCTCCAAAATCTGATTAAACATTTTACATATAAGTCTTTTTAATAAGGGGGGCCATATTCCCATAATTCTGTCATTATTCCACCGGGTCCACTGGCTTTACCATTCTTTGCTTTTTTCAGTGCCTGATCTATTTCTTCCTCTAAAATAGGTTCCATACGTGAAGATATATTGTCCATATACTCCAAATTTTCACATTTTAGTCCCTTCCTTTTCTCAACAAGCAGATTTTTAAAGTGCTTCTCCCAATGTTCTATATTCACAAGATTTAAGGCTGGTGATGGATTATTAACTGCCCTCATCCTCCTTATAACTCTCCATGCCTCTGCAGATCTTCTGTATCCTAATGAATGATCGATTTCAGCACATACTTTTTCCCATGATTCTTCTTTACATTTTATTATAACCTTCTTTACCTTTCTCTTGCATTCTCTATACTTCTGTAGGTCTTCTTCACTCTTAGAGCTCAACCACTTATAGTACAATTTCTTTTTTTCATTAATAATTTCCAGTGCTTCCATAGTCATCCATTCTGTCCTTCCTCCACTTTTCCTCTCCCTTTCCAACACTTCCTCAGTTACTCCATTAACACAATGTTTTAAAAAATCATACAGGCATTCAGCATTCAAATCCTCCTCTACTACTTTCAGTCTATTGTTCAGCCTTTCCTGATATAGATAGCGTACACTATCTTCCTGTAATAGATGCACCAAATATCTAGGGTCATCTATAATAGCCATTTCTTTATTTTTCTGAGTTTTAGTTGTTTTTAATTTAGTTTTCATTGGGAACGCAATTTTTGATACAACAATATGATGATCCGATCCACATTCTATCTTCCTCCGTACTCTAACATCTTGTACTTCAATCAATCGTTGCTGTCTTACTATTACGTAGTCTATAATAGACTTCAAATTCCTGGAGTGGTTTACCCAGGTATATTTATGTATATCCTTGTGTTTAAACTTTGTATTCATGATAACACATTCCTGCTCCTTACAAAATTCAATCAACCTCCTGCCATTATCATTTTCTGTATCTTCTCCCCAGGCTCCAACAATGTTACTATTAATTTTTCTACCGACACGTCCATTAATATCTCCCATTAGCAGGAGCTCATGTCCATTCACACAATCATCAATTACTTCTCTCAAATCTTCATAAAAAAAAACATTTTCTCATCAACTGAAGCATCATTGTTGGGGGCATATACCCCTATTACTTCCACAGTAGTTTCATGAATACGTATAGTTATCTTAATTATCCTGTCACTTATTTCTTTCCAATTAACTATTCCAGATTTCCATTTCTTCTTTATGAGGATAGCCACTCCTGACTTTGCTCTCTCTGATTTTGGCACTCCACTCCAGAAATGTATATAATCCCCAACCACTTCTTGTCCTTGTCCTTTCTTTTTTGTCTCATTTAAAACTACTATATCCATATCCAGAGTATCTAGTTCTTTAACTATTTCTACTAGTTTTCCACTTATTCCTTGTATATTCCAAGTTCCGCATACCAAAGTCCGTTTACGTAGCAAGCTTTGTTTTATAGGATCGGGGTGCTAGCCCTCTGCCCAACCCCCAACCTGGAGGACCAGGTAATTTGTAATCGAGGATGTCTTGCCCTAGCCTTTGGAGGACAAACTCCCATCCTGCAAGGCAGCAACTCCCTATCTTGAGGTAATCTCTTCTGCCTTCTTCGCCGTTCAGATTCCAAACTCTTCATCCGCCATTGGATATTCTCTTCTGGAATGCTTCTTCGTCTGACCTCTCTCCTTTGACCTGTCCGGTATGGGAAACCCTATCAGTAGCTACGCTATCGCCGGCATAGCTCTCAGGGTCATTGAGGTACTCAAACCCCACCACCAACTATAAGGTCTTGCACTCCCTAGGTGGGGAGTCTACGAGACTTAATGCTAAACAGTCGTATCTACACAGAAAGTCACGAAAACGGTAGTAATGAAGAAAATCATATTTCCTAAGCTGTTTAACATTCTGGCATAAATATTTGTAAAAACGGCATTAAGGTTAGGATTTGTGTTCTTTCTCTTTGCTCACACGTAGATAAATATCCACAAATTAGAAACTTACCATACCGGTACATGAAAATTTATCTTTATGTATTTTTACATATTTGATCATAATCACTTATTAAATATCGGTATATCAATTGTGTACATTTTTATACCTTTTATGTAAAACTGCATATTTTCTCTCTTAATTAAAATATAATAACGTCCATAAGTAGAATATAATAGAAAACATCAGCACGAAAATATTTGTACAATTGTGAATTATGAGAAAAAAAATATAAGAAACCAATTGTACAGTGAAACAGATTTTCCAAGCTATACAAAAGCTGCCAACAAAAATTGCATTCACTGGACGCGATAAATATAGAGAAAGACACGCATAAATTCCATACTGCAAACCGTCGTTTATTTATTCTGTTTATGAATGAAACAATACAAATATATAGGGGAATCCCGTGCTGTAGTGGAATATTTAAAACAATAAAAGTCGTACATTTGATGGCATTCAGCTCGGCATTTCGGAACTGGTTCCATTTTCAGACGCCTATTTAATTTGTTGAGGACGACTGCCATCAAAAGTTACAACCTTTATTGTTTTAAATATTTAACAACGGTGCTAAAAAAATATATTTCCTAAAAGTACTGCAGTCGGTTAAGGCAAATGCTAAAAGCTGCAAAGCCGACGGTTTGAGTCCTGATGGCGTCAGAATTTGTAAGCTGGCAGAATAATGGAGTCGACACAGCCTCAAATTGAAATGAGTACCAGACTATGATCTTGGAGTAAAGGCGACCGTCATACAGGGCTGACAACCCGACTGATATATTTAGAATTTAGAATAGATTTATTTAGCCTGGTGGAGTTAAGGCCATGTGGCCTTCTCTTCCACTCACCAGAACAAACATATGTTACATATGAATACAAAAAAATTACAATAAGTCATATTAAACAGGACAAACATATGTTACATATGAATACAAAAAAATTACAATAATAGTCATATTAAACAGGACAAACATATGTTACATATGAATACAAAAAAAATACAATAGTAGTCATATTGAACAATTAATTATCAGTCATATTGAATAATGTCTAATAATACAATGAAACTAAATACAATTAAAATTAAATTAATGATACAATGAATAAAAAAAGGAATAACAGCTCGAATCTACTATACATAAAAATAAAAAAAAAAATACAAATAAAGTAATAAACTACAATGAATTAATCTATGCTTTTCATACAAGGCATTAGGTAAATGTATTAACAAATCCTAAGCCTTATGTAACTAATTTCAATTTAACTAATTATTTCTGTGACGAATTTTAATTATATGACGAAATAACTTTGTGGCTAACCCCTGTAAATCTATGACACGACTTTACTTCTCTCCCGAAGGAAGCCACACTCAGGATTAAGCTATAAATGGGATGAAAACAGAGGCTAGTAGATTCCATGCCCACTGGATTGTAAGATGCGTTCAAACTCGAGAAAAATATGGGCTAAAAAAATAATATATATATATATTATATTTATTTATTTGTTTGAATTTTCCAAAGCAGACGCCAGTGTGTTAAACAGGGGAACGGCGAAGACTACATAACAGTCAGCTACATGGGAAACCAGAGATAATAAGAAACATTAAGTCTCGTAGACTGCGATGAGCAGGACATGTCTCACGATGCCTTTGGTTGTCCAATAATGCAAAAATAAATGTTACGCTTGAATGGGGTTTTGATCGATGTAGCATTGGAGTAGTGTTGCATTGTAACGTAGCAACGATTGGACGGTTTAAAATTTCATTCTGTTTGTGTAGTGCCGTGAGCGATTGGAAAATATTACCTCAGGTTTTGGGATATGGAAGTTAGGTAAGTTTGAATACATTCAATATACAAATAATTCACATTAGAATAAATACACTTATTATTATACACTGAAGCTTCATTTAGTTGAGTGATTAAAGATTTGTTTCCAACGCTTCCTGTCACTGACAATTTTTTTTATATTCAACTTGCTAATGGCCGGAGTCCGCTGCTACGCCCAAGTAAATGAAATATGATTTTAAATTTTCGTTTCAGGTAAACTTCTACACCAAATTTTTAGAGCACAATATATAGCGGCTGAAGACTTGAAAACATGTGTACAAATTTTCGTGAAGGTCGGTTGAGGGGTTTAGAAGTCACAAACATATGCAGGCTGGGTTTAAAGATAATTCAGTCTTGTAACACACCGTTATCAACATCTGACTTGGAGTCCAGTTATTAAAGGTTGCATCGCACATTCTGCATACATGACGAAACCAAAATAACATTTGCACTCTTATGAAATTAATATGATTTATTTATTTTGTTAATCATTTTTTCTAATTTCCAAATATTTTCCTTTCGAAAACTAATACTTGTTGTATTTCTGCCTTTTCAAGGTCAGGTTTCGCAGGCTTAAGCCAACACGGGTCATCCGGTGTATTCTGACTTTGGTATTACTGGATCCGAGAAGTGCAGGTTGCCTAGTGTGCACCACTTTCCATTGACTTACTTCCATGTAAACATAGCACTAGTAGTTTACTCCCGAGTGCGACCAATATAATTTACTTACGCTCATTTCCCTACATATGTCAGTCAGTGGTCAGCACCTGACCTCAAAGAGACATTTAGTAGGAAATTAAGGTATTACTTGAATGGAGGAAGGCAGATTATATTTTGCTCAGAGGCACTAGTTTAGGCCTGAGGTTCTTTTACGGAACTCATGGCTTAAAGTCTCTCTCGGAGAACTGGTCCCTTGGATTCTTCCATCCAAAAAATCTACCGACCTCGGCGGGTTTGATCTCGCGACCCTTGGGGAAAGAGGCAAATAACATAAACTCAAATATGAACCAAGATAACTAAAAGACACACAGAATGTTTTATATCCTCTGTCAGGAAGAAACATTAATTTGTTTGTGTTATGTCAAATTTTATGTGGAATTCGCCCGGGATCGACTAATGATAGGGAGATATTTCTTCATATGTGAGACAAATGTCGGTAAACTTTAACGCCCAAATAGTACTAAAACACTTATCTGGCCATCTTAATTCATTCTCATATTCGCCTTGTTCAGAATAAATGGTGATTGAAAGATGTGTCTTGTCCATGCTGTCTCGAAGGTGGCCCCGGACTGAGCTCATCCCTCATTTGGCGAAGCCCTCCGTGTCCTTGTTAAGTATGTGTATATTCCAAAGTACGGAGAGGTTGTGTTCGGGTGACACAGCAGACCTAAAATTAGTGACCAAAAAGGGGAAATTAAAATCCACAAGCTAGCTGACTTAAATGCATGGGACTGGAGTGAAAACAAATCGTGCATACCTATATATTTTGTCTATATCGTTGTATAATTCGTATAAATTGAAATAATTTCTACGGATTCATTTTTCCACTATGTATTAAATAAATCAAACCACTGTATCTTATAGGATGCAGCGCCAAATTAAGGAAAATACATAAAAATAATAAATGTGGTAATTATTTGCACAGACAGGTTATTTTGAACAATTTGTTCGCTGAATAGTAAACTAAATGATTTCCATGTCTATCGTTTTACAAACACATCAGTCATTTTTATGTTGTGGTGTTTGTTAAACAGGACATGTGGTCTTCAAAACACGAAACTAATCAATTTTAAAATATGCACCGTACAAAATGTCGGATATATAGCAAAAATAGTTTCACTTTCAATGGAAAAAGTGTAAATTAATTAAATCGAAGAAACTTAACAACTGATAATGATATATTTTTCGTCCGAGACCCTGGGTACGCTTCCTTAAATTGATTGGCTCAACAGATGAAAAAAAAAAGCTAATCCAGCAAATCATAAAGATAATATACTCACTGAGTTTGTTTAACGCTAGGGGCGCTGATCTCCAAGCAGGTTATATTATATACCTCCTCCATAACAAGTTTGTTTATTCGCCTAAGATTCCTTCGATATGAACTGGCAAAAATGACTAAAATATTTGTCTTATTACGTAAATCGTAAAATTCTTAAATAAATAAATACTTATCTTGCTACCAACATTACTGTAGACCTGTTGCACTACATATAGAACTCTTCATTACTTTAAAAAAATTAATAATGCGAAAGATGACTCAATAAAATAAGCTATGACGTCGGGATTCAACAACAGCATCACAGTTACGTGGTTACGGTATGAATAATATTTCAAAATTTGTTTTGCTATAAAAATAATTACAATTTCGCGATCTTTTATTTCAGGAAAATCGGAATTACAATAAACAAAATAGTTTTGTTTTACAACGTATATGGATAAGTGAAAGCTTTAAACGGGGATGTGTACAAAATACGGAGGGTTGTTTCCAATCTCTGAGAACGATTTGCCAAGTAGATTGTGACATTGAAGTGTGAATTATCAGGATAGGAGCGTGCGAGATGATCAAACCAGTCAGTGTGCTGCTTCTGTTACACTCGCATGCGTGTTGCTCTCATAATGACTAAGCAGATAGACCCGTTTTGGGAAGGGTATATTACTGCCCTTTACGACGCTAATTATAGTTATTCCGCGATTATTGAGGCTTGCAAAAACGTACTTTTGTGGTGTCAAAGTGTGGAATTAGCTCAGTGCTTAATAAAAGGGAAAGGATCGCTTGGGATTAATTCCAAAAGGGGGAAAAAAACAGCAAATCCACTACCTGCTACTACCCGCACCCCAGATGTAATCAGAATGGTCAAGGCCCTTATCTACGATGGTAACCCTGCCACACAAAGGGTGATTGCGAACAGATTGGGAATATCCCTTAAAACTGTAAACACCATAATAAACAAAGATTTAAACATGGAGAAGCGCCTCAAAAGCAGGGTTCATAAATTGTTGCCACGTCACATTGCCGAACGCCGCAACCAACAACAGGAAACTCTATGAAAAGCACCTGACAGAAGAAACATGTAAAGTTTTGGTCATACTTGATGAAGCATATGTTTATCTAGGAGACAGCAACAAACCCCGGGCAATTTACTATAGAGAAAGGGGTGAAAAAAATTCAAAAGTGTATGCCGAATGTAGAGAAAGATTATCCAAGGGATTTATGGTCATCGCGGGATGTTGCTACAATGGAAAACTGACCATTCGTAGAGTAAATAAAAAGGCCAAAATCAACCCCCAGTACTACCAGGAAGAAGTTGTCGCCCTAATTTACCGGATCGATATCCCAGCGCTCTATGGTACAGAAAAAACCAAGTCTGGGTGCACCAAGACAAGGCCTCTAGTCACACTTCGGGTTCAACCCTGGCGTTCCTGGGGAAAAGGAAAATGCTATTCCATTCAGAAACATCCCAGTGAAGTCTCCTGATGCATCATCGATGGACTTTGTGCCTTTGGACTCTTCAAAAGGGCACTGGGAAACAAGCGTCCTCAAACAATAGACGGTCTCTGGAAAGCGTGTAAAGAGGAGTGGGAAATTCTAGACATGGCTGTGCTGCATAAGAGTCTTCTGCAGTGGGAACTCCGACGCCGAGCCATAGCTCGGGTCAAGGGACATCAAATAGAGCATGCTTGATGGTAGAGACATGGCTTTTCTTAAGTTAAACTTAAAAGTCATCTGTTATCAGAGATCAGAAACAACCGTCCGTACAAGGTGAGTTAGTTGCTGGAATTAACATAAAGAAGTTGAATCGCTCTAATTAACGTTTTGTTCTTCTTTTAAAATTTGTCATAAGTTATTGCGGTTTATATTATCACTACCTAATACCCGGCGTGCGTTGCTATGCCTAAATAAATTAAATATTAAACGTTAATTAAATTGTACGGTACACACTGAGAGTAAACAAACATGGCGGTTGCTAGTCAGTGTTTAATTTTATTTAATTTTAACCTCCACTTCTAATTGTCAGATTTCGCTAATTTTCTGACAATACCTACCTCGGTTTATTTTAATAGGTTATACCTAGTTTCGTTGTGAAACATCAAAAATTGTGACCGCTAGAGTGATTTTTAAATTTTCGATTCAGGTGAACTCCTACGCCTAATAGATTTAGAGGATTCAGTTGAGATTCTATATCAGCCAATGACCCACTCAAACACACACACAAACATTTCATCAAAATCGGTCCAGTCGTTTAGGAGGACAAACACACGTTATATAGACGTATATATAGGCCTACAGTAATAATAAGTTTTTACAGTCTGTAGGTTGTAGGAAAAAGAGAGGCGAACAGACAGGTGAATGGAGAAAATTAGAAAACAGTGTACTACATGGTCTTTATAGGAAACCAGATATAATAACAGGTAAGTCTGGTAGACTGCGATGTGCCACGAATGGAGAATGAAAGAGGTGCATGGAAAGTTCTTGTTGGGAAACGCCCAGTTGATAGACCAAGAATGACGTGGGAGAATAACATTAACTATGATTTGAGGAAAGTAGATTATACAAGGGATGATTCGAAAACATTAGCTGAGGATAGGAATGTATGGAGAGCTTATGTCCGCGCGACCATGAAGCTATTGGATAGAGCCAGTGAGTTAGCTAGTTAGTTTATAAAGTTTATAAGGTACTGAAAGTAAAAAAATATATACATATTTGTTTTCATGGTACATTAATCTAATGAAAAGAAGAAAATCCGTCGCACAGGAAATGTGCAAACTAAGCGAAATAATAAAAAAATCATGGCGCCGCTTACGCACTTTTTAAAATCATCGATTTCAGATAACATTCACTTCTAATGGTCGGATTTTGTTGATAATCGGAAAATAACTTCCTCTTTTTATGTAAATACCAAGTACCGAGTTTCGTTGAGGAAAACAGAAAATTAGGATCGACAGAGCGATTTTTGCGTTCACTGTCCAGGTGTGCCCCCACTCCTAATTGTGTGGTTGCTATGGTAATGAAAAATGTGTGAGAAATTTCGTTTTGTTTCCCTTAATTCCAGTTGTTAGACATCAGATATATTAACTAACTCACTAGCATTAAGTATAGTACACGCTCTCCATACATCTCTATCCGGAGCGATTTAATCTACTTAGGCTGTTCTGATGTAAACATTTTTTAAATAATTACAGATGCAAGGTAAGATGGTGCCAACAATTAGGAATTTCCTCCATTTCTTATTTATTTATGACAAAAAATTATATAGTTCTCTACCGAATCAGACGTTTATGCTTTTTCCATGCTGTCGAAAGATATCCTTTATTTACAATTTCATTACGAGTAGAATGTATGCTCCATGCTGACTCACCTGTAAATTCTGCTGTTATTTTCACCACATCATCTATCGCTAATGTAGGATATTTTTCATTACATTGTTTGAAAACATTAAAAATAATTTATTTCTCTCCTTATTTAAATATTTCCATTTCCAATGTTTTAAGAAATTCTACAGAAATTTTGCCATTTTGAAACAACTCAAATTCCAACATATTGTGCATTGCGAGTGCATAAGAGTGAAACAATGTTTATTTCATCTATGAAATTGTAATTATATATTATATTTTAACTAGCGAATCCGGCACACGTTGTCCTGCGCGAACGTTCAATTCTCGTGTCGTGGCTGGACGATAAATATATAAGTTACGTTTTCACCATAAAATTCACTAATTAAGACGTATAAAATAAGTTCGCAAGAAAACTCCTCACTGCCATCTATTAACCGTGCATCATGACTACACATTTTTGTCGTGCGTCATATGTCGTTAATGCAGATGAGTACACATCTGACACAAAAAACCTATAATTCGATCGTAGCGCCACCTACCGAGGCCAATTATGAATCTAAATCATCCAGTGACCCACTCAGACACATAAAATTTAATCCAAATCGGTCCAGACGTTTAGGCAGTTTTTAATTTCGTGTCTCAAGTAAACCCCCACTTCTAATTGTCGGATTTCGCTCATATTTGGATAATACTTTCTTCGGTTTATTTCAATAAGATATGCTGAGTTTCGTTTGAAAAATCGAGAAATGTCACCCCTACAACGATTCTTTAACTTTAAGAATTTGAGGTGAAATCCTACACCTACTGGTTCTAGAGGGTCTAATTGTGAATCTAAACCATTCAGGTACCGACTCAAACACTCACAAAAAATGTAATCAAAATCTGTTCAGTCGTATAGCAGGAGTTCAGTGACAAACACACGTACAGAAGAATTATATATAAATATAAAGATATTTCAGTCTTGCGACACATCGTTATCCCATCTAATTTTGTGTCTGTCTTGGAGTGTAGTTGTTTCACTGGAAATGATTTTTAACAATAAAGTCTTTCATGACACATTCTGCATACATGGCCAAACCAAATTAATCTTGTACTCTGATGCATTTTTTATTCAATGCCCCAGGTTGTCATTTTGACATTTCTGACTTTCTCTCCAAGCACTGGCGTAATTGTAACACACTTCTGAGATTGGGGCGCCCAGAAGGCGGGGTTAGGGCTGTTCCGATGATGTGATGGGTGATGATGGTGCGCCAGGAGAGTCCTTAATCCTAAACTTTATCTAAGGCGAATATCAATGATGCTGAATACGATGTCTACATGAGGTTCGGGGACTGTTTCTCACATTT
Organism: Diploptera punctata; assembly: GCA_030220185.1. NCBI lineage: Eukaryota > Metazoa > Arthropoda > Insecta > Blattodea > Blaberidae > Diploptera > Diploptera punctata. Next base: position 125,610 of record JASPKZ010007498.1, read on the forward strand.
AGTAAGTAATACCGACTTTAAAAGTTGTTCTGTAGAATTAAACATTTCATCAAAATCGATCCAGTAGTTTAGTAGAGCGACAAACACACGTACACATGAGTATAAAGATATCCTCTTGTAATGTATATAGACATATTCTAAATAATATATATTTGTATTTCCTTTATTTCGAGTGTTAGAGGGCGAACTACATTTTGTTACACGTTTAAGGGTAAAACTTTTATTCTAAAATGCAGTCATACATCTGGTTTACTTACATTAAAACTTGAACTTAGCTCGGAAGAGGTACATTAGACACCGAAAATTACCGTGTGTGTGTGAGGGGGGGGGAGGGCTGACAACCCGGCTGATATCTGTGATCAATTTTAATATAACGAATTATTTTTATTACGAATTTTAATTAAAGAGACGATATAGCTTTTTGGCCAACCCCTGTAAATCTATGACACGACTTTACTTCTCTCCCGAAGGAAGCCACATTCAGGATTATGATATAAACGGGATGAGAACAGAGACCAGTAGATTCCATGTCCACTCGATTCTAAAATATGTTCAAAATTGAGAAGATGATGGGTTAATTTTTTTTCTCTTCTCTGAATGTTGTAAAGCAGACGCCAATATGTCAAAGAGGCGACTAGCGATGACTACATACAATCAGCTACATGGGGAACCAGTTATAATAAGAAAAATGAAGTCTCATAGACTGCGATGAGCAGGACATGTAGCACGATGCCTTTGCTTGTCCAATAATGCAAAAATCCAAATGTTACGCTTGAATGGAGATTTGATTGATGTAGTACTGGAGTAGTGTTGCATTGTAACGTAGCAACGATTGAACGGTTTAAAATTTCGGATGGACAATTAACATTCTGTTTGTTTAGTGCCGTAAGAGATTGGAAAATATTATCTCAGGTTTTGGGATAAGGAAGTTAGGTAAGTTTTAATACATTCATTACACAAATAATTAATACTAGAAAAATACACTTCTTATTAGACACTGCAGCTTTAATTAGTAGATTTATTTCCCACAATTCCCGTCACTATTCCAACTTCAAATGACTGTAGTGCGCTCCTACTCCTAAATAAATGAAATATGATTTTTAAATTTTCGTTTCAGGTAAACTTTTACCCCTAATCTTTTTTAGAGCATAATAGCAGCTAAACACTCTCCGTATCTGACAATGTGTGTACACGTTTCGACGAATCAAACATGGCAGTTTGCTAGAGTCAATTCTTATTTTCGGATTTAAGGTAAACCCCCACTTAAAATGGTCGGATATCGCTGAGTTTTGGATAATACCTACCTCGGTTTATTCTAATAGCATATACTGAGTTTCGTTGTCAACAACGAAATTTGCGATCGCTATAACGGCTTTTAATTATCGTTTCAGGTGAACTCCTACACCTAGTAGTTTTAGAGCTTAACAGATAGCGGCTACGGACTGAGATGGGTGAATCATGTAATGACAATGGAGGAGGAGAATACCACTAGAAAGCTTACACTACGGGGGGGACCAAATGGAGGAAGACCGTAGTTGAGGTGGATGTACGGAGTAGAGGAAGCTCGGGGATCGGGGATGGAGGAGGGCGTTGGACAGGGATGCGTGGAGAAGCAGCGAGGAAACATAAACGGCTGTAGAGCTAGAAGAAGAAGAAGAAGAAGAAGAAGAAGAAGAAAGCGGCTAAACGCTCGGCGTACTTCAAAACATGTATGTACAAATTTTGATGCATATCTGTTGAGGGGTTCAGAAGTAACAAACATATACAGACAGCTAGCTAATAGCCGGCTGCGTGCGTTGCTTCCCCTAAATGAATTAAATATTAACGATTAATTAAATTGTATGGTAAACGCTGAGACGAACCAAACATGGCTTTCAGGTAAACCTCCAATTCTAATTGTCGGATTTCGCTCATTTTCGGATAATTAGAACACGTCACAAATATGGAAATTAGAAACATAATAGAAGCAGAGGAACGCATAATTGAAAGAATTGAGGAGAAGGAATTAAAATGGTTAGAACATATTTTAAGAATGGGAGATGAGCGATTGCAGAAACAATTATATGAATGGCAACCGAACCAGAAATAAATAAAAGAGGGAGACCAAAGTTCACATGGAAGAAAAACATGAAGACATTAATACAAACAAGAGGGCTAAACATTCGTTAAATTTAGAGTAAATTAAAATACATTATAAATATTAATTGTATTGTATTCATAACTTGTAATCGTTTATATATATATATATTGTAATTTAGATTTAAGACTTTTCTTTTGTATTTTTTTTTAAACCTGGTTGAGTGGTAGACAAGGCCTTAAGGCCTTAACTCTGCCAGGTAAAATAAAGCTATTATTATTATTATTATTATTATTATTATTATTATTAAACATTGAAGATGAATATGATCGTAGGCTTTGGAGGTTTTGCACGGGAAGACGACAGCAGCTGTAAAAACCCAAAGATAGATTCCTTTGATATGAACTGACAAAAATTACTAATATTTTGTCTTGTTTCGCGTAAATCGTAAAACTGTTAATACATTACTTGTAAATTCATAATTTTCTTGCTATATACATTACTGTACACCTGATGCACTACATATTTGTTTTGTCTAACGCCACTAGGTTGTCTCTTATGACATTTCAGGCTTTCTCCCATGGCTTTGGCAGAACTGCAATCCATTTCTTAGGTTGGGGCACGTGGAAGGCGAAGTTATGTTACCCCGATGATATGATGGGTGATAAATGATAATGAAGTACCAGGAGAGCTCTTAACCTAAACTTAACCTAAATTCCGGAACATGGGTAACCACAGGAATAATTCCCTTTAAGAAAAAATGGCAATGGATTGACCGGGAATTGAACCCGGGACCTGAGGAACGCTGACCGTTAGCCCATGAGGCTGGTTAAAGTTGCACTACATATAGAACTCTTTATTACGTTTTTTTGTTTAAGATAACAATGCGAAAAATCACTCAATAAAATAGGCTACGACATTTGAACGTCGCGGTTCAACAACAGCATCACAGTTACGTGGTTACGGCAGAAATAATATTTCAAAATTTGTATTGCTATAAAAATAATTAGAATTTCGCGTTCCTTTATTTCAGGAAAATCGGTAATCAAAATAATTTGTTTTCAGACGTAAATTAATAAATGATGGCGTTAAATATAAGCTGTGATTGTATGTAAAATTCGCTAAAATACGAGGTAAGTTCCAATTAAAATATAAACCAAAGTTAGTGTAGAATTAGAATGTAGGCCTAGATCGGCCTGCAGTGGAGCCACTTTACCTTTACGTCTGATTTTCTTTTTTTTTTTTCTTAATTTTCGTTTTCCTTTCTTGGCCTTTTTGACGTGGATACGTGTTTGAATTAGCGTCCACAGTGGGAGACAATTGAGACAACCAATGATAACAAAATCGGGGGATACAGTTTGGTGTTGCAGCTACATATCTATCATCTACATCCAACATTTAATTAAGCCCATCGATAGATAAAGGATCAAAACATTTCTAACGTTGACTGTGGACTGTGACGCATTGCGCGAGGCGGAGTGAGCGCCGCCATTTTGAGGTCGTTTCGCTGCGTCACATAATTTTCGTTTAGTATAAATTTTGACTCAGACAAGTTACGACGTTCGTTTGAGTTTCAATCGTCAGCTCTCGTCAAGATGTATCGATTGAGAATATAAAACATTAGACAAAAAACCTGATGTCCAAGTTCTGGAATCTAACCACGGGACATCTGGAACGCTGACTACAAGGCCACGGGGCCTGTCAATGTTCAGGCATAATTTCTCTAATATTTTCGTAAAATTATATATTTTGTACATTGTCCATGTTAACATAATTACTATTTTTAAATTGTTTTGTGTTGTTTAATTTTTAACAGTGAAAATACATGTTATTCAGTTTTAAAAATAACTGCAATAATCGGGTTACCATGGTAACGCATGTTCATGTGATTGTGTGTACAGTTTATGCTCTCACACGTCTGTCTGTTTTCATTACAAGTTGTTAAGGTACAAGTTTCTTCTCTTCAAGTCAGGTACAATCTAAATTCCATTAGAAATTATATCAACATTATCCAACCTGTCTAAATGGTACAAAGAGTAGGATGTGGGTAGACAAACAGTTTTCAGATACGTTGAAATTCACTATTCAATTTTGTAATTTTGTACTAGAGTATGTCATCAAATCTTTAGAGGATAAAGAAGGCTTAATAAGCTGATAGTTTATGCTACTGATGTAATATTATTAGGCGATAGGGTGGAGATACTAAAGGACAACACACACCATATATATATATATATATATATATATATATATATATATACAGTATATATTCACACAAAGAAATACATTATATAATGGAAATGGACAGCTAATGACAAATGAGGCAAATTTTGAGGAAGTGGCTGAATTCAAATACCTAGGAACAATAATCACAAAAAGGAATGAGATGCACAAAGAAAGTAAAGATAGGTTCAATTCTGGAAATGCATCCTATTACGGATTACAGGGATTCTTGTAAAAAAACTGAAAACATAGAAAACTGTTATATGAAATAGATACTGAAACAATAACTATTACTTACATCGCCCTTGGATATAGTCGCTTTACAGGAAGTTAGGTGGCCAGGAGAAGGTAGTCAGGAATCAGGAAGCTTTGCATTATACTACGGGGGTGCAGAAAGACCTGCATTTGGAACGGGTTTTTTAGTCAGAAGGAGGATCCTATCCGCTATCCGAGATATTAAGTTTGTTAGTGATAGGATATCATACATAATTCTAAAGGGTAAACGACATGATTTTATAATTGTAAATGTACATGCCCCCACAGAAGATAAAGATGACAAGATCAAGGATGAGTTCTATGAAGAATTAGAATGCTTATTTGATAGCCTTTCACGATATCATATGAAAATTGTCTTACGAGATTTTAATGCAAAAGTGGGGCGGGAAGATATATTCAAACCAACAATAGGCAAATTCAGTCTTCATGAAGATAGTAATGACAACGGGGTTAGGTTAGTCACATTTGCCACATCGAAGAATCTCATTGTTAAGAGCACACCATTTCAGCATAAGGATATTCATAAATACACCTGGACGTCCCCAGATGGAGAAACTCGGAACCAGATACATGATCGTATTAGTGGACAAACACTGGCACAGTAGCATCATCGATGTTAGATCAGTTAGAGGGACAGACTGCAATTCGGATCATCATCTGGTCAGAGTGAAAATCAGACAACGGCTATCGCTTATGAGAGGAACAAACGCTAAAGATGATTCTGTAAAATTTGAATTAAAAAACTTGAAAAATGATGAAATGCGGCAAGAATACCAAATCGAAATTGCTAATAGATTTGAAGTACTGGAATCTTCAGATAACAATGCGGCAAACGAAGAAGAAACTGATATAAATAAAGAATGGGAGGCTATAAGATATACTATTAAATTGTCAGCATCAGAAAGCATTGGTTGTTTAAAAAAGAGGCAAAACAAGAAATGGTTTGATGAGCAATGTGTCGACATTGTAAAGAAAAGAAAGCTAGCAGAAATGAAATGTTTACACGAGCCAAATGACGTAAATTTAGAGCAATTGGGTGTTATTAGACGGGAAACCACCAAGCTACTAAAGAGTAAAAAGAGGGAATATTTGAGAGAGAAGATTAATGATCTTGAAATGAACGCAAAAAATAGGAACATTAGAGAATTATATCAGGGAATTAGTATAGAGAAGAAAGGGTTTCAGGCTAGAACAAACATAATTCGGAATGAAAATGGGGATATGATTGCAGATTCCAGGAGTATATTAAATAGATGGAAAAGTTACTTTAATCAGCTATTAAATGTACATACAGAACAGGACATTGAGGAGGATAATTTACAGACACCAGAAATGCTAGTCGCAGAACCAAATGCATTAGAGGTTGAAATGGCGATTGAAAAATTGAAGATGTATAAAGCATCAGGTTCAGATGAGATCCCAGCAGAACTCATAAAATCAGGGGGAGAAAAATTGATGGACAAAATACGCTGGTTGCTAACTATGATTTGGGAAAAAGAAGCTCTTCCAGATGAATGGAAGGAATCAATTACCGTACCAATTTATAAGAAAGGAGATAAAACTGATTGCAACAACTACAGGGGCATCTCATTACTTTCAACTTCGTACAAAATTCTTACAAATATATTAGTAAGCAGACTTACTCCCTATATTGATGACATTCTAGGAGATCATCAATGTGCATTTAGAAGAAACAGGTCTACAACAGATCAGATTTTTAGTATAAGACAGATTTTAGAAAGAACTGGGAATATAATGGTACTGTACATCAGCTATATGTAGACTTCAAAAAAGCATATGATTCAATTAAGAGGGAGAAGTTATATAGTATCCTGCTGGAGTTCGGAATTTCTAAAAAGTTAGTTAGACTTATACGAATGTGTCTAAATGGCTCAAAGAGTAGGGTGCGTGTAGGCAAACAGTTTTCGGACACTTTTGAAATCCAGAATGGGTTGAAGCAAGGAGATGCACTATCTCCTCTACTATTTCATTTTGTACTAGAGCATGCCATTAAATCTCTAGAGAATGAGGAAGGCTTACAACTCAATGGTATTAATAAGCTGTTAGTTTATGCCGATGATGTAGTACTACTGGCCGATAGCGAGGAGATACTAAAGGACAACACGCACACACTATTGAGTAACACTAAGAAATTAGGACTGGAAGTAAATATCAATAAAACTAAATATATGGTCACACATAGAAATTCATTATATAATGGAAATAGACAGCTAATGACAAATGAGGGAAATTTTGAGGAAATTGCTGAATTCAAATACCTAGGAACAATAATCACAAATAGAAATGAGATGCACAAAGATATTAAACATAGGCTCAATTCTGGAAATGCATGCTATTATGCATTGCAGAGACTCTTGATGTCCCAACTCCTTTAAAAAATCGTTAAACTGAAAATATTTGAAACTATTATTCTACCAGTTATATTATATGGGTGCTAAACATGGACTCTTACTTTAAGGGAGGAAAGGAGATTACGAGTATTTGAGAATAAAGTTCTTAGGAAAATTTTTGGACCAAAGAGAGATGAACAAACAGGTGAATGGAGAAGACTACATAACAATGAACTACATGGTCTTTATAGGAAGCCAGATATAATAAGAACAGTTAAGTCTCGTAGACTGCGATGGGCAGGACATGTTGCACGTATGGGGAATGAAAGACTTGCATGGAAGCTTCTTGTAGGAAAGCCAGAGGGAAAACGCCCAGTTGGTAGACAAAGAATGAGATGGGAGAATAACATTAAGTGTGATTTAAGGGAAGTAGATTATACAGAGTTGATTGGAAAGCATTAGCTCAGGATAGGGATGTATGGAGAGCTTATGTCCGCGCGGCCATGAACCTACGGGTTCGATAGTGCCAGTGAGTGAGTGAGTGTGAGTGAGTTAAGGCAGGAGAAAAAAATAGGTGTATTTATGAAGAAAGTTGTTAGAAACTTTTTTGAAACAAAGAGAGACCAACAGACAGATGAATGAAGAAGACTATATGACAGTGAACTGCATTATCTTTTTGGAAAACCAGATGTAATAAAAACAGTAAAATCATAAAATTCATAGACTGGAGTGGCAGGGCATGTGGCACGAATGGGGAATGAAATAAGAACATAAAAACTCATTATAGGAAAATGAGAGGAAAGCGTCCAGTAGGTAGGCCAAGAATAAAGTGGGAGAATGATATTAACTATGATTTGAGGAAGGTAAATTAAAAAGTGTATGATTGAAATAGGGATGTTTGGAGAGCTTATGCCCATGTGGCCTTGAACCTACTGATTCGAAATTGCAAGAGAACCGGGCTAAGTAAATCTATTCTATTCTATTTTAGTTATCAAGTTCGCAACATACGTATGAACTTAAAAATGTATTTATGTATTTTTAATAAGCACATACTGAGAAATAGAATTTTCAAATTGTGTTAGTGCGTGCATATCAGTTGGTGTTGAAGGTTCTGCAAATAGACCTAGGCTCTACCTCACAGGGAGCGGATTTTTAGGTTCTAAAAGTTAAGACTGCAAGATAGTATAGTGATAAAATTAATGTAGAAACTGCAGAAATGAAGTTCTTAAGTTCAGTAGCAGGTGTGCGAATTTTGGACAACAGAAAAAGAAGTGAAGATATTAGAAAAGACTTAAATATGTTTAATTTAACAAATAGAATTGACAACATGAGAAACAACTGGTATGAACATGTTAAAAGAATGGCTACAGATAGAATCTCTCAGCTGATATTAAAGTACAAAACAACAGGACGTAGAAGTGATGGACGCCCATTTACTAGATGGGAAGATTCATTAAATCCCACACGATGTGAAAACAGGTCAAAAGCCCTAATTTCAAGAAGCAGAAAGAAAATAAGTATTTATACAGTATTCATTCGCTGATTTTTAAATTAATATAACTTACAAAAATATTTCTCGATAAACTAAATAGAACATTATTCATTTATAATTTAAAAATAAGCTGTTTAATATAAATGTAATATTGCTAGATAACACACAAACATTATTGAGAAACCATTTTGTCAGTTATATTTTTAAAAAATCTGTTGATTGGATATAAATTAATTTTATCACTATACTATGTTGCAATATTAACTTTTAGAACCTAAAACTCCGCTCCCTGTGATGCCTCTATTAGTTCCGGGGGTTCATGGCAGCGTAGGCCTAGTTATACTGTAAGAGTATGTTCAAAATGTTGATAGTCCGATGCCACCCGCAAGTTTTCAGATACACAAACAAGTAATTATTTAAATTTGATACATTGTTCACTTTATTTAAAACATTAGTTAACGTTTTAAATGAGGGTTTAGAAAGAGATCTTCATATTCAAAATTTGTAGGATTTTCATCCTGTTTATTTCCTAAACCGTATGTATCATTCTCGAGGGAAGGATTCTTACGACTCATGCGCACAGCGAGGCTTCGAGATACTTTGCAGCACAAAATACAATGTTTGCACGATAGTGCGTTTTGTTCTACTTACAGCAGGGGCAACAATGATTGAAAGTTCAACTTCCTATATTTCAGGATTGCCAACCTAAATAACTATACTGTAATATTACATTTACACCCACGAGCAGGAAGTAAACTCACTGCCCTCTATGAATACTACGTACAATCTATATACAAAAACTGTCCAAAAGGTAGTGTTAATATACATTATATGAAACAAATCACTGCATTTTAAATGAACTGAACTTAATTTGAAACAATAAATACGTACTTGCGGCCATTTTATCAATAATATTGGTCTCACGGCCTCCTGTACTTTCAACTAATAAACACTGCCCACACTGTTAACGTTACTCAATTGTTTATAATGAACGCAAATATTTCCAACAAAGATATTATTATTTCACTACTATTTATTATTTTGAAAACACCATCGCGCAAAAAATAATGTACAACGCACGTTTGTGAAGTGTTTTACAGAATCTCAGAAATTAAAAATCTCGTTATCGCTCAGTTTTTAAACATTATCCTCGATTCTGTAAATACCACTTCCCAACCTTGTATCGTAATATACTATTTCACATGTTCCATTCCTAATCCTGATGATTGCATTTATATCTTACAAACGATGGCTTTGTGTATAAAAGGTGAAAAATATGTCCAAACCAAATGAAATTTCCACAAAACTAACTTACAGAAATTTAGTAATCCACATCTACTTGGAAAATTTCTACAATGAAAAACACAGAAGGAAAATGATTAATTCAAAAGTTTTATTTACCACTAACACTATCGACTCTTGTAGTCCATTGTAGCGCAGATATAAGCTCTCCATACATCTATATCCTGAGATAATATTTTCCAATCATTCCCTCTGTAATTTACATCCTTCAGATGTTATTATCCCACCCCGTCCTTGGTCTTCCTACTGAATGGTTTCCACTTTGTGTTTCCTACAATAAGTATTCATTTTTATAACGTTCCAAATGTCCTGCCCATCGGAACCTATGAAACTTAGCTCCTCATATTATATCTGGTTTTCTATCAAGATCATGGAGTTGTCTACATGTCTCTGTTAGGTCAATATGAGCTTTATTCACAAATACCCACATTTTCATATGTCTTAAAGTAAGGGATCTGTTTCGCATCATTTTAATTTATAACCTAAAGAATCGCCATTTTATAAATTATTAATTTAACAAGTTTGAGAGAATTTGAGATGACAGGATTCTCCATCATGTATAATACAGCCTATACCCAGAGATGATCCTATGCATAATTTATTTCTGTTTGTTACTGTTGCAAGTTATTTGAATTCAGACACTTCATTAAAATGTCCATAATTAGCTATTGATATTTTGTACATATAGAAAGAAGATTACCACAATAATTGTGAAAATGTACTAATCAGTTATAAACGTTTATCTTTCTAGGAAACTACATGTGAAAATAAATTTGATGCAATGAAGAAACACAAGATGGTGAGATTGAAAACAATAGTACATTGAAGTCTTTCAAATGATCTCAGCACTGTGAGTGTGTAAAATAAATTATATGAGGAGGGAAAACTGTTTGGTAAGAATATTGTAGCCTGGATGGATGCAACAAAATGGGTGATTTCATTCGAAATACATAAATTGATTGCATTAACGTTATGGTGAAAACAGGTCATTTTATATAAATTTAAATATAATATAATTTAATATGCATATATTTATTTACATGCAGAACCACTGCTCAAGAAAACACAACTTCAAACAAAATCACATACATGTTGTTTCTACATTTAATTCAACATATCTTCACAAAGGAAAAAAAAAAAAAGTTTATTACATGGGAATTAATTCTGTGTGCAGCTACAAATTTCTGCCATTTTTCTTTCACTTGGAATCATTTACCCTTGAGGAGAATTGATAGGCGCAAAAAACAATGTAGTACAGCACCTTCATTCTCGCTTTGTCATACTGTGATACTTAAAAATGAGACTTTTTTTAGAAATGCAATATAAAGATGTAAATAGCGAAAAATAAGCAGATACTATTTGGCGTAAAAATTGGGTGAAGTTGTAGTTAAGGTATCTGGATCTCTGAGTGTTGTGCTGACGTGATGCCTTTCTTGTTTTTTAGGTTAATGGAACCTGTAGGATGAATTCAAGAAACAAGAATGCCGGAACTCTCCTTGGGACTGGTAGAACACCAGATTCGTCAGGTAAATAGACAGTCCATGAGGGTGTAACCAGACAGCCTTGAAGACCCGAAGGCGTACCATAAATATCGGGTAAACCCAACTATGGCCATATCTTGGCATCTGGTTCAACATTGTATATCTGGGCAAGTGTGAATGTACCATTTTTATAAATACTCCTTTAACACATTGGTGACCGACAGCTGTGCGATCCACCCACCCTTGCTAGACCGGACCTTTTTCTCAGTGGCTGGACTTTTAAATTTTATATCGCGCTAGCATAGTGCGATTTTTACATCTATATATACATTCAATAACAAGAATATTTAAGCAATTCTTTACTTGTGAACTGACCAGACATTCTAGTAGAAATTGAGGGTGTGATAGCGTTGGAAACATTCCAATTTATGTAAAGGCACAGTGAAGGAGCATATGTAGCGAGTTTGTTTTCTTGTGTTCACTGCAATCGCAGCAACGTTTGGAGGGGTATTTTTTTCTGTCCAGTCACAATTGGTGTTAATTTATGTTCCTTCATGTCTCCTGAAAGCCTCCCTGGTGGGTCTTGACAATACAACTTTCTTGCTCTATTTCACTGTTTTTCTAAGGATGGAGTAATGTGATAGGTACTGGTCAGCCCTGTCTACGCCTTTCACATACTTGTTATATTGAAGTATTCAATAGAGCATTTTTACAACTTTACCGACTCCCCCCCACTCTCTAGTTGCCTGATGTAATGTGCTAACCATTCTTATGTCTCTTTTATCTTTCCATGTTTGTAGCAAAACTTCACACTTACTGCAAAATATACTTTCTCCTGGTTTGAGTTTACTTCCTGCGTCCACAAATGATTTTGGAAGCCCCTTGTTAAACCTTATTGTTCCACAAGCTATCGTCTTTCTTTCGAGCAAATTTTCAGCTATAGCCTCTCTATTATAATAATTATCCTGGTAGACATGATGCCACAGATATAAACTCGGCTCCAGAATGCAAAATAGTGTTTCTTATAGTTTCCCCCCCCTCTGCAACATATATTTCCAGGTTACATATTAGCTAGTAATCGCCTAACTATCTGCACTAAAATTCCATATTTCACCAGCCGTCTGTCAAGACACTGTAAACAAACCACCTTTTCTGTTAAGATGGAAATTTTATAAATGAAAAGAGAGCGGTATAAAGCAACTAAATTTATTTCACAAAGAGAGAGAGAGAGAGAGAGAGAGAGAGAGAGAGAGGAGAGAGAGGAGAGAGAGAGAGAGAGAGAGAGAGAGAGAGAGAGAGAGAGAGAGAGAGAGAAGAGAGAGAAAGAAACGAAATTGGATGCCTCCTTCAAAAGCGAAGAGGCATGGAAACCATAAAAAACGTAAAACTGGAAATCTTCGTGGCCGGTCGTCTAGCACGGGACAATTAAACACGGAGGTCTCCGTGGTACGTCACCAATGTGTTAACTATAATTCCATGTTTTGTTATTGTATTTTGTTCAGTCTATTTTAAAATTGTAATATGTACGGTATTTAGGTTTTTTATGATTTTATTATAATTTCTGTTATTATTATTATTATTATTATTATTATTATTATTATTATTATTATTATTATTATTATTCCAATACAATTAAATGTATTTCAGGTGTGAATGAAGTATAAATGGTGGTATGTAGACCGCAGGTTCCATGGAAAATCCAGGTAATTTATAATGACTTTGAGTAAGTTAATGTCATTTCATTTCTCATACAATTTGAAATTAAGTAGGTGCATTATTTTAATTTAAGATTCTGTGCAGATAATCACCCTGCACATTTTTTACCTCAGCCACAAGACTCTTTTGGACAAACCGTTGTGAAACTTTTGTTAATATAAGAATCGGGATGTACCTTAACTACAACTTCATCCAATTTTACGCCAAAGAATATCTACTATGTGGGGTGATGATTTTTTTTTTTATTTACATTTGTAAATTGCATTTCCAGAAAACCTCCCATTTTGAAGTATCACAATTAAAGCAGATGTGCCATTTGGTGTACTACATTTGTATGAAGAACCTATGAATTCTATTCAGTGTAAATTGATGTATAGCGACAAAAAAAAGATAAAATGACAGCTGTACTCAGAAATTAGTTCTCGTGTAATATTTTTTCTTCATTCAAGAAATTTTTCCATGAATATAAAAAAAACACCTGTTTGTTATTTTATATTTACGTTGTGTTTTCTTGAGCAACATACACAATCTTGCACTGTAACTGTTAATGATTGTTTAATTATTAACTTTATATTCAGTTTACATAATATTTTGCAAACGTAATTTTTCGTAAATTTTATACCATGGTTCTCTATTTTCCGTATTTATAACTCATAATATCTTTCTTTGGATTTTTTCAAAGATCAATTTTTATTCTTTGCTTTGCAGAAGATAATTATTTTGGTAAAAATGTAAATAGTAATATAATGTACGGTTAAAAACTATAATATAGTTACCTTGTAGGTCCGTCTCCTCAACTTAAGTTCTTTTAAAACTCTGTAGGCCTTTCGGGACTAGTCCCATCATCAGCAGAATGCATTAGGTCCGTTCTTGTTGACCCGTGTTGAAGCACTGACTTGGTTGTGAGAATTTTGTACAGAGGATTGTGTGGATTAGGTGTGTATTCATTGAGAATCAGGTTGCTGTTAATTTCTCTTAGGATTGCAACAGCAACCTGATTCTCAATGAATACACACCTAATCCACACAATCCTCTGTACAAAATTCTCACAACCAAGTCAGTGCTTCAACACGGGTCAACAAGAACGGACCTAATGCATTCTGCTGATGATGGGACTAGTCCCGAAAGGCCTACAGAGTTTTAAAAGAACTTAAGTTGAGGAGACGGACCTACAAGGTAACTATATTATAGTTTTTAACCGTACATTATATTACTGTGAACTAATACCTCAACAGAAAATCACCATGAATTTTACTAGTATCGAAAAATGTAAATATAACGTAAATTTATCCAACAAGAGTATGAAGTGGGCTGAAATTTGGTGTGAAACAAGACAGCAAATGAAGAACTCCTGATATTTGTGGTCAGAACAGCAAATCATGCTGATTACTATGTCGAGTAAATGGATCCGAGTGACTAGGCCCTCCTGATTCTCGAGGGGGGATAAATATCGCAACCATCAAGTGTTACTGGAGCATTCCTAATTTTCTACCTTTATTAACTTAAATATTCTTATCGATAAATTTTCAATATAGTGAAACATGTTACAATATATTTATGATGTTCAATTACATTTCAGGTTGAAATCATGTGGAGCAACAAGAAACTATCTTTCATTATGTAAAAATTACGGAGAAGAACTTTGTATGTACTGTTCATGGAATATGCATTTTTAGAGCCTACATTATGTCATATAGAAAGATTCCATTTAGGAACTACTATTGGCATAAATAATAACTAACTGGCGCTACTGATCCTACAGGTTCATGGCCATGCTCACATATGCTCTCCACAGCAAACATTTCCGAATCATATCTTGTATAATTTAATGTAATCATGGTTAGTATTATCTTCCCATCTCTTTCTTGGCCTGCACGCTGTTTTCTCAAGTTTCATGCTCCTCTTTCATTCCCAATTCGTGCCACATGTCCTGCCTATCGCAGTCTATGAGCCTTAACTGTTCTTATTACATCTGGTTTCCTATAAATATCATGTAGCTCACTGTTATGTAGTCTTCTCCAATCACTCCTCTCTTCATCTCTATTTGGTCTACAAATGTTCCTATGTACTTTATTCTAAAATACTCATAAACTTTTCTCCTCATTTAAATTAAGAATCTAAGTTTCACAACCATATAATATAAATGGACGAATAACAGTTTTATACAATTTTTGTTTAATCTAGTGACCAACAATTATATAATGTCCTAACATTCCATGTTCATAGAAACATGTCGCTGTGTTTGCGCCTTCAACATGGATTCCATGAACTAATCCTGCCCGGAGAACCGAATGGGGGACTCTTTTACCCCAGTTTCTTGACGTTCGTATTTTTACAGCGAAAGATCATCACAATTTCGACCAATGTGCTTCCAATGCTTTAAATAATACTTTAACACCAGGGTGTGATAAATATGTCTTCTGTTTTTTTTTGTGGCAGAAACTTTGCAGTTTTTGAATAGCAACCACAAGATGGTGCTGAAGATGTCTCATCTTTGAACCTATTGCAACGTGTTTGTGCTCAACGACAAGTCAATGTGCTTGTGGCCTCCAGACCTAGTTACAAGCAGGTAAGTATGTATTGTGTATTGTAACCACTGTGTGGTAATAGTAAGTAACCATTTTCAATAATACAGACTGCATCAACTATTAACAGAAACTAAATAATAATAAAGTGTAAGTGTTGTTATTAAAGAATATCAGTTTACAATTTTTAGAACCTTTTTTGCAAATTCCAAAAAAATTCTCATGAAAAGGTTTCTGAAAAAAAATAAAGATCCTCGCTGATCCTATCTAATAGACATAAAAAATAACCATGCTCAAAATTTACATTTATACTATATAATACCCAGCGTATTTGTTACATCTAAATAAATCAAATATTACAATTTAATTAAATTGTATGGTATACGCGAGACGGACCAAACATGGCAGTTGTTAGTTTTTAATTTCGGATTTCAGATAAACTTCCACTTCTAATTGTTGCATTTTGCTAATTTTTTAATAATACCTGCCTCGGATTATTTTAATAGGAGATACTGAGTTTCATTGTTAAATATCGAAATATTGTCATCGCTAGAGCAATTTTTAAATTTTCACATCATGTGAACTCCTACAGCTAATGGTTTTAGAGCGTCCACTTGTGAATCTAAGCCAACGAGGGACCCACTCAAACCCACACAAAAATTTTCACGAAAATCCGTCCAGTCGTTTAGGCAGTTTTTGATTTCGGATTTTAAGTAAACCGCCACTTCTAATTGTTGGATTTCGCTCATTTTTGATAACACCTATCTTCGTTTATTTCAAAAGGATATACCGAGTTCCGTTGTGAAACACTGAAAATTGTGATAGCTAGAGCAATTTTTAAATTTTCACTTCAGGTGAACTCCTACACCTAACAGTTTTAGTTGGTCCAATTGTGAATCTAAAACATCCAGGGACCACTCAAACACACATAAAATATTTCATCAAAGTTGGTTAAGTCGTTTAGGAGGAGTTCAGTGACACACACAAGTACAGAAGAATTATATACCGTATATATATATATATATATATATATATATATATTGCAGATTTTCGCGGATATAAATATGAATAATAAGGTTTTCTTGTGTTTTCCGCGTCTTGGATTCAAGTTCGGCCCCTGGCCACTGACTCCGACGTTTCGGCATGATCCCACATGCCATTATCAAGGAATGATAAGTTCGAGTCACAGGTTTAGGTCTTACATAATTAAACAAATAGAGTTTTCGCTGTGGTCCGTTTCCGAAGACGTACACCCTTCCTCCGTCCTTCCTTCCTTTGTGTGACGGCAGTTGTTTTGCCGTCCAGTGTGCTGATTCCCGGAAATAATTTTTCCCTCGGCAGCAAAATTACTAATGGCTAACTGTAAGTGGCTTTCCTATTGTAACCTCTACCTAAACAGTGCTTTTCTAGGAATTTATTATGAGATATGGAAACGAAGTTGGTCTGACATGCGCTGTGTTGTTATTTAGCGACATGTGCCACTGAAATTAACCCTTATGGAGGTAATTCTCCTGTGAATATATTCTTATGTACTGTACGCCATTGTGGTAGTTGTCCTATCGTGCGTACTATTGGATTATCATGTTCCAAAATGTTATTATACATTTTGGTAACTTGATCTTTCGCAATAGCATCAAGATAGGGCAATTGCGCTGCTTCATGTAGCTCTGTTATTCTTGTATACAAGGGTGCCGAAAATATAAATTTTAGACATCTGTTTCTGAATGATTTGAACTTTCTTTTTATGTGTTTTGGCAAGAATACTCAGTGCTTCACAGCCGTACAGTAGCATGCTGCGGATTATTGTTACATATAATGTAATTTTTAATCCGTCTAGCTAGCGTTTTGTCCCGGAAGAATGGATATAATATAGCTATAGCTGCATTTGATTTTGTTTAACATCATTTACTTGATGTTTGAAAGTTAATTTTGGGTCGAGATGTAGCCCGAGATACTTGACTGCAGTCTCATTGCATAGAATTTGTGCACCTATTTGCGAGCTGTTTTGGTGGAGGTTTGGAATATTTGGAAAATAGGATTCATTTGGATTTGGATATGTTTAATTTGATATTCCAGAGACAGTACCAATCATAAATGACTGATAATGATCTCTGAAACGTTAGGATTATATGGTGCAACGAGCTGAGTTTGGTTTTGTAAGTAAAGCATGTATCATCGGCAAATGATGCAGCTTTTACTGAAGGAGGATTTAGAAGATCGGAGACGTAAAGGTTGTAAAGCATTGGGGATAGAACTGCTCCCTGTGTTACACCGGCTAGGATAGATTTGCGGTCAGATCTATGTCCATATATCGATAAAAAAAACTTCCTGTTTGAAAGGAAAATAGCTATAATTTTTTTATAAATGTTGTGCCAAATTGAATTTCTATTAGCTTCTATATTAATCAATTGATCCAAGGTAGTATCAAAGGCCATCTCAATGTTTAGAAATATTGCTAGTGTGATCCTCCTGGCGTTGAACCCAGTGACGATCTGATCAATAAGTCTCGTCAATTGGTTGGGGGGGGGGGGTACTGTGTGCATTCCGAAATCCAAATTGATAATCTGGTAATAAATATCGATTCTCAACTTCAGACTTTAATTGAGCCAAAATTAGTCTTTCGAACAGTTTTCCTGGAGACTGGCAAGAGACTTATTGGTCGTTATGTTGTCAGGATTAGAATGGGCCTTAACCAGCTTTTGGGAGCACAATGACTTTTGCCACTTTCCATGCGGTAGGGAAGTAGTTAAGTTTAAAACAAAACTTGAAAACGGTAAGAAGTAGGATCAAGGCAATACGAGGTAAGTGCTTGATTGCTAGTTTTGGGATTTTATCAGCGCCTGGAGTGCAGGTGCTTCTTAGGGATTGGATGTGGAATCTTAGGTCTTTAAGGTGAATGTCCGGGTAGATGGGAATTGTAGGAGTGGCAAGGAAAGTGGCTACTATGTCGTTTACATTAGCTTCATGAACTGGTTTGGTGAGCTCATGTGGACGGAATCGGTCTTCGAGATTGGAAGCAATGAGTTGGGCTTTATCATAGGAATGATAAGCCCAACGCCAATTATCATTTAGCGCAGTTGACGCAGGGGGTGCTCTATTAATTTTGATCCTTTTGATAATCTCCCATGGGGGAGTTTCATTAACATTATAAGTATTTAATGATAGTTGCCAATCAGTGTTATGTTTTTCTCCAAG
The DNA here is from genome assembly GCA_030220185.1 of Diploptera punctata. NCBI lineage: Eukaryota > Metazoa > Arthropoda > Insecta > Blattodea > Blaberidae > Diploptera > Diploptera punctata. Next base: position 144,248 of record JASPKZ010007498.1, read on the forward strand.
TGTATTCCGTACAACAGCATTTGCATACCGATTGTATTGTTGTTTGTGTTTCGGGTGCACCATAGCATCTGTAGAGTTTTTTGAAGTGGCGCTTTGCGCTCAATATAGTGTAATAGAAGTGGGTCTGTATGAGGTGTGTGTCGATTTGTTTTCGTGCTTGTTGTTGTGTATTGTAATGCAGTGTTTTACAGTAGCTTGAAAGTTGTGTATCGAACGTTCCAACTCTTCGTGAATTCAACCTGCATTTAGTGTCTATCCATTGAGAGAGGAGGTTCGAGTATTCTGTCCAGTTTGTTTCCGAGGTGTACGTTCTGAAGGGTGGGAGTGAGTGTTAGATTTGTTGTGATTGTAAATAGTATTGGTACATGGTCTGATTCCAGATCATGTTGTAATGTGTCAATATTTGTAAAGATGACTCTGTTTTTAGATATGGCTATATCAAGGATGTCTGAGCGCAAGGCTTGCGGTGTTTCCTGAAATTAGGATGTGTTCAGTAGGTGCTGAAATTTCAATATTATGTTTTTGACAATATGCCTGTAGGAACCGGCCAGAGGCATTTGGTACTCGGCAATTCCAGAATAGATGTTTATCATTAAAGTCTCCGCCAGAAGGAATCTGGGGGAGAACGAAGTTAGGATATTTAGATCGTGCCGAGTAAGTGGACGTATCGGGGATTTATAAATCGATGCTATCAAGAGGTCTTGATTTGGTGAAATAAATATGAGTATACCAGTGGCTTCAATGAATTGAAACCCCTGGATCTGTATGGAACGATGTCCAATGGTTTTCTTGATACAGATGGCTGTGACACTCATTGGGCCAGTGAGTCTATCTGTGCGGTATGTGTGATAGTTAGCGAAACGCAAGCGATGGTTAGGCTTTAAGTGCGTTTCGTTGTGCAATAAGATGTCTATGTTGTTTTGGTGTATTACAATCTCCAGTTCCTGGACCTGTTTGCCAACTCCATTGGCATTAAAAACCATGGCATTGAGAAATGATACCTTGTGTAAACTTGTTACGCATTTTGGAAGAACATATTCATCAGTTGAGACATGAACATAAATCTCTCCATTGGGCTGTTTAATTTTAGCCATGAGAGGCTGGATGTATTGAACCAGATCACTAACTGAGGTTGGTGTTACAGAATTGACGTTAGGAGTTCACTGGATGGAAGCAATGCGATCTTGTGCTGGTTGGTTTCTATTGATCCTTGGAGCTGTTGCTCTACTGTAAGAAATGCCAGGAGACGTTAATTTCGATGTGAAAGTCCGCGGTGCAGGCGTTGCTTTCGGTAATTTAGGCTCGCGTGATTTTAGGAAAGCTTCATTTGCTTCAATGCACTTTGCACACTTTCTGTAGGATGCAGGGTGCCCTCTTTCTCCACAGTTTGCGCACTTCAACAGAGAAGTGTTAGTTTGAGCTTCTACTCGAACTGTACACTTCAGATGGCTGTGAGGTTGGACACAGATAACGCAACGTGGTGAAAGTTTGCAACCTGCGAAAGTATGGTTGAAGCGCTGACATTGAAAGCATTGCTTCAATCCAGCGCGTGGTCGACATGCCTCTATGGAGACCATGACAAATAAGAGCTTTTATAAGTCGTAGATTGTTTTAGCTTTATCTGTATTTTCCAACTGTATAAGATAAAGTGATAAGTTTATGATTTTCTCGTGTTTTTTTTATTTGCTTGTCTGAACGGACTGGGTACTCTAGATCGATCAATTCAGACTTTATTTCTTCAACGTCAATGTTATTTCGGAGACGTTTTAACATTACTTTAAGGGGAAGGTCCTTTTGATTTTGAATGTATAATATTGTTTATGCATAGAGTCATATAAGGCTTTAATAGTTTGGAAATCATCTAGGGTTTGGGGATAGTACCTCAGTCCTTCATGAGTATTTATTACTTTGGGATCTTTTTTAAGTACTGTTCTGAGTTGTCTGTTCATCTTGAAAAGATCACCATGGCCCAGCACCGCTATGGGTGGGGGACGTGAGTCATTTTTGGGAATGGCTGAAGGCTGACTTGAATTTACTGTTTGCTGTGAACTGGTGCTGGGTGGTGATTCAGTTTGCGTGGTCTCCATATGATCTGGTTCACTAATGGGACCATTCGCACTTTCTTCTGCATTTTCGTCGTTGTTACAGTCTGCCAGTATAGAGAATCTGTTAGATGTTTCAAAAATAGTAGGTTTATTACTATGCTTTTATGGTTTTAGGATTTTTCCCAGTATCATTACTTTTCTCATTGTCATTATTTTTTCTCTTACTGCCAGTTTCTTTCCAATTTGGTTTGGGTTTATCTTTATCTTTTTTTTCTGTCACTTTAGGAGGTGGTTTTGAGGATTGTCTTTTATCAGCTGATTTCGTTGTTGGGAACTTTGAATGATTGGAGGGAAGTCCTCCTTAGCTGTAATAAAACAAGCAGTTTGCAATTCAATTATTGTGTTTTTGACTGCTTGATGTAGTAACTGTATGTTATGTAGGAAGTATCTTTTATTTCATTCTTTTTGAGTGTATCAAGTTTTTGGAGTGATCCCATGGTTATACCATATGCAATTTGAGTTTTACCGAAATCTCTGAATCGTGCGAGAAAGTTCATATTGAGCAAAGAGCACCTCTGATCTCATTGTCAAGCTTGATGACAATATCGGTCAGTTTCGCGCTGTTTTTTGCTCAATATAAGCATCAAATCTTATTTCTAAAAATTAGCGACGATCACGATATGCGAATATGTCCAATGTGCGGGAACTTTGAAGATGAGATACATATATTAGGAAAATGTAATGATTTAGAATATTGGAGACGTCAGTTATTACCGGAAAGATTTCTAAATTCAAATCGGGAAAGATTGGCATGCTACGAGTTATTGGTAAATCCAGAAAATTGGATAAACCTCGGTAAATTTCTGGACAAAACGCGAAAAATAAGGACAACACTCATTCATGAATAAATATATGTTATCAAAATGCAATACCATTAATTATTAACAATTATATATAAATTAATTAGTGTATAATGCTGTTGTGTTATTATTTAATTGTAATATTATTATTGTGTTTTCTTTATGTAATTGTAATGTTATTGCTGTTTTTGTTGTTTATTTTTCTTTACACTAGTACCAATTATTACTTTATTGTAACGGACTGTCAACAGCACGTACGGCTTACTGCCCGTGCGACCCATATTTGTAAATAATATTGTAAATATCTTAATTTTTGTCTAATAAAGTCCTACTACTACTACATTTGACCAACAAAGACGTTGATCGCTGTGGAGAGTGCTCCTGTCCCTTGGTGGCCGATGTAGCTATTGTAAGCCGCAAGGGCTGCGTCCAAGAATCTGTGGAAGTTTGCATTATTGAAGGATGACTTCAATAGAGCTATGGCCATGGATAGGAAACCATTTTGGTTCTCATACCTGCTGCTATGCTGGGGCAGAGCTGGCTGTCTTTGTTGCAACCTTGGAGGCATAGGTCGAGGAGGCGGCTGGTGTTGGATGTGTGTTTTCCCCACGATCCCCACCTTGGCGGGCCGGAGCAGGAGCGCGAGGCATTTGGGGCCGCCGCTTCGGAGGGCAGGGCATGCACATGTTCGCCATATGATGCTCTCTGCATGACATTTTACCGCCCTGCGAGCAGCTGCCCGTTCGATGCGTCCTGGGTCGTTTCCCTCACAATGTGTGGCTCGTTTGGGTATGGTGTTAGTACCCGTATCAGCCGCCGCGGAAGCTTGATCGGCAGAGGAAGTAGAACTTCCACTGCTGCGGCGTCCGCGGTTGCGTCTTCGGGGTTTATGTACTTGTGTGTTGTGTGTTATTTGTTGCACTCTGGCTGAGTCTGCAACAATTGTGCTGTAGCTGGGACCTTGAGTGGATTGTGTTTCTGTATTTGGAGGTGGTAACCTTGCAGTTGAGTTTTGTTGTTGGGATTTTTATTTCTGGTAGGAATTTGGTTTGGCACTGCTGCTGCTGTCGCATTGGACTGCTGCTGTCGCATTGGACTGCTGCTGCTGTGCCTGTCTGTTTGAAGGATTGGGATTTTTCCGCATACGCTTGGACTTATTCATAGCATGTTTAAAGGCTGGACATTGGTCTGAGTCTGCGTAATGGCCTCCGTGACAGAGGGCGCAGACTGGTGTCCTGCCTATAGGCATTTTGCAAGTGCGAGTCAGGTGTTCACCTGCGCACTACCTGCAGCGAGGCGTTTCCCTACAAGTTTCTATTGTATGGAAATATTGTTGACATCTACTACACTGTGGAGGAGGCCTTCTTGTGAAGAAGGGCTCAACTCTTACAGCATAATAACAGACGCCGGTGAGTCTTGTTAAGATTTTTTCAGCATCAGGCGTTTCTGCAAGTATGGCTTTGTACATAGGAAATGGGATGCCTGAAGCTGATGTCATATTTTTGACTTCCAAAACGTGTAAACCCTGTTCTTGAAGGGATCCTTTAACGGCCTCTGAGCCTATGGTGTGAGGGATGCCTCGAATTACTATTTGGTATGTTTGGTCAGGGAGTTCAAGTATTTGGTAGAGGACATTATATTCCCTGAAATGTCTCTGTAGGTTTAGCCAATCCTTGTGACAGCTAAGATGAATAGCTGTTCCGGCCGGGACCATCCTAGCGGTTAGCGAGAGTGGACTGTATTTTTTGAAAAAATCATCATTTATCTTTGTGAGATGTGGTGTATCTTTGTCTATTAGGAGAGGTGGGAGATTATCAGTTCTCCTTGTCATGTAATCTGTATTTTTACTGGTTGTAGTTGTACTTCTTGTACTTCTTGGAGACTGGGCTTCCTTGGGTCGTGTTTAACTACATAAGAACTAAACCTTATATGGGTGTACGGTTTCGGAAACGGACCACACTGAAAAATGAAGGTGTTTAATTACATACGAACTAAAACTTGGAAGGGTGTACGTCTTATGATTCATTGTGCTACGATGAATTGTGTATAAAGCCCCTGCAATAAAAAGCGGACGTCTCAGAAAACAACTTCAACATCAGTGAAAGTGCCTTCAAAAGTGCAATTTTTCCGTCTCAGTGTGCTCCGATTGTTCTAAATTCTTAGATAAAATGTAAGCTTTTCATTGTTTTTTGGGTTCATATCAAAGGTAGGTTAAGTGGCTTTCCTAGTGTAAGTGTTTTTTGTGTGTAAAGTGTTTATAGCGTTATTTATAGTTTAAATAAGGTAGGTACATCAACCTTACATACTAGGCAGTGTAAATTCGGCAAAAGAACTAAGTCTTGGCTTGCCAAGCACGATGGCCGAATGTAATGTGACCGATATGGAAATGGATCAACCATCCGCACTTCCTACTGCGTATTGGGAACGATCTGTAATAAGATTTGATGCTTATATTGAGCAAAAACAGCGCGAACTGACCGATATTGACATCAAGCTTGCCAATGAGATCAGAGGTGCTCTTTTGCTCAATATGAACTTTCTAGCAAGATTCAAAGATTTCGGCAAAACTCAAATTGCATATGATATAACCATGGGATCACTCCAAAAACTTGATACACTCAAAAAGAATGAAATAAAAGATACTTCCCAATACATACAGTTACTACATCAAGCAGTCAAAAACACAATAATTGAATTGCAAACTGCTTGTTTTATTACAGCTAAGGAGGACTTCCCTCCAATCATTCAAAGTTCCCAACAACGAAATCAGCTGATAAAAGACAATCCTCAAAACACTCCTAAAGTGACAGAAAAAAAAGATAAAGATAAACCCAAACCAAATTGGAAAGAAACTGGCAGTAAGAGAAAAAATAATGACAATGAGAAAAGTAATGATACTGGGAAAAATCCTAAAACCATAAAGCATAGTAATAAACCTACTATTTTTGAAACATCTAACAGATTCTCTATACTGGCAGACTGTAACAACGACGAAAATGCAGAAGAAAGTGCGAATGGTCCCATTAGTGAACCAGATCATATGGAGACCACGCAAACTGAATCACCACCCAGCACCAGTTCACAGCAAACAGTAAATTCAAGTCAGCCTTCAGCCATTCCCAAAAATGACTCCCGTCCCCCACCCATAGCGGTGCTGGGCCATGGTGATCTTTTCAAGATGAACAGACAACTCAGAACAGTACTTAAAAAAGATCCCAAAGTAATAAATACTCATGAAGGACTGAGGTACTATCCCCAAACCCTAGATGATTTCCAAACTATTAAAGCCTTATATGACTCTATGCATAAACAATACTATACATTCAAAATCAAAAGGACCTTCCCCTTAAAGTAATGTTAAAACGTCTCCCAAATAACATTGACGTTGAAGAAATAAAGTCTGAATTGATCGATCTAGAGTACCCAGTCCGTTAAGACAAGCCAATAAAAAAAAAACTCGAGAAAATCATAAACTTATCACTTTATCTTATACAGTTGGAAAATACAGATAAAAGCTAAAAACAATCTACGACTTATAAAAGCTCTTATTTGTCATGGTTTCCATAGAGGCATGTCGACCACGCGCTGGATTGAAGCAATGCTTTCAATGTCAGCGCTACAACCATACTTTCGCAGGTTGCAAACTTTCACCACGTTGCGTTATCTGTGTCCAACCTCACAGCCATCTGAAGTGAACAGTTCGAGTAGAAGCTCAAACTGACACTTCTCTGTTGAAGTGCGCAAACTGTGGAGAAAGAGGGCACCCTGCATCCTACAGAAAGTGTCCAAAGTACATTGAAGCAAATGAAGCTTTCCTAAAATCACGCGAGCCTAAATTACCGAAAGAAACGCATGCACCGCGGACTTTAATAATCGAAATCAACGTCTCCCTGGCATTTCTTACAGTAGAGCAACAGCTTCAAGGATCAATAGAAACCAACCAGCACAAGATCGCATTGCTTCCATCCAGTGCACTCCTAACATCAATTCTGTAACACCAACCTCAGATAATGATCTGGTTCAAGACATCCAGCCTCTCATGGCTAAATTAAACAGCCCAATGGAGAGATTTATGTTCATGTCTCAACTGATGAATATGTTCTTCCAAAATGCGTAACAAGTTTACACAAGGTATCATTCTCAATGCCATGGTTTTTAATGCCAATGGAGTTGGCAAACAGGTCCAGGTATTGGAGATTGTACTACACCAAAAACAACATTGACATCTTATTGCTCAACGAAACGCACTTAAAGCCTAAACATCGCTTGCGTTTCGATGACTACCACACATACCGCACAGATAGACTCAGTGGCCCAATGGGTGGCACAGCCATCTGTATCAAGAAAACCATTGGACATCGTTCCATACAGATCCAGGGGTTTCAATTCATTGAAGCCACTGGTATACTCATATCTATTTCACCAAATCAAGACCTCTTGATAGCATCGATTTATAAATCCCCGATACGTCCACTAACTCGGCACGATCTAAATATCCTAACTTCGTTCTCCCCCAGATTCCTTCTGGCGGGAGGCTTTAATGCTAAACATCTATTCTCGAATTGCCGAGTACCAAATGCCTCTGGACTGGTCCTACAGGCATATTGTCAACAAAATAATATTGAAATTTCAGCACCTACTGAACACACCCACTTTCATTAAACACCCCAAGGCTTGGGCTCAGACATCCTTGATATAGCCATATCTAAAAACACAGCCATCTCTTCAAATAATGACACATTACAACATGATCTGAGGGCACGCCGTAGCGTAGTGGTTAAGGCACTGAGCTACAAGCCGGAGGGTCGAGGGTTCAAGTCCCGTTGGGGTCAGGATCTTTAAACTGACCCAAACCCTCTGGCGGCACTAGGGCCCTGGGGTCGACTCAGCCTTTAACGGAAATGAGTACCAGACGCTTGTTCTGGGGGTAAAGGCGGCCGTCACGCAGGGCTGACAACCCGGCTGACATAAAGTGCCGATTGTCTAGAAAAAGTGGGAGCCTTAACCTCCTACTACCCCAAGGGCCTCCGGGCCTGTTGTGGGATCACTTTACTTTTTTTACATGATCTGGAATCGGACCATGTACCAATACTATTTACAATCACAACAAATCTAACACTCACTCCACCCTTCAGAACGTACACCTCGGAAACAAACTGGACAGAATACTCAAACCTACTCTCTCAATGGATAGACCCTAAATTGCAGGTTGAATTCACTGAAGAGTTGTAACGTACGATACACAACTTTCAAGCTACTGTAAACACTGCATTACATTACACAACAACAAGCACGAAAACAAATCGACACACTACCTCCTGCAGACCCACTTGTAATACACTATCATGAGCGCAAGCGCCACTTCAAAAAACTCTACAGACGCTATGTTGCACCTGAACACAAACAACAATACAATCGGTATGTAAATGCTGTACGGAATACACTTTCGGGAAAACTTAACACTGATTGGCAACTATCCCTAAATACCTCCCGCATGGGAGATTATCAAAATGATCAAAATTAACCCGTCAGCGTGGAGCGACGTGACGTGTACGCAAGTTGAATTCTTCACCCAATGCGGAACGACGTGACATGTACGCTAGCTACACGCACTGCTTTAAACTGTAATTATGACCTTTGTGTTTACATTAACTATTTACCGTTTATACAAATTTTATGTAGAGACTTCAAAGTTTATATTAGTGCATATATTAACTGATTACGGCCCTCAGTAACAAGTTAAAATAATTTTATATTTGCATTTATTCTTGCGGCCTCTGACATTTTTCTTAAATTTATAAGTTGATAAAGTATTTCTTATAAAACTAAATTAGCCTTTTTTTGTAGATTAGCTTGTCTATCAAATTGAATCTATTTTCTAAATCTCTTCATTTTTAATAATAATATCGCAAAATTCAGTATATATAAAGACCCAACAAAGTTATTTCCGATTTACGCTTACAGTACATAGGACCACAACAGTAAATTTCAGATATAGATATATAATTTCAAATGACGATATCCTTACATTATGGAAAGGTAGTTAGTCTACAATTCAGTCAGTATCTAGAAGGTCAAGTTGGTCCACTACAGACACTTAGAAGGTTCTTTGGCATATTAGGAGGTTAAGGCTCCCACTTTTCTAAACTATCGGTACTTGATGTAAGCAGAGTACTTATTTCTGTCTGACGGCCCATAACAAGCATCTGGTACTCATTTCAGTTAGAGGCTGAGTCAACCCCGGGTTCACGCGTGCCGCCTGAAGGTTTGGTTCAGTTTAACAAATCCTGATCCACCGGGACTTCAAACCCTCGATCTTCCGGCTTGTAGCATGTTGATCATTTTTTTTT